>QNUK01000853.1:0-147500 GCA_013621035.1 Clarias magur | reverse complement strand
AACATTTATGACAGATAAGATCACAGTGCAGTTCACAACAGACACACAAGCCTGTTCCTCTGATAATATTTTTCTCCATTTCCACCTTCTCTCTCTCTCTCTCTCTCACACACACACACACATACACACACACACACACACAAACAAAACTCACCAAGTTCAGGAGGCAGCACAGTCAGCCTGTTGCCCTGGATATGCAGCTCCTTTAGTTGGGACAGATCTCCGATCTCTTTAGGCAGAGAGATCAAGTCATTATCCCTCAGACTCAGCTATAAAGCGATAAAGAAACAGGATGGACAATGAGGTATAAATCACTGAGAGAGAGATCATGGTGAGTATACACAAGCCTGTTATGATTTTTGTCAACATTAAATAAATTACAAAAAAAAAAAAGCATAAAAGTGATCCCTGGTAATTCTTTATTATCGCAGACATATAATGATGGAAAAATATGGCAGGTTTACATGTTAAATAAAAGGATTTTCTTATTACGATTAAATCAGATCTTGGTTCTAAAGTGTATATCACCTGTTCATGTAAGCAGTGAGATAGCTGTAGGCTTGCACAGCCTCAGAGACAGCACATAAACCACGCATGAGCTTGTGATAAAGGACAACACACACTCTAAAGAATAAATCCAACTAACGGCACGGTAAAAAAGGGGATTGATTTCAAGGTAAATTTAGATAAATTACTCACTATCTGTAGCTTGGTCAGCTTGCCGATGTCTGGGGGCAGGATTTCAAAGTCGTTGTCACTGAGATAGAGTGCGCGCAGGGTGGCTGAAATGAGAGAGGAGGTGAGTGTAAGGCAGGCCGGGGTGCTGCAGGCCTGATTCGTGTGCTGTCTGATCAATAGAGATATTCAGAGTTGATTAATACTACATGTCCAGACTCTGTGTTTGTCTGATGAACGACTGACACACACACTCTCTCACTCACACACACACACACACACACACACACAACACACACACACACACACACACACACACAGGAGAATGCGATCACACAGTACACACGTCCACTGCACGTGCTTTAGCATAGATTACGCCACAACACTGACTCAACAGCAATGCATTTCTATATGTAAAAAGCTAAAGATAATCAGAAAGAGTGAAGGTTTACATGAAATCTGATTCAATCCACTCTCCTGACTCTAGGCATAAAGCACAGAACTTCAAAAGAGTTTTTGTAATTTTCGTGTCTCGGCACTGTTTCTTCTCTCCCTCCTCCTCTTCCTCCAGTGTGCGGTGGTGTCTCTGATTGTCCTTAATCACCTGAATCTCATTCATTAATCAGATCCATTTTAATTTGCTTGTGAAATCAGAGGTAATATCTGAGGCTGAACATCAGCAGTGATAAATAGAGCAGGGTGGGTGCGATGGAGGAGGGGGGGGGAAAGGGGGATAAAGGACTGATTGCTGTTCAGTGCGTGCTTTCATCATGTCATCAGTATTAAAATAACAGCCCATTAGTGAACGTACAGCGCGCTAGAGACGGTCAGTGATCATCACTGGGCCTCTGATGGGGAGGGGTTGATTGGAATGATGATGAAGTTTAGTCAGTTAACTGCTATTCTGTTTGCCCTGTGTTAGTGAGATCTACCGTGCACAGTGCGAGAAGATACATGCTTAAGGGAGAAGTAAGTAATGCGCTGCGAGTGAGAGAGGGAAAGACTCACTGAGATAGAAGAAATTCCCAGGCAGGGAGGACTCGTTCAGGTTGTTGTAAGTCAAATCCAGGACCTCGAGAGCTGGAAGAGAACCAAAGCCTCTGGGTAGGGTACTCATTCTGTTCATCCTAAACACACACACACACACACACACACACACACACAATAATAAAGATGAATATTCTTCAATAAAATAGATGCAATGTGCAATATGGATTTAAAATGCCATTTCTGTTTACCGAAAGATATTAAAATTCATAAACATCATTGCTAAATATCAATACACTCCTACTTTAGTGCAAATGCGGTGTAGAGGTGTTAGACGAAAAAAGAATAAGGAATGAAGGTTCACATTACAATACATTAAATAAATAGATAAATTATATCAACTAGTGCAGCAACTAGTACTAAGGCAAAAATCAGAATCATGATTATTTTGGTCACTAATGCGTTCGTTAAAATATTTTTAAAAAATTATATATCCAATTTAAAAAATATATATAATTCAATAGAGATAGAATGATAATGAATGGTGCGAGTAAGTTAGGGCTTTTAATGAGGGGTGAAAGCACTCTTCTGTACAGCAAATAGATTCGCTGGATTAATAATGACCACAAGAACATCAGAACAGGACAAAACATGGCACAATAATCTTTTAATATCAATAATCTTGTTTTTACAATTGTTACACACCAAAACTGTAAATTAAACTGAAATTCGATTAATTCGATTAACACAGCCCTAACACACAAAATTTCAATCAATAAAACAAGGAAGAAAAAACAAAACAAAATAACTTTGTGCAACACAGTACTCATCAGTCATCAGTTCTGTGTGTTTATCAGGATGTGCTGGGGTAATAATGAGATTTTTTAAAAACATTACAAAATGTTTTTTTCCAGCAAAATAAGTTATATTTCATGCACAACGTTTGAAATAATCCAACTTATTATCATGGGCATCTAAAGGGCTACTAGTGTGCAACGTGTGCATGTGCATAATACAGTGCGATCAAAGCCTGATTAACTCTGCGGCTGTTGAAGCCTCTTCCCCTTCATTCTCTTCCCCAATTGCATTCTGTGCCCTTTCACCCCTCGACACAGCGATACACACAACTGTGAGTGGGATTTAAACGACACAAACAAACGATACTTCTCTGTGTTTGTGAAGCAATTACAAGAGGTGGGGAATTGTTTTGACAAATTAGCCAGGTTAGGCTGTCACACACACGCTCTGGCCAGGACTCGCCACCACGAATACAGCACTCCGGCTTATGTCTTCAAGATTATGCTAGGAAATGATGCATCTGACACCAAATCAATAAAAATGTGGGGTGCTGGAAGCAGGGGGAGATTGTGGAACTCTTTAATCCTGCGTGACATTGAGGAGGTCTCCTGCTCGTCCATCCCACAGGGCTTAAATAAGACCCTAACCATGTGGGTCCTGCCGAACTTCCTTTGTTACGGGACAGTAATACATCACCCCTAAACTCACCCCTATAAATCAGATAAAAACATAACTGCTTAACTTGATAAACAGAAATTTAATGATTTCTAATTACTGTCAGATATTTTAAATTAATTCATTAGTGATTTATACTTTAGCTTGTTTTCAACTTCTTATATTTTGTATGTAAAGCACTTAATGAGTGCTATATACACAATGCCATTCCAGAGTGATGGCCATGTCAGGGCAAGAAGGGAAGCACATAAAGTGTTGCACCCATCATGCATGGTGCCCACTGTACAAGCCTCTGGAGATAGTGTTATCATCTGGTGTTGCATCAGTTGTTCAGGCCTAAGTTCATCAACATTATGTGGCCAGCTGATGACATGAATGTACTAAATGACCAGGTTATACTATTAATGTTATTTATTTATTTATTTTTTACTTCCCAGAAGGAATGGCTCTGGGAGTATAAGCAGGAATTGGCCACCACATTGCATACCATAGTGAAACACACCAAAATTTAACGAATTAAAAAACATTCCCAAAATTTTAAATCTGCCCTCCCCACCAAAGCCCCCCCAACCCCACAAAATACAGCCAACACACAAAATTTCAATCAACAATGAAAAAAAAATAAAATAAAAAAAAGAAATATATATTATATATATAATATATATATAATTAGTACTATATATTCTATTATATATTATATTAATATATATATATATGTATATATGCACACTGTGCAATACAGTACTCATAAGTCATCGGTTCTATATGTTTATCTGGATGTGTTGGGGTAATAATAATAACATTACCCTATAACATTTTTTCCATTTCATTTTTAAAGAAAATAGTTTATGAGTGAGTGAGTTAATGACCATGCATAAACATATTTCTGAGTAAGTAGTTCATGCTTAAAAAATGTTTTCATTTTGAAAATGAACCAATAAGGAACTAGCACTGTGGCCTGGCACCTCCCGAGCCGAGGGTTCGATTCCAACCTCGGGTTTGTGTGTGTGGAGTTTGCTTTTTGTACTGGATAAGCAATATAGAAGACAGATTAATGAATAAGAAACACCTGAAGCTCCCTCTTAAAAATGCTAGCAAAGATGCAAAAAGTTGAAAAGCACCATAAAGAATATGATCAAATATGTATTTTAAAAACTTTTTTAATTATTACATATGTGCTGTTTCATGGTAATAATGACTTCAGTATAACTTTAGAACCATAAACTCCCTGGCCATTTTAAAACCTGCACAGGTGTGCATGTAAATCCCAGGACAGTTTATGCAATATTTTAACTAGCTAGTCTGGCACTAACAACCATGTCACTGTCAAGATCCCAGAAAAGTTCTGATGTTTGATATGAGCTTTAACTGAAGGCCTTTACTTCTACAGTATATGCATGCTATAGTACATTACACTGCTGCCGCATGATTTGCTGACTGGATAATTGCAAGAATCAATAGGCGTACAGGCAATTAAAGTGGTTGGTGTGTGTAGTACAAGAGTAAAAAAGAAAAAAAAAACCTTTGGTTTGGCCAAAATGCATCCAAACTTTCAGAAAGTGTATTAAACATATTTTAGACACTTCCAAAAATTATAAAGTCATTTCAACAATTTAGTTGCTGTGCATCACATTACTTTATCTCTACTAAGTGTGTGTTAAAAAGTAGAATTCTGCAGACAGATTACAATTAAAATGAAAGTTTTTTTTATAGTGCAAAGCCACATTGATCGTTAATAGTTACAATTACTAATTATAACTGTAACCCACATGCCAATATGTCAGAGGAAAAAAGTTTTATCACAAAGAGATGGTTATGATTACTGCTTTACAGCATTTACAGTACAATATATTCATGTATATTTGGAGAGCTCATAGTGCTTGTTAATTTTAAACAGAGAATATATTAAATGCTACAGCTAACATCATCCACAGGCATTACTGTAAAGCTCTTACTGGAAAAAACATACATGACTGTTTAAATAAAGAACTCCCGATATCTTCACAGTCCCTTACTGTGTGTCAACATATGCAAAATAAATAGAAAATAGAAGCAGAAATAGAAAGACATCACACTGACTTAATTTATAGGTTATTTACAGTAAATCACAATGACTGCGGTAATACTGTATTTATACAATTCCTAGCTAAAGGACAAGACACACAGAAACATTCTTACCCGAGGTTCAGGTGTTTGAGTTTCTGAAGGCTGCTGATCTGAGTGGGAAGCTCTTCTATCTGATTGTTGAACATGTTCAGCACCTCTAAATTCTTAAGCTCGGCAATGTTTGGAGGTACGGCTATAGGACAGAAAGAGAGAAAAAACAAAAAAGTAAAACTTAAAAAACACAACCTTGTTGTCCTGGTAAATTTGACAACAAAATTTCCAAAATGTAGTAGCTATTGTTCGGAATTACACTCCAAACATTAATGTGACAAATGAGCATTTCTAAATCAAAACAAGCATCTACCAAGGATTCAAATGTGGGTCTGAGGGCTTACTAGTGACTTGGGTTTAACAAGCTAATTATAAGAGCCAGGACATGGATCCTCTGTCTTTGATGACTCAATTACAGGTCACTCGCCCTGCAATAGATTTGACATTTTAATGATGGAAGCGTTTAACATAGCGCTTCTGTTCTCCTCTCTTTCTATGGCTGGCAGGCCCACTGGTGCTCCTGAGACAAAGATAGATGAGGATACCGGGGCACCTATCTGATTACTGGCTGATCAATTGGCCTTCATTATACTGGTGTGTAGGGATTTACACAAACACACTGACATGAGTGCCTTCAGAGGAAACCGCTTCAAAATGTGCACGCAAGGCATACTGAAACAATAACAAAGCCATTTCAGGGTCCTGGCATGGAGCAGCAAACTGACACGTGCTATTTATCAATAGCCTTGAGCTTGTAAACCTCAGGGTCCAGCTGATGTGTCTGTGAGTCTTAATGCGGGACAAAATCATGGTGAGTTTGAAATAATAAAAAAAATAATTGGAAAATGAGTCAAAATGTCACTTAGGTGAATTAGAGTTGGAAACGTTTAACACGTATGTAGAAAGTGTAAATAACGTATTAGAGTAAATTAGACGTTGAATAAAGAAAAGCCAAAAGACATAACTCTTGATATTCTGATCTGTTCTGTTAAGGCAATGGTGGCTCAGGTGGTTAAGGGTTAAGGCGGCTGCTGTCTGCAGGGTCTGGGGCTCAAGGGTAAAATTTATTACCTCAACCATTATTTTGATTATTTTGGTCAATACTGAGATCATGACTATTTAACACAATAACTCACCGACTTTGGAAACATAATGCAGTTATTCTAAAATAACCTGGTGTTTTTGACAGTGGCGATAAATATCACAGGCTGGGTGAGAGTGATGGACGAATGCAATACTAATACAGATCAAAAGGATGTGACCACAAAACGAGTACATCATTCTAAAAAAGAAATGCAGCATGAGAATCGTTTGATCTCCATGACCATGTTTTCATAATCATCAGAAGAATTGTAACTGAAATTGAAATTTTATTAAATGTACAGACCTAGTTTAAGGGTGCCACTGCTGTGCAGTTGCACAAGGCCTTTAACCCTGAGCCCCATATACAATCCCCAGACACTGAGATGCAGGGCATGGGACTGGCATTGAGGATGCTTTGAATCTCAGTGGCTGTGTTGTGGCAGGAAGGGCATCTGGTGTAAAGCCTGTGGCAATAATTTGTCGATCGAATGTGGCGACTCCAAGAAAGGGAAAAGGCAGAAGGAAAAATATTTATTATGTTCTGTTTTACACTCAAGAGTTAACATGTTTTCTGTTAACTTCAACAAACAAAACTGTCTGTATTTCAGTCTGTCTATATTTATGTACATGTGTATTTACATCTGGATGTCTGTAGGAATTAATGCATGGGTCTAAATTACTAGTCCACGTCCTCAGCAACAAAAGCAACATGGCTGCACCCTTGGGTCCAAGTCAATCTAGAATTCAATTCCTTTTTATCATGATGTGGTCATGTGGTATTTTCACTATATGAAGGAAAAATTAAGCACCCTCCCATTCCCAAAAAGTGGGGACTAGGAACTTAGACCCATTCATTCATGCATTCATACATACTTACAGATATAAATGTTAATATACATAAATTCACTCAGACATGGCAGATACAAAAGTGGCAGATACAAAAGTGTACAGAGAGAAGGAAATATAGCCTTGTCCACTGAGGTCAACAGAAGAATGAGAGTTGGGTAACAGCTTAATCATGGAGCTTGATTCCATTCCCATAACCCTGGGCACAAAGCTGTTTAACCCAGATGAGACTCCAGTCTCTCGCAGCGCCTGGAGGCAAACATGCTACCTGCTGCGCCTCCATTGAAAAAAACATCCGAGTTAATACCTTTTGGGAAAAGGAAAGTTCCAGAGATATGTAGACTCTATACCAAAGAGCAATGAGGCCCTTGTAAATGCTTACTAGGACACATTATGTTGTTCTGCCTTTAATTTGTTTTATAGTTACATGTATACACCTGAATGCACTTGTATGAATGTGGGTGCATGAATGTGAGCTCACAAAGTCAAATGCCCGAGCCACATCTCTGAGAAACCACAAAGTCCTTAATGGGCCGCATGATTGATAGTAAAAGGTGAAAGCAATGTAAAGACTGGATGGTGGAGAGGGGATTCAAACCTTTGCCCTTACTATGTCTCTCTTCTTCTCTCCATCTCATTACACTGCCTGCGTCTCTCCCATCCTCTCCAGCTCAGGTATTTTACTCACCAGTCTCGCTAATGAAAGGGTTTCAAATGCCACTGTAATTTCTGACTAGCTTCAAAAGTTCAAAAGATGGCACATTATACATCTCTGCATTTTATGAAGACAGGATTTGACCATGATAATATGCAGTATAAATCACCGAGGAAAAAATAACGGATCGTGCCACTTGAGATTCAGAAGACAGTAAGGCTAGAACTTAGATTGAAACTAAGAATATGAATGAAGCCAAGCCACAGAAATCAGCAGTCCTTTTGTAAAAATGTACTGTATTTGAAAATCTTTTAGTTATATTACCTTGACAAGAAAGGCAGAGAGCATCCTAACCTACAAATGACTTGAAAATGAATTTATGAATCTCCCTTTCAGGTGAGGAGACATGTTAAGCTAATTAAGCAGCTTCACTAAAAATAACCCTTGACAAACATGAGCAATATCTAGTTGTGAGATCTTTGCTTTATGGAGATTACCATGACTCGCTTATTTGCTCTGAATCCCTCTCTGGCATATACAGTAAACATGAGACCAAATGTGTGTGCGTGTGCGTCAGCTTAATGGCAAAGGCTCACTGCTCTGTACCAAAAATGTCAAAGACAGTATGGCTAGGAACGTTGAGGATAGCATTGCTCCTTTACAGTCCTGTGGTCCTTGGTTAATCCTGAATCAGGTTACCATCTGTGATGTTTTACATGTTCTACTTGGGTTCATGTAGGTTTGCTTAAAACTGCCTCAAATAAGTGTGGAATGGCAGCATAAAATTGCCCCTAGGTGTAGATGTAAGATGGTAAATCTGTGTAAATCAGAGCCAGACATGAGACAGACATCTGTCCCATGTAAGATGCATGTATGCCTCGCGCCCTGTTTTGGGGCCCTGCCTCGCGTCCTGTTTTGGCACTGGATCCACTTTAAACCCCACCGAAATGGATTATTTACTCAAGATGAAGGAGATCCTATAATGTACAATAACAGATGAAGTCTAAACAAGCAGAGATTATTTATGAAGGCAAGTCAGAAAATATCTGCACTCTGGCTATAGAATTTATTTGAATAAACTTTTCCATCTGTTAACAAGCATCTGGATTGCCACATTAAACATTTTTAGCCTGAGCTGCAAGTGCACCGCTGTCTTTGCTTCATTGCAAGTGAATGAATATTCTTCCTCGTAGCACTGCTTCAGGGAACCATATAAAACTCAGATGAAGCAAGATCAGAACTATAGTGAGGATGCTTCAACACCTCAAAACTAAGCTTTCGCAGATATTCGACAGTGTGGGCAGAAGTCTGCGGACGTGCATTGTCATGCACAATCACAACACACTTGTATAGCAGTCGTCTGCAAAATTTAGGCTTCAGCTTTTCAATAAGCATGTCATGGTAACAAGCACTGTTGATTGTTGAATCTTTTTCCCCGATAACGTTCAAACACCAGCCCTTGAGAATCCCAGCAAACTGTAAGCATCCATTTTCCAGCTGATAGTTAACTTTTGAACTTTCACTTACAGTAGTCTGCGATTGAGGATGCTTCCGACCCATACTCTGCTGTTTATCATCACCAGTAATGATTCTCTTTAAGAAACTTTCACATTTCTTAGAATATCTGTCCAAATGTTGTTTTTATATACAAACGCTTTTGTTTACGCTCTTCTGCAAGTTATTTTGCCACCAGGTACACCCTCAGACCACAAAAATAAATCACTGCATGTGGGACATCCATTTTTTCCATCTTGAACAGAAAGCACTAATGAGAATATTGCAGCCAATGGAAGTTTTAATATAACCGGAGTGCAGATCATTTTGTACTCACCCTTGTATAAACATTTAAATTAACATGCAAATTAAGTTTTTTTTTATTTTATTTTATTTTTAATACAATTGCACAACTACTCAAAATATGTTTCGGGCAACAGTTACTGTCATGGAGGTAGAATCTGGTTGATCAAGTGTAACATTTATTAACAATGAGTACTTGAATGTTTCTTATGCCTGTATATTTTTGCAAATTCTCAAGAAACCAACAATAAACTTTCAGTCACATTCTGACCAATACTGCCATCTAGTGGTTCACACGAACATGGCAAGAACATTTTAAGGAAGTTTGCCCTAAAAAGTTTATAGACCGCTTTCTGTAAAACTTCAACTCTATGGATGCGTTACATCCATGACTCAGGGATGAATTGTAAAGCTGTATCAGAGATAGAGTGTCTGATATATTACAGGTTATAACTGCAGATCATGCTAGCTCCCAACAACAGGTTTAAATGATGAGTGAAAAATAGCAGACTACTTACTGGACAGCTTGTTGTGGCTCAGCACCAGTTGAGTTATGTTGGACAACGTGACTTTAAGACAAAATAAGACATGTTGGTGAGATAAATATGAAGATAAATGCCATATAACACTTTTCCTTACTGTTGTTCTTATGCATAGCAGAAGGGATCAGGCCAGATGGTGGAAAAAGTGTGTATTACATGCTGTTCGTAGTACGGTGGGAATAATAATAATAAAACATCTGCTTTTTCATTTTTTTCATAGATGTCATATTTAGGCTAGAAAAGCAGCTGTAATAATACTAATAATATTATTATTAATAATAATAATAATATAGTTCAAGTGAAAGGTCTGAAGTGACTCTGACATGGAGATCTGATTATAGAGGAGTTACTCACACAGGCCAGGGATGTCCAGCATGTTGGCGACCCCCCTGTCACACATGTCCACCTCGGCAAGGCTCTTATCTCTAGTCTCCTCCACAATTTTCTTCAAAGACTTCGACATTTTCTGCAAGGAAACTAAAGTAAATTCCTCGAGCGCAAACTGCGTGAAGCTGTTGCTACAATGTAACAACTGTTACTCAAAAGTAAGCTTGTTCCGTACATCAGCATCACATAACACGCTAACGTGTGTCACTTTAAAACACGTACAAACTGCCCGTTTTTACCTTGCTGATGAAAGTGAAAGGACAAAAACAAATAATATATGTTTAAATATATCCCCAGGCACAGTTATTCACTGTTTCCAGCAGCTGCTTCCCACCCAACCGGAAGTTGACACGAAAAACGAAATGCTTCACATTCCATAAAAGGGCACTTCCTACATTCGGACGCGAGAAGGATTTTCTGGGAGCGTTTCAGCCTCGTGTCCAATCAGCGTGAGGGAAAGCAGTGAGGTCACGGGAAACAGCGAGACGGTCAACAAGCTCATCCAATCACAGCGCAGGCCAGTACTGTATGCGTTTTGTCGCTTGAAGCCTTGAAAGGAAGGTGTAACAGAAAAGCGGTCCGCGAGAAAGCGGACATCATAAACTCTGTAGCAGATACTTGATAGAATTATTAACACCAATATATGTCAAGGGAACTGCATAATGATGAGTAATATGGCATGTTTATCTGATTTCTAATACTTTGTCATTTCCATAGTAACACGCAATGAAACGTGTTCCAGTTAAACGTGAAACAGTTTTCCATTATATACCAGTAAACTATAGACAGGATCATGGACTTCCATGGCTTATCTATGCCAGTGGCAAACTGTCTTGTCTGATCCCACAGAAAAGCAAATTTAGCATAAAATTGATGGTCAAAGTCAAGGCTAAGATAGGCCACGTTAATAGTGTAGCTATCAGAACACCCAGTGCATCTCAGCCTGTGGCATATGGGGTTTATCAGGCAAGGAGGTTGAGGTTGTTGATCAAGCTTTCAAATTCCCCTGTTTTCAATCTGATCTAACATCCCTGACATATGTCTGTCAAATAGGTCTGATCCAAAGAGAACCCACCTTGTGACTAACTTCCATCCATCCTTCCAGGAACCGCTGTAGTCCAACCAGGGACCATGGAGGGGAAGGGTGACCATTGTATTTATTCCCATTTCGCACAACCATGGTCGGACCTCCGGTCAACCTTCACACTCACATTCACACACTACTACAATTTGGGAACACCATTTAGCCTAATCTTCATGTCTTTGGACTGTGGAAGGAAACCAACAAAGCACTGGATAAACATGCAAACTCTATGCACTCAGACCTGATGCAGGAATCAAACCCAGGACCAGGAGGTGCAAGGTGACAGTGCTAACCACTAAGCCACTGTGCCACCACCTTGCAACTTACAGCACTCAAAGTATCAGTTGCTAATGTCCTGATTTAAGACACCACAGCACCCCCATTAAGGGAAAGCATGTTATAATATCACATAAACATGTGCATAATGATGCCAAAATTAAACATTTTTCCACACCCACTTTTGCAAATACAACAAATACGTCTAAATATCTCATCTTCTACACCGCTTATTCTGATACAGGGTCACAGGGGCCTGTCCTATTACACTTTTGACATGAAGTTGGTACACCCTGGACATGGTGCCAATCCATTGCATGCACAAACGGGCACACACAACAGGCAATTTGAGAGTGCCAGTTAGATTAATCTAAATGTCTTTGGACTGTGAGAGAAAACCGGAGCATTGGAAGGAAACCCACCAAGCACGGGGAGAACATGCAAACCCCCATGCACTCAGACCCGTGCCGGGAATTGAATCATCGACCCTGGCGATGCAAACCCATAGTGCTAACCACAATGCCACTAAGTCTAAATACTAGAAACATAATTTAAAATGGATTTTCTCTATTTTATATCAACTAAGTTAATAACAGAACTTCATCTTGTAATTAAAAAATTATTTATCCAAATGCAAAGTGACCACCTCAAATGATCTCATTCCTCTCTGTGTAATACATTTTAAACACACTGTGGTAAGTGTTCTTTCATTTTTTGAAACATGTTCTCAATAATAGCTCATTGTCATTGAGTATATTAATTGGCCATCAACTATATCGTTGAAAATAGTAAGTGCTCAGCAAGGCAAGTCCTACCATTGAAATTGTGGGACAAAATGAAGAAACTGTCAAATAATCAGTTAGGAAAATGTTAAAAATTTGTAAACTTTGCAACTAGCAAAGACGTTACACCAAAGGAATTGAATGTAATAACTTGAACTGCTGTTTGTGCTCTTGAAAAAGAACATTGTTTTGTCAAATTTTACTTATGTGAAATTTACCCCAAATTATATTATGTATCATATACTCTCATTAATAGTGACACATTAATCTGTGTCATCACTATTAATCTTCAACATAAAGCTCTGGAAAAAAAAGAGACCACTGCAATTTACTCTAGAAAACCATCAAGCAAAACTGAGCTATTTGCTTTTTGGGGAAAAAAAAAAGAAGAAGAAAAAAGGTTTAAAGTTACCCAACAGCAATGTGAAAAACTGGTAGTGTGCGTGCCAAAATGCATGAAAACTGTAATTGCAAATCGTGATTAGTGATAAATTATTTATTTTGATTTTTGAATTTTTTTTTTTTTTTTTACTTAATTCATATTGTCAAGGACTATGAAATGCACACAGGGAAAAATAATTTGTTTTTCTTCTGATATTACTAGACCACCTTGAGGAATCGAAAAAGCCCTGATTTTATTCTAAATATGTAAATAATAAAGAAAAAGGAACATAAATGGATTACCTATTCCAGCTACAAAACCATTAACATTGTACATGTTATTCATTTTTAACATGTTTATACATATTGATGTAATATTGCAATAAATAGTTTTCTCTGTGTAAAAGCTTGAGGATTAAAGCCCACAGGAAGCCTTTAAGCAGTTTAAGCATTGTTTACCCCCAGCCTCTGTAACTTATGGCTTACCTTGCATGGGAGACACATTCTTTAACCCCGTATTCTGATTTTGGTACAAATGCAGTCCACGTTGAGCTGAGTCTCCCCTTTCTTTTTCTCGAGGCATGGGGCAGAGGTAACCCTTGTCCTCTCTTCTCTAGATACTCATAAGTGAGATCACCAGATTTAAGTTGCCTTCCACTGAGACAGTGTCCCTGTGTTTTGCGTGTTGAGTTGATCATTACAACAGGGACAGAAAAACAGTGGCCTCTATTTTTAGGCCTGATTATATTTAGTGGGAGGGGGTTAAAGTGGCCTCAGAATTTTACAGCATGTGCGAACTTTTCTTTAAAAAGAAAGAGAGACCTGAAATTTATAACAGGTACATGTACTGTAGGCAGTAAAAATTAACCTAGTAAATTGTTATGACATGATGCCAATGTAGGATTTGTCTGTATCTGTAGTCTCTAGTACACAGCACATACATAGAATGTCAAGCATACCTAGAATATTGTTCACACACTATATAGTATAATTTGGCTACGCTTGTTTCCTTGAAGAATCTTAATTAGTCATACACAAAAAGACTGTCATGAATGCTGCTTCATGCATTTGTGGTTATTGCCAAGAACATTTTTGAACATCAGATAAACAGAGCTGAGAATTTCCCATGAGCTGATAGAACTGCCACATTGACTAGTTTCTTAAGCTGCTTGTGATCATTGTCTCTTGGGATGATGTTCTTTTCTGATTCCCACAAATTTTAAGCAATGTCATTGGTAGTTAATCTAAAAACTTCGATGTCCACCAATAAACTCTAATTTGTTTTGGAACTTCCCAGATTGTGTGCATGGTACTATGTGAAGGACTGGCATCTATCTAGGATGTATTGCCATTTTACCCTCTGTATTTCCCAGAATAGGCTCAAGATCCATAAAAGACCATATAAAATGGACTGATGCTATATGTTCTGATATGCTATAAACCAAATTATATGGTTTATGTAAACTAAACACGGTCAATGCGAAAGTCTGTCAAAATGGTTTAATCTATCCCAGAAAATATCTATACATTTTATATAGTGTTCTTCCTTATTTTTGAAACACATACAAATATCACAAGATGATTAAAACAATTATTAATTACATTCAACAGTGAATATTAATTTAATATTAAACCACTTAATTGTGATTTACATTATTAAACATCTGTTTGTAAACGCGTATCTATGTATACTGTATTCATTTCTATTTATATGTATATTTTTTATTGCTTCTTTTCAGCTACTCCATGTGAGCCTAAATCCAGACGGCAAAACAACAGACTGGGCATGGAACACGATGAAGACATGGTGGGAGCTGGCTCTGAATGGAGCTATATTTGTTTCCTACAAAAAAAGAGAACATTTTAATGATACTATGCAATACCATAGTGCTGTGTAAGTCTGTAAGGGACATAAAGTAAGTAAGAGACACAAATAATCTCTACAAAACAAACCCATCCCATACCGTTCCACAGTATGGCCCAACAGGTGGTGAGCTGGCATCAGGACCGTCATAAAGTTTCAGATAGTTGTTCAGGCAGTCTCCAGGGTCATCAATGCTGATCTGGTTGAATGTAACTGTCACAACTCTTCCACTGGGTGCCCTGATACCCCACTCACAGTGAGTGCCATTTGGATAGGTACCAGGGTAATTTGGACTGGTAAAGGAGCCATGGTCTCCAAAAAGGCTACCACCACAACCTGAGGATGAAAATACAGGACGTGTGTGATAGCATATTTTGGAATTATGTCTGTCTAGTGGAAAATGTCATAGCCATTTTTAAAAGTGCTATACAAATGGATTTGAACATTAATTCGTATGCTGCACACTTGACCAGGTTATCGGTTTGTGCTCACCTTGTGGGGAGGAAGTCCAGGTGATCTCAAAGCCATTTCGGTTAGCTGAGAAATCACTATGGAAATGCAGGAAGAGTTCATGGGACAGAGCGAAGATAGGACTGGGCAGTGTGCTCCCACAGTATTTGCCCAGCAGAGGAGCTGTAGCTGTGCTGCCATTCCTCACCTGAAATACACACAGGGAACATGACAGTGCGTCTGAAACATAACAATATGACCCCTCACATCAAATCAGGTATTAAGTCAAATTTTGGGATTATGCATTTGGTTATGCATATTTTTTTAGTTATTCCTAGTTAAATTTTGAGACCAGGTTTATTACTGTATCATGTCAGGTTGCTGAGATATGACTAGTGCAATTTGTACAAGGAGCGGGTTGGGGTGGGGGCGGGGTGGTTAAAACCAATTTTTAAAATATTTAAATAATGATTCCTTGGCATAGTAAGAAAGAAGGAATCCACAGCCTCATTTGACACCAGGCGTTTCCTTCTACCCCTAAAAAGAACTTTGCCAGCATTGCAGGGTTATAACGCAAGCATGCATGTATAATTTTTTTATTTTTAAAATTAAATT
The DNA here is from genome assembly GCA_013621035.1 of Clarias magur. Taxonomy (NCBI): domain Eukaryota; kingdom Metazoa; phylum Chordata; class Actinopteri; order Siluriformes; family Clariidae; genus Clarias; species Clarias magur. The sequence goes on along the minus strand of QNUK01000853.1, from coordinate 131,446 downwards.
TTTTAAATTTTATATATATTTTTTTATAAACTGTAGTAACCAGCTTCAATAGGGATTGTTAAAATGCTTTAAAACGATTTTTAGGTTTAAAACTTATTCGATTCTTTTGAAGGCTCAGGAACATTAGGTACCAATTTTTGCCAAAATTGAAAAAAAACTACAACAGTGGCAAACTCTTGCAGCGAGTGAGGGATGTAATGCAAGTGTAATACAATTAATAAGCAGGTGAAATTAAACAAAATGATGTCCAGATTGGAATGGAATGTAAAGTGAGGGTGATTCCTGGACTGATTACATATTATATTTCATGAAATTGCTTTTAAAATGTTTATTTTTGCAATCCTCCATTTATCAGGAACGTCTCACCTCTAGATAATCGAAACTGCAGGAGGAGTGGTATTCCACATCAAAGCTGTCAAAGAACAGTGAGATGGAGCTGTTCTGAGGTGAGCGGAGCACAATGCTGCAGTCCAGATCATGAGGGTACACTGCAGGCCAGCCAGGGCTCTTCAGGTAACCATGAGACTGCTCATATACTCTGCTACATCCTTGTTGATTATAAAAACAAATACAATAATTTTTCTATTAATACATAAGTATGTGCACAGTAAATAAGTGTTATGTGAATTGTAAATGTAAAAAATTGCTTTCACACCTGCTACTTGGTAGGTCAAACTAAAGCCATTGCCAGTGATAAAGGTGTCAGACTTGAAGGTGAGGTGCATGGTCCTGTCATAGCTGTAGAAGTCAGGGATGTGGGAGTCTGAACCACAGAACTTATGTGCCTGGCCATAGTCTCCCTAAAGAAGAAACATAGAAAAAGGAGCCTTAAAGGGAAAAAAAGCACTGTTGTACTACAGACAATTATGATTGGTATATGAAGTCAATATCTTAACCTACCACAGGCCAGTCTTTCATCTCCAGGAAGTTGCTTGAGCAGCTCTGGCTGGACTCCAGCTGGAACTGCTGGACTATAATTTTCACTGCCTCCTGTGGTGGAGCATCAAGAACCCAGCGGCAGGAGATGAAAGGGGGATATGCGTTAGGGTAGGATGGAGAGGTGATTGTCTGAGGTGTGCTTGTGACATTATATATTCCTCCACATAGTCCTGTGCAGATATAACAAATCTTTAGTTTAGATTCAGTCCTTACCTCTATAACTGCCACAGCCATACTGTAAAATAATAGGATGCATGCAGTTATAGTAGTATTTATTACAGGGAGCATCATCTAGAAAAGGAGGTTGTCTTACTGTCGACTGCACTGTAGGTGGCGTTGAAGCCGCTGAAAGCCACTGAGCCATCAGTCACAAAGAGCACAGTCAGAAAATTACTGCCTGACACAAAGGCAGCAGGAATTACGGTTCCACAGAACGTTCCAACCAGTGGGTAATTAACACTGTCACCATCATGGATCTAAGGAGGTAGACCAAACAAAACCTTTATATTTCTTTAATCTCATGAAGCAATGTCTTCAAACAGAACGACATTAGGCAAAAGGATCGTACCTAACCACCCTTATATGAGGATCATACAATGAAGCAAATGTCACGTCCTCATATGAGGACATTTGGGTTTTAAAGTTAAAATGTTAATACAAGGTTATATCAAGAACCAAACAGATTTATAGATATTTGAACATTTTTTGTCTATACCTTAACATAATCATATGAACACGTAGTGCCACCTTCCAGCTCAAAACTGGTGAATGAGAGGTTGACAACTTTGTTAGGTTCAACAGCAATGGTCCAGAGACAGTTCAAGTATGACTCGTATTTTCCATTCATGTCAATGTCAGGAGAACCAAACATTCCAGACAAGGCGGTAAGGTAGCCTCCACAACCCTGTTGAGGTCCTGAGTGAGCAAATTAGAGAGAATATTCAAGTTGAAATAAATACACAGCAGATGGCAGTAATTGCCCATTTATGTGAAATTCATTTGTGCATTTGTCACTTTTTTTGGGTGTTGCAATGCCTAAGGAGGATTAAACAGCACACCTTATTAAAACTGTGTAACTGTGAGACCATGAACTGAGTAACCGGATCATAATCAGTATGAAATAAATCTATGAAATTTATAAAAAGCTTTTTGCTGCTACACGTGTACAGTGGTCTACACGTGTAAAACATGCACCTATTGTTAAAACCAGCTATCCCTTAGAGGTAAACTGAAATTCCTGATCCAAGTAAAGGACAGCACAGCAATACACACAGCTAAAGCCTGACAGATAAATTACTAGGCTGGCTCGTTGTTTTTCACACTGAAAAAAAAGTTAGTGACTTTGAATTTAATAAGCTTCTTATAGATGCATTAAAATCAAACAGAGAAGAAACCTTTATTCTGTTTCTACAAATTTCAAAGTGAGACATAATATAATTGGTGTCCTTCTGTTTCTTGCCTTTGACAACATAAGCTGATAGTAGGAACTTCTTTGTCATGTACTGACACAAAGACTAAATGGGTTGGCATGAATATACTTGATTGTACCCACTGAGCTATGCTGAACGTGCCTGGCCCTGGACAACAGAGAGTGAGTGTAAGGGAGGCTTTACATTTACATATTCGCAGATTTACAAAAAGGTTTGTTTTCTATTGTTCACGAACACAAAGTAAAATTTATCCCTCCAGGCAAGCTCTTAAGGCTTTACTGCTCTGTCCAGTGTGATCTGATTATTCTAAAAGCACTGGCACATAGGAACAAAAGCTGTTTTGAAGCAGCAGATGTTTGCCCTATGAGCATCCCTTTTCGTCCCCTCCATCCTTAAGCCACTTTCTAATGCCTATAAATGGGTTTGGATTTAAACTTATATCAAGTGAATTCTATTTCCATATCTGGTTTATATAACAGATATTAAGATCAGTGGGCAGAGTTTCAAGGCCAACATTGTACCTAAAGTTTCTCTGTAGGTTGCCCTCCAGCCTTCAGCAGCAACTGATGCATCTGTTTTGAACACAACAAACATCTGATTGGTTGACGACCTGAGGGTTGGGGGAAGCATGGTGCCACAAAACCGTCCAAGGAGTGGGGCCAGGGTGTTTGGTCCATCATAGACAGCCACATAGTCAAAGGTACAGGTAGAAGAGGCTTCAAGGTGGAAACTGTTAAATCTAGGAATTGAAGTAGCATAATATAGTTTAGATTAATAAAAGCATTAAATACGTAAATAACCAGAAAGCCCCTTTTTAATGCAAACAATGGCTTTTTCTATAGAGCTCATTTTTGAATATGGAAAGAAAACTGGAAAGGAAATACTTCCTCTCTAAGCCATGATTAAAAAAAAAATCTATGCAGTTGGTTACACAAAAGATCTAACACCTGCAAGGGAAACAGATGGAGAGTCACAGAATATATGTCTCACTGCGCACAAGGGTGCTTAACTGAGGGAGCAGAAGACATCATGCAATCAAATTTAATAATTCAACTAATTAAAATTTAAATGTAACACCTTTTGGACATTCTGAGTTTCATTCTGTGTCAGTAGAAATTACATAACATTACAGGATATCTAAATAGAGATACAAGTTTTGTATAATTTTTTAAAAATATAATGGTTAAAAATGACCTGCGCCCATTAAGGCGCACTTCTGCACCTTTAAACTGGAATAGACCTCCTGACCTAGCCCTAGCACAGGTTTGGGATGCCCTGTATCCTATGACTGGGTTTGGGGCTTTGGCTGGGAATCAAACTTGAGTATTCTGCATGGCAGGTGAGAAGCCTATCACTGAACCATCAATGCCTCACTTTCAAGTCTCCATCAGTAAACAGTTGTACCACAGTAAATGTCAAAAATAGTAATAACAATGCACATCCTTTTCCTACAGCTGCATATAACTGATCCATTGTTTTAGGGTTGCTATGAATACAGCGGACACTATATGAGTGCTGCCTATCATGTGTCCACACTATAGAACATGGGCTTACTTGAGTTCAACAATGCGATTTTCATGTAAAGAGATGTGGTAGGTGCAGTTCATGTTATGGTGGTAGTGGACGATGGAGAGAGCAGGACTGCCAATTGTTCCAGCAGTGTCATTGAAAATACCTCCACATGCTGTAAACACAAAAGTAAAGTTAATATCCATTTCAATTAAAAATACATCAGGGAAGAAGTCTATATAGTCAGGAACAACACATAGGATAGATGTGAAACCTGTAAACTACTGCTACACAAGATATGGGCCTACTATTATCATGCCTCATCTCGTTATATACCATTAGACATCCAACAAAGAGCTTAGAATGGGGTGCTGCAGAGTCTGAATAAAGAAGAATTGTGTGTGTGTGTGTGTGTGTGTGTGTGTGTGTGTGTGCGCGCATGTGTGTGTTTGCTCTCTTTAATCTCTCTTTTTGTTTGAAATGTGCTGAGTCCTTTCAATCTAATCATTCCACAGTTCTGTACTCAGTGGAAGGCTATGACATTCCTGCCATTGGTAAACAACCTCAACTCAGCTCAGGGACACTGCCAGAGCTGAAGGCATACCGGAACCTAAGTGCCCACATTGAGTACCCTTGTATACTGTACATAATACTACATAAAAGCTAACAATGCTGGAAATTGTCGCAGTAGTTGCCTTTCCTCGAAAGGACATCAATATTACTGTAATGCCATGGTATCAGATTATGTGCATGTGCCAAACATTGGAATATTATGTATGACTGACAACACTGGTAAATACTGTATACACTGTTATGTAACACTCACGAATAGCCATGTATTCAGCCAAGAATCCATTGTCATTGATGATGGAATCAGAGTAGAAGTTGATGAGCATGGGACCAAAAGTGGAGAATGGGCCTGGGATGGTGTTGCCACACAGAGTGGCAAGAATATTTTGATTCTCTTTGGTGCCCTTGTAGATCTTAACTCCATCATAGAAACATGTTGAGTGAGCTAGAACAGACACCATAAACAAATAAAATGTAACTATTTAAAAAAGCCTCTTCATGATTCAGTAAAAAGGCACTCTACTAATTCATGAAAAACCATGTTTTGCAGACTGGTCTGATCTTTTGTGACTTTATGCATGGCCTACCCTCTAACTGGAATGTCCTAAATGTTATGACAATGACCGTCTGTTCTCCAGCATTTATAAGGTAATCACAGTCGGAGCTGTCGGGGTAGTGATCCGGATAGTTAGGGGATACAACACGACCTGCAGGGGCAGAGAAGTTTGCTCCACAGCCTGAGAGAGAGAGAGAGAGAGAGAGAGAGAGAAAACATATATAAGAGATACAAAAGAGGCAAAAGGGATAAATTACTATTCAACAGAGCCTTAATATAATAAGCCCAGGGTACACACGGGTAAAGAAGGAGGCTGAGAAGCCTTTGCCAGGTGTTTCAGTGGATTGGAAACGAGCAGTTATGGTGTTGAAAGGAGCAATGATTGGAGGAGGAGCTGTGGAGCCACAGCCAGTTGCCAATAGAGCATCATTCTGCTGTTTGTCTCCAGCCCACACCTTAGAAATAATAATAAAAAAATGACTGAATAAATAACTAATAAACGAAACTCAAATATTCCTGGTAGATTAATAACATTTGTTTATGCAAATTCATCCATGCATGAATCTCGTTCAAATTGTTACCTTGATGTAACTGCTCTGGCAGTGTCCGCTGGAGTCAGGTATCTGGAATTCACTTGCAAAACCCATTTCCAAGTGGTTGCCATCATGAGCAATGACGGTCCATGAACATTCAGTATTAGCTGGGAAGTTCTGGGGGTAATTGGGGGACTTGATGCTACCCACATCAGCATGTATGACCCCACCACATCCTGAAGAAAAAAAATATAACAAATAACAAAGAAGAACATAAATCAATCATGAGAAGAAAATGCAGCTAACTGCATTAATCAAGTCTGTGCACATTTTGCCGGAGACGTCGTACCTGAGGAATCCACTGACCAAGTAGCAACAAACCCTCCTTTAGACACACTGTGGTCAGCCAGGAACACCACTGCTAGCTTGTTGGAACCTGATTGGATTGTCCCAGGTGATGTATGACCACAGTATTGTCCAATTATTGGAGCACCTGGAGAACCACCATTGAAGATGGTCACTGAGTCCCAAGAACATTGAGTGTGTTCTTCCACTTGGAAGTATGTAAACGTCAGCTGTTCAATTAAATATTATAGAATTAGTAAATATTAAAAGGAATGTAAAACTGTGTAGAAATCAAGATTGGTGTGTCAGTACTAATTTACACTGATGGTATGGCCTTCCGGAGCTTCAATGAGCCAAGCACAGCGACTAGGACTTGGGTAGTCATTCGGGTAGCCTGGGCTGTAAATGGCACCTCCCTCACCACTCTGCATACCTCCACAATCTGAATGATAGGACAGGTCAGTTCAACATGCCAACAGTAACACATCCTCAAAGTGTTCTTTGTGCCAGCATTTGCGGATTGTTACCTGAAAAATAATACGTGGCTTTGAATCCCAAATCAACCTCTGCTTCATCAGATAGAAAATGAACCCACAGTTCAGGCGTGAACACCACAATGGGGGTTGGAGGAAGGCTCTGACCACAAAGTCGGGCCAGAAGATCGCCGTTTACATCACCTAAAAAGTTTGGTTATTTATAAATGATTTACTTCTAAACAAACAAACCACTAATGTATCAAGCAGACAAACTATTTGTAAATTCATTCCGCATGACTTACCAAGTCTAAACTCCAGGTAATCCCATTCACAAGTTTGATGGTGCTCAAGGTGCAGGTCATCTATGATCACCACAATGGATGAGTTCACATGTTGAGGATTTTGGATCAGCCACTCACAGTTTAGTTTGTTGCTGTAGTTACCAACACCATAGTCAGGGGAGGTAAAGTTCCCTGGGGTACTGAGGATTCCGCCACACACTTCAAAACCAAACACAGACCAACCACAAGAAAACATAACACTGGGTTTTTATATGTAGCACATCAATGTGAATAAAAATACACACGGACTATACATTTGCTCACCTGCTGCCTCAGAAGAGGAGTAGTCAGCAGTAAATCCACCATTAGACACAGAGGAATCTGTGACAAAAACAACAGTCATGGTGTTGCCAGAGGACTTCACCTGTGTGCCTGCAGGAACAGAGCCACAGAATCGCTGCAGCCGCGGGGAATTGGACAACAAGCCATTGATCACCTAAATAAACACATATAGTGAGATCAACATTATAATCAGACCTTGAAATACTTTTCTCAGTGTTAATATCCATAATAGCTGAAAATGAAATGCTCTCACCTCAATATAGTCAAATATACAGCTGTTCTCGTCCTCCAGACGTAGGTCATTAAAAGTGAGAGTGACTCTACGACCTGGAGGCACAGTGATCTTCCAGCGGCATAGCCGGTTATGAGGGTATAAATTGGGGTAGTTTGGTGAAGAGATGGTCCCAAAAGGTGCATTCAGATCGCCACCACATTCTACAAGAATACAGAGCCAAGCATAGAAACAATAAGCAGGATGCAAATATTTCCTAGATTGATGTGTTTTATTCATAAAAGCTGACCTACCCTCTACACTGGCTGCAAATGAAAGACTAAATCCTGCTGCACTTCCACTGCCATCACTGACAAACTTCACATATGCAAAGCTATCTCCTGTGTCCATGGGTCCTGGCACACTGTTTCCACAGTGCTTTCCTAGCAACCGGCCTGGAAAAGAATATATTTCTTATTCAATATTTACTATAGTATATACAGTGTTCATTTTGCTGCATGCTATTACTTGTACTGTTTAACTCACCAGAAGCATTGTACTCGCGTATTTCTAAATAATCACTGGTACAGCCAGCAGAGCTTTGCAAGTTGAAGGCCGTGAAGCTAAGGGTCAAGTAGTGTCCAGTGGGGCCTTCTAGAAACCATTCACAATTTGAATTGTCTGGGTAATTTGAATCTGGGTATCCAAGACTTTTAATGGTACCACTCTGGCCAATATATGTACCACCACATGTAGCTGTTCAGTGGAAAATACAAACAATCAACTGAATGAACTCTACATGCAATAATGCACCTACATATTAATGTATGCTAATGTTTAATTACCTATAGTGTACTTGGCCTTAAAACCCTTGTGTGTGACACTGTGGTCTGTGCGGAAACGGAGATACATAGCGGAGGCTGTAGAATGTTGGGTAGATGGTTTTGTATTGCCACAGAGCTTGTCAATGAGGTCAGCATTTGAAGTGACACCATCGCGCACTTCTAAATAGTCATAGAAACATCTATAAGAGAAGAGAGTGAAATGATTAAAATGGTATGGTTTACTAGAAGAATGCAAATGGGGTTTAGCTGTAAATAATGATCAATGAGACATGTATCCTATACCCGGTGTTTGGCTCAATGTAGAAATCCTCAAAATCCAACTGCACAGATTCCCCATTAGGAACCATTATAATCCAGACGCAATCAATGTTCTCAGGGTAGTTTGATGGATAATTGGGTGATGTAATGTAACCCGGTGGGTCGCCATCACGTAACTCAATGGTTCCTCCACAAGCTGAACAAACAGTCATTATCAATCCTTAATCAACTATATAATACTTTGCACAAGAAGCAATTAGTCAAGTGAGCAAATAATACCATGAGCACATAATGCATGCATCAATCAGGTAACTAAATAGGCTTGGCAGTACCTGTACTATGGGCTTCAAATAACAGTTTAAAGCCAACACCCTCATTTGAGGAGTCTGAGACAAAGCGCACATAAAGATGGTTGTCAGTGGTCTGTGTAACAGCAGGGGGTGTGGCTCCACAAAGACGTCCACCTAAAGATGGTGCGTTATCATCCGGCCCATTCTTCAACTAGAAAAGATTACAGAAAGATTACAGAAAAATGCATGTTTATCCCCATTAAAAATAGATCATGGAAATAATAAAGAAAATATAACATCCAACACCAGAAAGTTTACTGGGATTGACAGCCTGGAAGAATCCTTAAAAAGATTTTGTTCGGTATTAAGTTTAATCTGTTAAAACAGATAAATCATAGTTGACTGTCCTTTTTAAAGTGTACAGCTGTAGTGACCCAACTATTCCTATTTAAAAGTGTATGGCAATATTGATCAAAATACATCTTACCTCCAGATAGTCTCCAGTACTGCATGCTGTACCAAAACCTTGCACCTGGAATGGACTCATAAAAGAAACAGACACTCTATACCCAGGAGTCACCATAACATGCCAGCCACAGTCCAGGTTAGGTTTGTAGTTCTGAGGATAATGAGACGAGCTGAGAACTCCTCTGTCTGTGTGGAGCAGGCCTCCACATCCTAACAGACAGACAGCATAAATGTCACAACTACAAATCAACAGGCAAGGCATGTACTGTATCTTTGGCATTCAAGAAAAGTGATTTAACATGGTTTTGGAGCTTGCCTTTAGAATAGGATGCATTGAATCCATTCCTGTTAATGATGGAATCAGAAGTGAAACGCAGGAACATGGTGTCGCCAGTGGAATGAATAGAACCAGGCAACTCACGGCCACAAAGCCTTGCCAGCACGGGTGACAAATTTGTGTCACCTGGGTAGAAAAAAAACATCTAATAAGCCTATTTAAGTCTGTTTATCTCTTATTTTGATCCAATGACAAATTTTTAAAAAGGTGAATTATTCATAAATTAGAGCCTCACCATCCCTGATGACTAAACTGTCATACAAACACATGGGATGATCCTCAATGTCCATGAACAGCATATTGAATTCAACAGTGGAGTCTGGTGAACGGATTATCCATGTGCATTCCAGGCTAGGCTCATACTGATTAGGCCAGCCAGGAGAGAAGAGGAACCTGGGTTTGTCCTCAGGCATAAGAACCCCTCCACAAGCACCTAAAAAACAAATTGAACACAGCAGCCTTACTTCAGGGCAAAATGGTCATATTCCTCTCATATCCATATGACTGAATATATTTCTCAGTTTTCCTCTATTCTGCTGCATCTCACCTGGTGTTATAGTGGGCAAAGGTCCGGTGTTCTGAACAGCTGTCCACTCCACAAGAAAGCCTCTTCCTCCAACCACAAAGTCTGATTTGAACTCTAGAGTCATGGTGCTCCCAGAGCTTCTCACAGGTTGAGGCCGAATCAGACCACAGAAAACTCCCAGGGGATACGCATGGACGTTAGGTCCATCAAATATCTAAGAAGAAGTTTACTACACATTTAAAACATCCCTCTTCATCCTTCATCCATGTAATCCAGTGAACAACAGATATATAATAGTGCTCACCCAGATGAAGAACCTTAATATCAGACTCATTAAAAACCTAAGCCAAATCTCAATAAGAGCACAAACCTTGAGCTGGTCATAGTAGCAGGCACTTAGATCCTCTATATCGATATCTAGGAATCGGATCTCAATGTAGGAGTCTCCACTGACAGTGATGGTCCAGCGGTAATCTGCATTGTTTGGGTACGTACGCGGATACAGTGGTGAAGCAATCAGGCCAGAGCTACCTGAGACATCATTTCCATACACTGAAAACATGGATAACAATAATGAGGCAGGAATCTATGATTATTTATTTATTTATGTAATTATTAATTTTCCAAGGTCCCAAAATAACCTTTATTATTAGATTTATTAAATGCAGGGGAATAAAATTACAGTGACTGAATGTAGCCCTGAAGCCAGCTCCACTGACAGAAGAGTCTGAGACAAACTTTATCCACAGCACATGACCGATGAGTGAGGTGTAATTAGAAGGAAGCATGTTTCCACAGAATCGACCAACAAGAGTGCCGGTAGAGTTCCCCTCACGGATTTCCAGATAGTCATTATTGCAGCCTTGACTCTGCTGAAGCTCAAACAGACTAATTTACACAGAAAGAAGACAAAATATACATAAAGAAGCACATGACATGACAATGCTTTAATTACCATTAAGTATCATCCGTTATATAGCAAGAAGATGCTTACATGAAAGAAAGCTGGACACGGTTACCAGGGGAACTAATGATAGTCCATACACACTCAATACTGGGCGGGTAGGCATCTGGATAGTTGGGACTGTTGAAAGCTCCAGACTCCATGTGCAGGTTACCACCACAGCCTGAGATGGGAGAGATGAAGTTAGTGAATGGTTTCTTCACAGCAGAAAAACATCTGCTTACAAATTGCAATGCAAGAATGTATATCCTGAACCGATGACTTATTGCCTGCTGACCGGAGGTTGATGCCATGTACGTTGCCCTGAAGCCTTTCATGGTCACAGATGAATCAGTGACAAAGTTCACCACTAGTGCATTGCTGAATGAGGTTACTGGATGGGGAAGGTCAGATCCACAATACCGACCTACAAAAAAAAAAAGCATAACAGAGTTTCCTATACTATACCAAATTAATTCGTTAAGGTTTAGAAGAGATATTTGTGCAAGTTGGATTGCTTACCAATTACCGGAGCCTCAACATTGTTACCGTCTAAAATCTCTACAGCGTCATGGGAGCAGTTTGTGTTCACCATCTCCAGCTCAAAATCAATGAAGGAAAGTGTCACATGATTGACTATATATATGGATGACAAAAGCACAAATGAAAATATTTAATGTATATTCATGTATAAAAGCCATCAATTATTAAAAAAGAATAAAAAAGGAACATGTTTCTTACGCACATGGCTCTTGTGCCACAATGATCCAGCTGCAGTATTGATTGTTGAGATATGGGTACGGGTAGTTAGGAGACGCAATGTCACCTCCCACATCATCAGCCATGATAGTGGACCCACAAGCTGTAAAGGAATAATGTAATACCATAACGGTTTTGTAGAGAAATGACTTAATCCCATATGGCATCAAAGCAACCTAAAGTAAACTGCTGTACAATTGAGGACCTGTGATGTAACTAACCTTCTGTGAACTCGGCTCTGAAGCCCCTGTGGTTGTTGCTGTTGTCTGATCTAAAGCGAACAAAGATGACGTTCTGTGTAGAGGTGATTGGGTCAGGGCTGGAATACCCACATACTTTTGCAAGCAGAGGAGAATGCTCTCCTGGTCCATCATGAATCTAAAGTGTGTGGAGGAATAACAGGTTGAGTCTCATGTCTTAAATAAAATGCATAATGTATCTGTTTCAATCTGTTAAAATTTAACTGTTAAGCCATAGGTCTAATTGGTAAACATGACCATAAAAGATAAACACAGGCTTAATTAGGAGTGAAGCCTGTCTATACTTCATAATGGCTTTTTAATGTGTAGGCTCTACATGAAAACAATATCCTCCTATAATTTCTAAGATATAATTAATAATATAATAAGCTATTCAACTACCAAATACAAGTCACTCACAGCCACATAATCCCAGTCACATGAAGCATGACCCTCAATGTCCATGTCAGTAAAGTTGAAGAAAATCCGGTGGCCTGTGTCCACGGTGATGACCCAAGAGCAGTCAACATTGTTAGGGTAGTTATTCGGAAACTGAGGAGAATGGATCTCTCCTTTAGGAGCTGTGACAGCTCCACCACAGCCTAAACATATCAGGTAAATAACATAATTACAAGTATTAGATAGAGTTGGAGTCAGATTGTCACCACAGAGAGGTTATGATAGTAAAGCTCACTGCCTACCTCCTTGAGTCTCCTGCCAGCTAGCATTAAAGCCCCTGCCGCTGACATATGCATCACTTTTGAAACGCACAGTGACAGCGTTGCCTGTGCTGGACACCTGCAGCGGGTTGTTGGGGGGACGAGTGGTGCAGAGCTGTGCTAGTCTAGGGGAGGTCAAGTCAGGACCGCCATAAACCTGCCATGAAAAATGCCAATATAAACACATGCACTCGTACTGTCTGCGTTATAAACGTCTACAATAATGTCTGGGGCAGTATTTTAGAGTTGAGGCACGTATGCATAAAGAGGATTTAAGAGCTGTTATTTTATGAAATTTGACAAATCCAAAAAGCAAATTAAAAGAATGAATTAAAATAGTGCTTGTGACAGGATTTTTCACTGTTTCAGTTTAAATTGACTGCTGCATACAAAGTTTAAGATTTGCAAAATAAGTTGCAAAATAATAGGATGTGCTTGATCAAATGTCAAATACTGAAGCCATCTTAATAATAAAAATATTATTCTAAACATGAAAAATTTTAATAATGATGTTATGCTAAGCATTTCACTGCATATCGTACTGTGTATGACTGTGTACTGTATGTGACAAATAAAATTTGAATTTGAATATATTTTTGGATTAAGTCACCTTTGAGTTCAACCTTGTATCTGCATGAATTTACATGAATTTAAACACGGCAACAATAATTAAACTGATCAGCTGATGAAAAAGACCAATAAAAAATGATAAACAAATAGACGATAAAATGTATGTTACTAAAGTACTAGGAGAAAAGGTTGCAGAGCTAGCATGAAATTGCACTGCACTACTAACATTTGCAAGCAGGTGTGCATTCATGCATATATGAGTGTGTGTTGGTTAGAGAATTGCAAATAAAGCCTGTGCCCTAATCTTTGATTTCCACTTTTCTTCCACACTGCTAACCCCATTCAGTGCTGCTGTGGAGGTCAGCATTCCAAAGGTCTGAGATACTCACACACACACACACACACACACACACACACACACACACACACCCCTAACAGTGCCCACTGAGTCTGTGTGTGCCAACAGGGTGCGCGCACACACACACACACACACACACACACACACACACACACACACACACACACACACACAGAGCATACTGCTGTGTGTGTTATTGTTACAGCAGATGCTTTACTTGAAAGCTTACATATAAACCTCAATTTGACCTTCTTTAACTGCAGACCATGATCTTTATTTTGCACTAAATGTGTGGACATGCTGTTCATGACACTAGTCATCCCATTATTTCAGTTTGGTTTAGTTAGAGGCATGGCAAAATGGCTCTTACAAAGAAAGCAGCACAACTCCAGAAAGACAGAGATGAATAGAACTATGTTTTACCTCTAGCAGGTCGTAGTTACAGTCAGGATGAGACTCTATATCAAACTCGTGAATGGTAATAGTGATGCTACTGCCAGGGCTGGTCTGGATGTACCACACACACTCCCGGTTCTCTGGATATCTGTTAGGATAGCCAGGACTGTTGAAGGAGCCAGCTGGCCCTGTGAGATCACCACCACAACCTGCAGGGGGCAATAATAAGTCTAAGTATGATACAAATGACCTTCTTGGAGAAGCTCTCATGAAAGGAAAGATTGCCATGCCAGTGTTGTGTTCACTATGACTTCATATCACTGAACAACATTAAATCCGGTTTATTTGCTATTACTTCACATCCTTTAACTACAATAAATCCTTGGCCCTCTTAAATTGAATGACTGAATATTGCTGAATATGAGTATGGTATTAAGCTGAATAGAACATAATACTCAGTACCGAATAGGTATGTTTAGATAAATAATAATAATAATAATAATAATAATAATAATAATAATTCCTTCTTTAAAGAAATGAACCTGAAATTTGACGTGACTACTGTAGGTTTAAGAACATGTGGTGCAGAGAAAATACTGCTGAGATGACTTTGGAAAAAAAGAATATTTAAGTCTTGATGATAATTTGTGTGAAAAGACATGGGAGATGTTCTGAAGCACTGTGGATTCTTTATAGAGGCACCTCTGATTGCTGTAGGTGTATAATGTGTCTTTTGGAATCTCTCTCTCTCATCATTGCCACCAATATATTCTCATTGGACTGATATGCTTAGCAATGAGGTGCTAATAACAAACTGTTCAGCACGGTCTAAGAAGAAGCGCTGCATTCTAATCTGTGCCAACTAAACTTTATTCAGTGTCATCAATCTCTTTTATAACTACAATATATAAGAGTAATATATAAGAACTCCTAATCAATGTTCACTAATCTACCCTAGCCTACAAAAAGTAACACTTTCCATCATTTCTGTTTATGAGTTCGTTTATTGATTCTATCCAGCTACACAAAACTGCCAGTGTATTAGTTCTCTATTCGATCTTAAACAAGTAAGAGGAGACTTAGGGCATGAGGTGAGATACACATTCATACCCACACTCTCACACCCATTCAAACGCTGTGGGCAAATCAGGTATGCCAATTAACCTTATCTGCATGTCTTTGGACTATTGGAGGAAACCACAGTACCCGGAGGAAACCCACCAAGCACAGGGATTGAGAATTGAACATCACCGGGAATCGAACCATAGAGGTGCAAGGCGACAGTGCTAACCACTAAGCCACCATGCTGTATTTACTTCAATAATTTCCTCATAAATATGGTGCTTGTTTTACAACTTATTACATCATTCCAGGACAGCTCACCCATGACACAAAAATCCTACTAGATTTGGTTTTCTCACTACTGATACCGACTTTACTTGCTTTATTCAGTGGGCTGAGGGCTATGGCCTTCAGTCTGTCATTCCAGCAAAAATAAATGCAGCCACACCCATTATCCCAGTGACTCATTATCTCTGGGTATTAGCACCACACCACTCATTTTGTCACATTCGGGAATGCCAACCATTCACCGTGACAACGCCATACAAACCAACACAAACTATAGCCATTGAAAACGACTGACTTTTAGTCTTTAATACTAATAGTATTATTTTACTAAAAGGTTGCATGAGCAGATTTGGCAAAACAAGTGACAGACAGGACTCAGTGAATCAATGGATGAGTTGCAGTAGTATTGTGGAATCTGGTGTAAACTGGCATGTCTTTTTCTCTTTTAGGAAGTATGTTGTATATTTTTCCACACTTCCATTCTGGAAAAGATGACTAAGGGCAATCTCTGTCCACACAGGCTTACACATTGCCCTTTAATACATAAAGTCGCAGTGTCTGGAGAGAACGTTAAACTTCTGAAATCATTCAAAGGTTGACTGCAATAAGGAATTGTATGTGTGAAATATATGCATAAATATGTACACCCTACTGTAATCCTGCCTTACTTATTGAACCCTTTTTTTTTTAATGATGATAAACACTAAACAGTCCAGGCACTTCTCAGTTTTCACTATGCTTCTAGTGTAATTATACTAAAATTCCCCAAGGGGATACATTTCTCACACATCCATCAATGCATCAAGGCTCATTCTGAAACACAGTGAGAATCGTCAACTGAGGATTTTCTCTGGACTATTTTGCAGTTTCTTTGCCTAAGTTCATGTTCCTATGTAAATGAATTTATTTATATTCCTACCATTTTGGTACCAGAGCATCTGGAAACCTGACGCAGAAACAATGAAATCAGAGTGGAACACAATGTGCAGGCTGCTCCCAGAGGTGGCGTTTGCTGGAGGAGGTACATTCTCACAGAACCTTCCAATCAGAGGAGCTTGTGCATTTGCACCATCATAAAGCTAGGCAAACACAGAAAGAGATTATTTTAATCTGACACTGTAAAAAAAACATGTCACCCCTAATTAGGTAAAGCATATTGTTGAGTGTGAAATCATGGTAAAAAAATTATACTTTATTTCCTTATCCTCACTTTTAAATGATATTTGAGCACTGAGCACAGAACATATGAACAAAATGCAACAACACAGACACATGTTACATTCCAGTGCTTTTTTTCTTAATTCTCTGACATGTTCCTGGGGTATTAGTACTGTAAAAACAGAAGGTCAGCGTTGATGAAGACTGCCCGAGGAATGCAACTTACAATGAGCTTACAATAGAAAATTCCCCTCGTCTCTCCCCGTGGGCCCCATGATGTCATGGCTGTTTGGTTCGCCATGGTGATGAAGGAACAAAGTAAAAAAAAAAAACACTCACTTAACTGAGATTTCCAAACTTCAGCCAGTGAGTGAGTAAGTATAAATCAGTGACTGCTTTCAGAGATTAAACTGTAGCATATTTCTATTAATAATTTAGAGGTACTATAATCCCTTCAATATTACAATCTACAGTAGGCTTACTTTTGTAACTAAGCAAATAGTATGTAATACTCATTCTAAATGTCAGGGGAAAAAAATCTGACGTTAACCACTGGCAACTTACCGCTACATAGTCAAAAATACAGCTGGGAGAGTAACCCTCAAGGTTAAAGGCAGTGAAGGTATAGTTAATGGTGTTGCCCATGGTCACTTGGATGGTCCAACTGCATTGAGCATTAAGTGGGTAATCGTTGGGAAAGTTCTCACTCTCGATAGCTCCGTTTGTTTGGTTGGCAATTACAATGCCCTGACAGTCTGTGGAGGACAGGACAGGTCACTTTAACAACATTGACATCATATGATATGTTGTTTGACTTAAAATAATATTGTACTAGGAAATATATATATTGATACACACTACAAAGCAAAATTGTTTGTGTGGTGGTTAAGATTTTGGTTAAGGTGGTTAAGATGAGATCATTGATGTCAGACAAGGAACCCTGAGGTGTTCAGTGTCAAAGTCAGGGCTTTACGCAGGCCACTCAAGTCCTTCCCCTCCAACCCTGGCAAACCATGCATCATTGTCCCCAGGGACACTGTCAACTTGGAATGAAAAAGCTACAGCTTACAAGCAGAGTCTGTACAGTTGTCCTTCCAACTTTATCGCCACAGTTTAAAAAGGTCATGCATTCACAAACATGCCACATAGTGCATAGTACTGAGGGTTATTACATTAGATTTATTTCCCACATAATACTTGATTATTCATTATTTAATCTGTGTCCATTTCTCAGTGCAAAGTGCAATTTCCTCCCAGATACCCATAACTACATTTTGAAACCAACCTGGCCCTTCGTGCATTACATTAAAATATGACAATAAGCAAGAAATACAGAACAACTTACAATAACCACACTAATTCATGGCATGAAATCAAGAAAAAAAAAAAAACTATAACAAAAATGTACCAAGTGTTTTTATTTACTTACAAGAAATATAAGAGGCTATAAAGCCCCCTGCATGGATGATGTTGTCTGTGCGTAGTTTGACATACAGATGCTCTTTAGTGGAGTTAATGGGGGCAGGAAGCTGGTTCCCACATAATCTGGCCAACTCTTGAGCATTTGTGCTGTTTCCATCATATACCTGTTTATACACAAACATATGCAAATCATAATTTACTTACTGTAAGTAAGGCATACAGCAGGTTCTTAAAGGGTTCAACTGAATTGAATGACTGTTCTCACCGCCAGATAATCATAAGAACAGCCAGAGCTGGATTCCAGATGAAAGTCTCCAAAGCTAAGCTGGATCTTGCTTCCTGCATTAATTTTAATGTGCCAGTAGCATTCAGAATTGGGGTGGTAGGGCAGGGGATAGTTAGGGGATGTGAAACTACCAGCAGTGGTGGTCAGAGTTCCTCCACAACCTAGTGCGTTAATGGAAGAATTAGCATGGACATGGTAGGAATTGCAAAAATAAAATATGTTGGAACATACAATATCCATATATGCAATATATCTAACATAACATAAAGAAATTCCAAACATTGTTGGTTTGTTCCAGCTTCCAACACATTAGCACAATAATATTCTGATTATTTATGGGAGCTATAGAGCTTTTTCCCACCAAATTTTTCACTTTCAAAAACAACATTAGTGGGATGTGATTTCAACTGTTGTCAATAAAATGAAGCCTAGAATTCATAAAGACTGGTTGAGAAAACATGAAAGAAATGTCAAAAAGCAGTAGCATATACCAGTCTGTGTTCCATCCCAGTGTGCCGAGAAGCCTTTATAAGTGATTGACGAGTCTGAGCGGAATTTGATCCACAGTCTGTTACTATGTGACAGCACTAAAGGCGGAGCCTGGGTTGAGCAGTATCGACCAATTAGAGGTGATGTTTCATAGCCTCCATCTCTGCCAGAAAGAAAAGGATATGTCAAAAGAGCATAAAGTGATAAAAGTACAAAAAACATACAGAAAAATCGAAAAAGCTTCCTTACCTGATTTCAACATAGTCAAGAGTGCAGGTGCTGCCACCTTCCAAAGCAAAATCTGTAAAGTTCAACATGATCTGATTGTTGACTTCGACTATGATTTTGTAGACGCACTCCCGGCTGTTGGGGTAGTTGTTAGGATAGTTGGGTGACGTGAACACTCCAGTCAGAGTTGTGAAAACCGCACTGCAGTCTAGGGACAAAGATGGAAAAAAACATTTTCATGTTTTGTTGTATGTAGTAATATTTAAACACATTAGAGTGCATTATCCCCATAATTATTTCGCTATTCTACCTGTGCTGGCATTGATTGAGACATAATTGGCAGCAAATCCCTCAGTTGCCATGCTGGAGTCTGTGACAAACAGGACAGTCATGAGATTGTCAGTGCTGGTCAGTGAGGGAGGAATTGATCTTCCACAGTACCTGAAATAAACCGGGTGTTCAAGGTGTTAATACATAAAATATTTATAAAACGTTGTTTTACATCTGTTGACCTGCTAATGCTCTTACCTGCCCAGAAGATGCCCAGTCTCAACTGTACCATTATCATATACCTCCACATAGTCAAAAAAACAATCTGTATGGTACTCCAGATTGAAGGACGTAAAAGACAGCCGTATGATGTTTCCCGGTGCTACAGCAATGTGCCAGGTGCAGTTGGCACCATGAGGGTAGTTGGTCGGATGACCAGGACTAGTAAAGCTACCTGTAGGAGCTGTGAGAGTTTCTCCACAGCCTGGTTATCAAATCAAATAAATCATCAATGAGAGTTTCTGTATATAAAACATCAACTATTTTACAGAAAAGATCGATTCATATAGTGCAATGCCTCTACGATACATTACCTTCCACAACAGATCCATACTCTGCAGTGAAGCCATGGTTGCTGACAGACGCATCAGTACTGAATGATATATACATGTGTTTCTGTGTAGACTGCAACATACTGGGAACCTGATTTCCACAATATCGACCAATCAAGGGAGAGCTGGACGTAGCACCATCTCTTACCTAAGAAAGGAGACCAGTTGATGTTAATTATAATGCATTTTTCTATGTTTGTAAAACGACAGTATATAAGGGAAGCGTTATGTACCTCCACATAGTCAAAAAAGCATCCTGCACTGCCCTCAACATCGAAGGTGAGGAAGGTGAGTGTCACAACGTAGCCTGTGGGCTGATTGATGACCCACTCACACATCTTGTTGTGAGGGTAGGGCTCAGGGTGAAGGGGTGTGCGAATCTGGCCTGAGCCTGAGAGAGTTCCTCCACAGTCTGAAAGAGACAAATGTCTTTCTCTTCAAATCAAAATATCATTTATTTACATGGTGCTTGTAGGATGTGAGGATAGTTTGGTACATATAAAACGGTTAATACAACTCTCAGTTTTTGATGCATACGCCGCATTGATGACATGCATTAAAACTAGTCATGCTTGCCTTCCCAGGCTCAGTGGTTTAAAAAAAGAAAAAAGAAAAGCAAGGCTTACTGATTTCATATACAGCCCTGAAGCCAGCATGACTGACAGAGCTGTCAGATTTGAAGCGAATCCAAAGGGCATTAGCAGAGGACAAGATGGGTGCGGGAAGTGTGGTACCGCAGTACTTTCCAAAAAGTGGAGCCGTTTCCCCTGGACCATCACGCACCTAAGACAAGAAAACCATTTCTGTAAAAGCACCATTATTGATTACTAGCAATTGTTATAACTCTCAAAACCCACACACATTCAGTCTTTATCACTTTCTCTACTCTCTCTCATGAATACAGCAAAACACAAAATACCTCAACATAATCAAATTCACAGCCACTGTGAAGTTCCAGTTCCATATGCGTGAAGTTGAGGACGACCTGATCACTTCGAGGTAATCGGATCAGATAAATACACTGTTTATTATGTGCGTAGTTATTAGGCCAGTTGGGGGAGATGATAATGCCTTGACTTTCTGTGTATGTGCCTCCACATCCCGGATCAGCTACGACACACAAAGACAATGAGTTCTTGTATAATAATTATAAAAGATACTGCAATGTAGAGTAAGATGTTTAAAAAAAAAACATACAAATATAAGCAAAATCTTCCTGCAAAAAAGATTTCATGAACTTTGAAATTTCTTCTGGATATCCTTTATCATTTACTAGTCATAAACATGTTATAACCTCTTTATGAGGCCATGACATGGACATAAAATGCACGATTTACAGCTTTACCCATATTTGTTTAAGCATAATTCGACACTATTTAAACATTTAAATACTAAGAACGGAGTTGTCAGATAACTAACACAACACATTGCACGTGGATATTTGATAAAATATCATAAAAGAAGTAAAAGAGATGTGCTGTCGTATTGTTTACAATCCCATCATCTTTGTCTTGTCATTTGGCACAAAAATGACAGCCTGTGCTCACATTGAGAGGTGGTGTATGTGATATGGAAGCCCTGGTCGCTGATAACAAAATCGGAGTGAAAGTGGATCCAAGCAGCAGGGCCTGTGGTCTGTAGTGGTGGTGGAGAAGCACTGCTACAGTATCGGTTTAGAAGCGGGTCCTCAGGGAGCAGGCCATCTCTGATCTAGAGCACAAAGACTCAAGAATTAGCATGAATGAAAGCAATCTACGCTTTAAAAGATAAACAATAAAAAGGCATTAAAGCTATGGTCAATTGTCAACCTACGTCAAGATAATCAAAGTTGCAGTCAGGATGGTGCTCAAGACTAAGGGTTCCGAAAGCAAAAGTAATAAGTAGTCCAGGATCCACATCTATTGTCCAATAGCAGTCACGGTTTGGTGGGTAGTTGCCTGGATAGCCAGGTGATTTAATGTCACCATACGGATTAGTCAGATGACCACCACATACTGGGGACAAAATGAATGCATGAAGAAATAAATGAACAAACAAACAAACAAACAAACAGCTTTTATTTATATGGTATGCAATATACTCTGAAGAAATATACAATATAAAATGAATTAAGATTTCATTTAAGGACAGGATTCATAAGGCTTTAGGACACCTACATAAAAAACATACATGGAGATATAATATAACATACACAAATTCCTAAACATTCACCTTATCCAAGTCTAAAGAAAAGTCTAACTAAAAATAATTCTTTAAAAAGTGCTCAAACGTTGTGTTGTGATGTGTTGAAGTTGCTTTAGGAGGCAAGTTTATAGATTTTGATAAATAATTATCTTTTTTTAATAAGACATACAGTACGGTAAATATGACTGGTTATAAATCTGGCTCATTATAATATAGAGCTGAACACATTAGACAATACCTGGTGTTTGGGATTCCCAGGCCACGGTGAAGCCACCTTTACTGATTATGTGATCAGAGCGAAACCAGAAGTATAAAGAATTATGGGAACTGAAGAGCTCAGCTGGGGCATTAGTGCCACAGTATTTGCCAAGCATGTAGGCAGAGGCACTCTCTCCATCATGGATCTGCAGGAAGTCATAGCTGCACGTAGTGCTCTGCTCAAGGTCAAAAAAGGGGAATGTGATCCGCAGAATCTAGGAGAGAAATAACAAATGAAGTTTTAGTATTACTATTTTTTATAACAGATTCATAACATCTCATTTTTAAAACGCGGTGTTGGACATAGTTTTACTGAGGTTATCACTGACCTTGTCCGCATCAGTTCTGACCACCCAGGCACAACTGACCATATGGTCATATTCGTCATGTCCAGGAGTGTTGGGATAACTAAATGTACCAGATGGACTCTCCAGGACTCCTCCACACTCTAAAAGCAACAACTCAGGTCAAAGTCTACCAACCAAAGTATCGTCTAAGTAAGTGCAGATACACCAGCAAGGCACACACCCTGTTGTGGAGTCTGACACTGCGGGCCCGTCCACTGTGTTGTGCAGGTACAGATGTAGCCGTTAATGCCATCAGTGCAAGTGCCTCCGTTCTGGCAGGGGTTACTTGCACACTCATTAATATTCTGGTCACAATTCCGGCCTGTCCAGCCTGGGTCACAGTGGCAGACATATCCAGTGGCTGTGTTCTAGGAAATATAGATGAAACTGATGTTTTTCGACATACTTACAATATGAATAAGTGTAGTAAAGGGAAAAAAAGAACAAAATATTACATCCTATGATGAACATATATTAAGAAATACAGAATATGTATATTAAATAGAACACTACTTTATGTACATACATATATACACAAATATATTTATTTATTTAAACCATATATCTTAAGATTTTTCGCCAGTTACCTCACACTGGCCGTTGACGCATGGGTTACTGGTGCCACAGGTGTCAGTGATCTGAGTACAACCAGCAGGACCATAGCCATTCCCCACATAGCCAGGGGGACAGGTGCATGTAGGGAAATTGCTGCCTGAAGGATATTACAGCCCTGAATCAGAACTTTAAACTTGGTGTTATAAATGCTAAACGTTCTGTATAGGCAAAACATCCGTATGTTCTGTCCATTATTATTATTTTCTCTCTCTATTAAGCATTACAAGATATAATAATTAAAGAATGGCATATCAAAAGGCAGATGCATTGTGATAATTTGTGCACAATGACCTGTTTTGTTATAAACTGACACACGGCACTGGTGCACTTAAATTGTAAATCCTAATGGCTTTATGTTCTCTTTAGTGTCACTGGTCATGTGCTACTGTGCAGAGTGCCTACTGTAAAAAAAATAAAATAAAATTGTAAGAGAGTGTGTGCGTGTGTGTGTGTGAATGACACCTGGAACAGAGGTACAAGTGGCTAATGGATAGCATCCTCCATTATTAGTTGAGCATATGTTGGACTGCGTGCAAGTCTTTCCATCTCCTTCATAACCTACACAATGAAAAAAAGACCATGACATTATTTCGATGCACTCAGTGTATAATGTAAACTGGCTTAAGCTTTATTTGAAAATCCTGCACACATCCTTGGTTATGTTTGTTTTGATATTCTGCATACCCTCAAATCTCAACGCTCTCCATTTACTAAACTGAATATATAGGAATTGTCCATTTTCTCTGAGGCAATACTAACATAAGCTGCATATTTTTAATCATGTATATCATTTTAGTTGATACAGCAAGATTGTGTAAATGAACATACTGAATATCTGATAGGAGAAATAGGACGAAATAAGAAAACACAATGTAAAATCATGGATGGTGAACTGGATACCTGGAGGACACTGTCCACAGTGGAAAGAGCCCATGGTGTTGAGACAGGGCACCATTGGGGAGGTAGAACATCCTCCATTGTTTGTTTCACACTCATTCACATCCTGACAGCTATAGCCATTGCCCTGCCAACCTGGATGGGTGACACCAGAATGATACCCAAATCAATCCATGCAACAGGACTGTTATTACTCACAAGAGTGTTTCTATTCACTCCTTTCTCTATGCACTATGGGTTAATTTAGCATTTGTAAACAGATAACTTGAAATTCTGTACTAGACTAGGAAATATATACACTAGAGTAGTATTGGTAATCAGGGATTACTAGTTTAGAATGTAATTTATTTATTTGGACAAAATGAATCCTAGATTAGCACTGAAACTCAGACATTTTTTAAAACCCATCTCATGTTTCACCTGCTGGACAAGCACCACAGAAGTAGGACCCTTGAGTGTTGTAACACTGTACAGGGGGATTAGTAGAACAGGGCTTATTGGGGAGGCTACACTCATCCACATCTGCTGTGCATGCGGAGATTCCAGGAGGAGACATCCACCCGGCATCACAGATGCACTTATATTTGGGCTGTTGGAAGAGAAACAACACACAGAAGGTAACATGTACAGTAGACCACTTGAAAAAACTGCTATACTACTGCTATGTCTTAAGTGCTATACTGTACTTAACAAAGGAAAAAAGGTTCTTAAGTGGCCTATTAAATTGGTTCTTGATCATCATTGCTACAAACTTCCTATGCCCTTAAAGGAATTTTTTTTTTTTTATGATTTTTATTCCTACATTACCCACAGTGCCATTAGATTACCCACTATTACCCACTACTCAGCAGCAAAGAGCTAGTAGTATCAGTGGGAATCAGTTATCACTTCAAATCTATCCAAAAAAAACAATCCAACAGCATTTTATTTCTTTGGTCTATTTTTGTCTTTCCTTATTTACATTGAAGTTCTCATTTAATATGAAATTGAATATAAGTGGAAAATGTTAAGTCAGAAAGTGCTCAGAAACTGTTATCACTTATGTTTGAGATTGTTGAAGTTTTTTCTGCTATTTAATACTATCATACCTGCTCTGTTATCATGTATCACAAAATAAATATTTTAATAAGACAGGTGTTCAACTCAAATTTCTCATGAATGAAGGCATAAAATCAACTGGCACTAACAAAAGACTTCAAGGACAGAAAAGTGATGGGACTCATAGCCACAGTAAAACATCTGAGTGGTGCAAACATTTTAAGGAAGGCCAAAAGTCTGTTAATGGTGATGTTGGGCAAGGTGGCTCGTAACTCACTGCAGAACATTCAGAGAGTGGAACGCTTGATCCTTGTCAATTGTTAGATAACTTGTTACCAATTTCCGGAAGAGATGCATCTGTCCGTGGAAACTGTTTACACAACTATTCGAGAACACCACTTGCACATTACAGGGACTCAGCTGGGAGTTACTGTCACATTCCACATACTGTCCTGACCTCGGTCCAAGCCATTTCTACATGTTTGGGGGATTTAAAAAGTTCCTGAGAGGCCAGGATTTCAGACATAAAGCAGGCAGTCTGATCATCGTATTGAGAAAGAAAAAAACTTTCTACCTTTATGGTTTCTACGCACTAGTGAAATGCTGGGATAAGTGTATTGGCATAGCAAGAGATTATATAGAGAAATAAAAGTATTTATAATATTTACTCTCATAACTGGTAACTAAATCTGGTTTGATTTAAATACTGCATTTTATAATGATCTTACAGGTTAGATTTCTTCCTTAACAGTGAAACCATCTGAAGTTTATTACTTACTAAGTTGATGTGCATTAACCAAAAAAAATCACAAATCTTAATTTATCAAATTCTAGAGCCGGAGTGCAAGCTTACCTCGTTAGGTGTGACTCTATCAGAATCAATGCATATCCCATGAACACACAAGTCTTGACTGCCCCCTGCACAGTCGTCATAATGAGAGGTGCAGTGGGGTCCATACCACTCGGGCAGACAATTGCAACTAGAATAGAAGTCAAAAGCAGTAAGATCAAAACCTCATGATAAAGGTTATTCAGTAGAGGAATCAGGAATCAGGAAGCACATTACGTGTAAGATCCAGGAGTGTTAAGACATGTGGCTCCATTCTGGCAGCCCTGAGTGGTTCCAGCATAGATCTGACACTCGTTCACATCCACAGCACAGGTGGGTCCCTGATATGACATGATACAAATCGGTCAGGAACAGAACAGTGCTGATACTTAAAAGAATATGAGTGTGTGTTGTATGGACGCCATTTAGAGCCCTCTTACCTGCCAGTTCTGAGGGCAGAGACAATGAAAGGAGTCCAAAAGATTTAGGCAAGTCCCAGAGTTCTGACATGGGTTGCTGTTACATGTTTTCTTCTGGACAATCTGAAACAATCGAGAATAAATTTTTGTATATACAGTATATATAAACATAATATCATAAACACACACACACATATACTGTATGTAATACTTTATGCATGAACTATATAACATGAAGAAAAACACATCATATTTAAATGTACCTGCTCTACTGTTTGGACTCTGGAGTCAAGTCCATCCACTTTGGTTTTCAGCTGATTCAGCTCCTCCTGGATCTCTGGAGATGGGCCACTGTTCTTTATTTTCTCTATCTCATCTGTATTGGTTTTTATCTAAATGTTAATTGTAAAAAATGTATGTAAATATATTTTAGTTCAGCCATATATTCACAAGGTCACTACAGTATATTTGTGCCTCAGGCACAAATCTGAGGCTTTTTATGATCTTACCTGTATTAATTTTTCAGAGAGGTCCTCATTACCGACTTTCACCCGACCTGTACCTGAAGTCTCAAACTTGATGTCTTTATTGTTTCCCGGTGTAAAAGTAAGGTGACCCTCCTTTGAGATCATACGAGGCCTGTAGGTTAAAAAACTATATAAGTCTTGAGCACAAAGCACCAAGTTCAGATTCAAGTGAAGGCATTTTTTGACTTTTTTTTTTCTTCCACTTTTGTACATCCCCAGTTAGCTTCAAAACGTTCCACTTTTACAAAACTACCTCACTGAAAATCTCTTTACTGGCAGTAACAAAATTGCAATAGGACTGTAAGATTTACTAACTTAAAAATAAACAGTACTCATAGAAACTGTGGAAAAATAATTTGCTCAGTCTTCATAAAGATTTCCCATTCTTTGTTACAGTTACACAAATACACATTACACACTGATCAGTCTACCACAGATCAATGTGCAACCACAAGACCAGGTAATAAATGAAAACCCTTTCTACTTACTGGTCATTGCTAATGTCTCTCTTGCTCCGAATGTGGGTATGTTTACCCTGTTCACACTGCAGTCCACTGAGGAAGAGGAGGGCAATTAAGGGCCAGGACAGCTGAAGTGTCCAAGCCATGCCGAGACACTATGTCTCAGGACGCTCTCCAGACGCCAAACTGCAGGTAAAACTAAAAAGCAACCTAATGGGCCAAACACAAAAAAGTGCACTTTGCTCCAAACCGGTCCTAAGACACCATCACGCTCTCCAATAAACTGGACAAAACCATCTGAGGTAGAAAGACAGGTTGGGCCCTTATAGCATTGCAGCTAATTCACTTTACTGCATCATTACCAGGCATCATCATGTGATTTTTAGAGATCAGTAACCACAGCTAAGGTGCTGAAATTCCTGTACTTATGCAAGTTTTGACCCTCCCCTTATTCCCTATCTCACACACACACACACACCTCATGCTGTACAATGAAAAACTATAGCATTCGTTTCTTAAGTTACAGTTTTCCTGAGGATTAAGTAAGCAGAGGTAATTTGAAAAGTCCGATATTTTATAAAGCAACAGAAAAAGACAACAATCTCCATACATATACAAATACTTTATTTAATAATTTATAAATTTAATCCATGTAATACAAAAGTTAGACATCTTTAAAACTTCTGGGAATCCCAGTGATGAACATTACAGTAAATTCTATACGTCAGTCATGACACCATGAGACTGATGAGCTTAGCCACTACATGAACATTTAGACTGTTTCCCAGAACCCGATACTGCTGCTTAGAGGAGATATTTGATGGAAAACCTAAAATAGAAGAGAAAAAAAAAACATCACAGCTTAGTTATGCAGCTGCTGTCAGTGCTTTGGGTCAGCAGAGACTCTATTTTATAGAGACATATTTTATAACTCCCTGTGTCACTCTTTACTTCAATGTCCTGATTTCCTTGCCCTAAAGCCCATTATAGTTCAAGTGTGCATTAAAGAAATATTGGGGGCAACATTATAAAATTATATTATATTAACAAAACAGTGGTGAACCTTAAGGGGCAATTCCAGTTCACAGTTCTGTGAAGTCCACAGATATTAAGAACCCATCTATACACTTTTCAGTACTACTTGGAAATCAATCTCACTCTTAGAAAATATATATTATAAATACGATTATAAACTAAGATGTTTATAATCTTAGTCTCATCGTTCAAGCTTAACTTTACACTAATTTGCCCGACCATAAGCCTGACTTACTAAAATGTGGTGGGAAACCCATAAGGTTGGCAATTTCTCTGGGTGTGAAATATCTGAGCTTCAGCTGGGACAACTGCTTCAGCTTCTCCTCCTCTGATAGCATGTCCAGTGACTTAAAGATGCTCTCCAGCTCCACATCTGTACACGACTGCAAAACGGATCCAGTTCCCTCAACATAATGCCCATATCTAAAGAGAAACAAATAAACAAAACAAAATACCATTAAAACCTGTGAGTGGTCAAACACAAGCTGGAAATTATTTATTGACATAATATGTCATTTTAATGAGTAAATCCTTGCCCTTTAGTAAAGCAGACCGATCTCCTACTGTTTGGATTTACTATGTCCATGAGCATGGCATATCTAAGCAGGATCTTTGGAGGGAGCAAATAACTGTCCATGTCTGTTGCTTGTTCTTCCTCCTCCAGGAACTCCCGTAGTCTCCTCACTGCCTGTTCGTTGTCTTGACTCCGTTTCCTCTCCAGCTCCTGAGCCGTCTCCATCTTATAGATTACAGTCCCATCTTCTCTGTTGTCAGCAGTAACTTTACTACAATGGCTATCAGGGATCATGGGACCGTTGGTGACATCGTTAAATTCTGACTTTGGAAAGCCCTCTATAATCTGCAGGGGTTAGGGATTACAGTTTAATATAGTTAGTCCAAACTGGTCAGCTTCTTGGCAAGGAAATTATATGCCATATTGAGGTTGACAAGATGTGTGTACCTCTGTTGTTTTCTGAAAGGAGAATGAATCTGAGGAAGCTTTCGCAATAAGAAAAAATCGGAGCCTTGAGTTTGGTATTCCTAGCTGTGTTAAAAATGTAAATGTAAATAAGTATTACATTATTATGGAATTTCAAATTAAAATAAATTCAGTAAATTATTCATAGCCTATTATTTGTGCTACAGATAGTTCTTCAATGTGTTCGTTTTCAACAAAAATTCTCTGAAAACTGAAAGGAGAAGTCTTGGGCTTATTGGAACAAAGGCTTGTTTTAACATGAGTGTATCATTAAGCATAACGACATAAAAATACTTTTACAACTGGTTACTGGAGTTTTTTTTTTTTTATAATTCTGCATTTAGGGTAAAAGATTAATTGTTATAAAATACAGAATGAATGGAAATGCTTACACAAGTGGGTGATATCATAAATTCCTGAAAGGTGTATCTACAGTCCTGCAAAGTCTTTACCAAGGTATTTCTGGAAAAAAAAAAAAAAATAAGACAAAACCAGGTTATATTGCAAATCCACACAGTTTGAATTTAGTTTAAATCTAACACAACTAAATTCTGTTCAATCTTCTGACTCAAACTCTCTTAATGTTTTTGTGTTTGCACTTGGTTTCTCTGTACTAATTTTCCACTAAATACTTCAATAAGACACAGCAGTGCAGGTGACATGACATGGTGAGAACAAATCCAGAACAGTACTGACTGAAAGGCATGTACTGACAGCAATCTCCCATGTACAAATCGTGCCCTGGATCCCACGTTACCTTGCAGAGGATGTCTCAAACCCTTTCACATTCTCCAGCAGAATGAAGCGGGGCATCTTGTTCAACCTACGAATAGAGAACACAGAGAATATTTGTTTTACAAAACAGCATTAGGAGATCTAGTGGCAGCATATTGCTATTTATTCTTGTTAATATCTATCAGGAATAAATAGCAACGTTATGAATAAGACATACAGATCTGCTTGAAAGGTTTTATTACACATAAATAAATAGTATCTGGCAGTGTAATGCCAGTGCAATGCCACTACTGTAATAACTAATTTGAAGTCTTGCTACTAGCCACTTTTTGGGTTAATTTCCTATGAAGAAGCCAAGAATACACACTATCTAATAAAAAGCAAGTATGCAGAAAGCACAGATTGCTCTGACCTTGGCAGAATGTCCAAGATGTAGAGAAAGCTTTTTGTTCTGGGATCATTTACATCACCCTGCAACCCAATCCTGTATTGGTAGAAAAGCACATCACTCTTTATTATCTCTATTAACAACAGTGTGAGTGAAAAAATGGACAAGGTTTCGATTACCTAGTAAAAGGCTGACATGGAGGGCTCATCAAAATCATATCAAAGTCCAGCTTGTTGAAATCGCTGAGTGTCATTCCCTGGATGAAATCAATCAAAAGCTCAAATGAATCATAATTCACTGCATCCTTTATAAACATTATAAAAATGTACAACTTCCAACAATACTGCATATGACTTTGTGGTGTGACAAACAATATGATTGAAATCCATCAGAAAAGAGGGTAAAGCTTTGCACAGTATGAACACACAAATTATATCCTCATGACACCTGTAGGTTTAAGAAACATCTTGTTACTCAAAATCCAAGTTTGAATCTGGAATTATTACTTATTATTTAATCAAGTTTCATGTTTAAAAGAAAAAATCACACTAATGCCTGTGAGCCCAGCAGCTTGTGCATCATTACTAATGCTGACAATGCACACAACCTTTACCCAACACTCAACATGATAGGTTACTCTTTCACCAAATGTATTGGCATAGCTGCTTGTCATGAGACAAAGCGTGACTAGGTCTGAATAAAAGAAAATGTGGTTAAAAAACTCTTATATTTCATGATTTTCCAAAATAAAAGCAAAAAAACCCAAAATGTTACAATGATCTTACTTTATGTATACATTGTTTTTTATGTATACATTGTTGATATTAATGAAACATGGCCTTAACAAATAAACCTATTTAGGCTTGAGTTAATCAGTTTATGACTTCATTGTCTCATTCTGTCACATATCACATACCGTACACATAGCTTTAAGTGAAAATTTCACCCAAATAAAATCATATCGATTTATGTCAAAGGAAGCCTGCCCCTAGAGGTGACATGGGATCACAGCACCGCCTAGCTAAAAGCATTTATCTCATGGCTATTTATTATTTGATGATGGATAAATAACTTTATTTATAGCAGTTTTTGTATAATCGATGAAAAAGTGGTTTATGTTTTGCTTCAGTGAAGTGCAAATAATGACCACTTCAATTAAATAAAATGAATCTCTAGTCTTCTTTCTAAAACAGTCAGTAATGCTTTGTCTAAAATGTGATTAATTCCACTCTACCATGTATGTCTGCTGTCCCTTTAGTATTTACTTATTCTTACATTTAATGGAATCTTTACATCAAAATTAACAGATAAAGCTGATGCTCACTTCAATGGTCTTGGGTAGGAGCAGAGTATCTGGAAAGTTGTGCTTATAGATTTCATTGGCTGTCGTGTTCACATCCACTGCAGCTACCACTTCAGCAGGGATGGAGCTCTCTAAAACACACATAAGAGAAATCAAGTATAATATTAAATGTGTTGCATCGCAGAGAATGCTACTGACTCTATTTGTTTTGATAAACATACATACTGATAACTAATCAGTGGAAGGGTGCCTCATATTTGTAGGGAGTGTGTTAAAACTTCCAATATTAACGCTTCCCTCATCTTATACAACAGTGTTTATTTCACCTTATTTAAGTCAAGAAATGTAAATTTCTTTTATTTAATCATTTTGTCTTAATTGAAAGGTTCATCTTATTTGACTAAATGTAAAGATGTTTTTCAATTGCTTTCTGTCTGGTCTCAAGAAATGTTATTATGAGTAATGTTATTGCGAGTAAAACAAAATTAAACAAATTAAGGACATCTAACACAATTTAAAATACTTAAACTAGTCAGCATAATCAGCTTGATTACAGTAGCTCATGGCAGTTATATTATTTGTATCCTAAACATCAAAACTCACATTATTGGGTTTCCTTACAAATTCATTTAAAATCTATGCAACACTTATAGTATAATGTTACCTCCTTACACTAGCTCTACTTTTATAAATATCGCATTTCTTGTTGTGAAAGACAGTTAACCAACTTGTTGGTAACTAGTTTAATCAATATAAATTTTCAATTACTGTTCCTCCTGCTGTAAGTTTTGTCATTACTGCTGTTTGTTGCTGTTATTATGCGTTATTACAAGTGTTATTGTTAATATTAGAGTTGTAAAATTACAATTCTAAATGTTTAGCCAATGTTTAGCATTAAGCTATTTGGACTGAACGTACACAGAGTGTGCTGTGTAACGGAGTGTGTGAATGAGAGAGACACACATTTATGGGATGCTACATAGAGTCGCCGGTATTAGCAGATACAATTAATAGCACGGAGAAACCAAACTAATACCAAAGTCCCGGAATATACCTCGCAGTGCATAATGCATCCCTCCAATGCCACTGTACAGTTCCAGAACACGGAGCTTCTCCATGTTTTATTACTCGGCTTAAATCCCAACTCACACCAATGTGAAGAGTGCGCTGACAACACAAACCCGTCTGGAAACAACTTCCCCGGTACAAAGTTCCGCTCTACAGAGTATCAACCCCCCTCCCCCAAAATACGCAAGGTATTGATTAATTCAATATGAACGGGATAGAATTGACACAATATTCTAAAGGCGCACGCGTCTTACTTTTAATTTATTGGTTTTCTTTGTGATTCATTACTGATTGAAAATCTTTTTAATGACGGTAATTTGACTACGGAGTTTGCATGTTCTCCCCGAGCTTTGTGAATTTCCTTTTGGTACTCCGGTGTCCTTCCACAGTCCACAGACATGCAGTTTAGGCTGAGTAGCAATTCCCAAATTGTCGAGAGAGAGAGAGAGAGAGAGAGAGAGAGAGAGAGAGAGAGAGAGTGTGTGTGTGTGTGTGTGTGTGTGTGTGAGGGTGTACCCCACCTCATACCCAAAGTATCCTGAGATAGGCTTCAGGCTCATTGTGACCGTGTAACATGATAAGCGGTGTAGAATATGAAAGAATCTTGTAATTAATTATTACTTCTTCATAATCTTCTAATATTGTAATATGGTGAACTATGTTTAATTAATTAAATATTTAGATTCTGGACAATAACCCTAGGTTATGTATTTTCTTTTCTTTTTTCTTTTTTTAAAGACTGAATATATGCATATAATGTCAACAAATAGTGTGCTAAGATTACTCCAATTTATGTATATATTTATATTTACATAATAAATTTACATAAAATACTAGTCACGATGACAAGTTAATAACTAAACAAAGCATGTCAAGTTATTTTTTTGTACTTCAAATGTATATTCTGTAGTAATACTGATCTCCCCTTATATGATGTCACATCAGTTAAGTAATGGACGTTTAATCAGAGGGTTAGTAACACATTTTGGCTTGTACCTGGATTTTTGTTTTTTGTTAATGGTTTGGCCATTTTATCACCAAAAACAAACAAACAAACAAACAAACAAACAAAAAACATCGAAAGTTAAACGGTTGCTTTCACTTACGGTTTTTTATTTTTTTGGTTATAAAAAAAGACGATGAGTGAGTGAGTGAGTTATAGGTGCAGCGAGGATGTTAAATTATTACAGAATACACTACATTCCTGAACTCGGCCAATATTTGGCAAAAAAAAAATGCTATTAGGCAGAAGACCAAGGTTCCATAAAAGCTATTGCAACTATAAAGTTGCAAGCATGTAATAAATTAATAAATAACCCTACACCACGAACAGCACATGAAAGTATTTAATAATACTTTTGCTATATATCATGTTTTCTTGTGATAACTGTTGAATAAGCCCCTCGGCACGTGATCAGCAGCGCGCGCTCCGTTAAGTGATTTGCATGGGGAGAGCGGTATAAAGCCCGGGCGCGTGCACGGCGCCGATCAGAGCTGCAGCACTGGACAGGAGTGCACTGAGGACCAGGCGGGCGTCGTCGTAAGAAGCAACTCAACGGAAGTACAAAATGGCTAACCGAACCTCAGCAAGTTCCCGCCAGTCATCTTCTTACACAAGGATATTTGGCGGTGACCGTAATGCCTCCTCGCGCTCCAGCTACTCAAGCCGCCAGTACTCGGCTCCGGCGCGCGCCCCGCGTCTCTCCTACAGCGCGTTCTCCGCTCCGTCCATCACCGCGAGCAAAAGTGTGCGAGTGCGAAGCGCCAACCTGCCCCGACTCACATCCGACACGCTGGACTTCGCCCTGTCCGACGCCATCAACTCCGAGTTCAAAGCGAACCGCACAAACGAGAAAGCCGAGATGCAGCACCTGAATGACCGCTTCGCCAGCTACATAGAGAAGGTGCGCTTTCTGGAGCAGCAGAACAAGATGCTGAGCACCGAGCTGGCGCAGCTCAGAGGCAAAGGCACGTCCCGAGTCGGAGATCTTTACGAGGACGAGATG
Organism: Clarias magur; assembly: GCA_013621035.1. NCBI lineage: Eukaryota > Metazoa > Chordata > Actinopteri > Siluriformes > Clariidae > Clarias > Clarias magur. Next base: position 96,643 of record QNUK01000853.1, on the reverse strand, counting down.
AGGGAGTTGCGCCAGCAAGTCGACCATCTGACCAGTGATAAGGCCAAGGTGGAACTGGATCGAGATAATCTGGCGGAGGATATTGAACGCATAAGGGAAAAGTAGGTATAAACTCTTTAGAGTTATTTGGAGTTCAAGTAATCCATAGCGCATCCAGATTTTTAAAACCATTTACCAGTCACGAACGCCCTGCCATTACCTATTATACGGCCAATAGTTACGGATATACGGATGCCTGAACTTTACATTTATTCGATCCTTGCCCACAAAGTTGGAAGCACACGACACGACTATTGAGAATGTCTTTCTGTGTAGTAACTTACAATATAGTCTGCTTCACTGGAACGAAGATACCCAAACATGTACAAAAACAAGATCCACAAAGACATAGTTTTCCAAGGTTGGTGTGGAAAAACTTGAGTGGACTGTACAGAACCCTAACCACCACCCATACCACCTTTGGGATTAACTGGAATGCCACTTATGGCCCAGGCCTTATTGCCAGACATCAGTTCCTGATTTCACTAATGTTCTTGTGGATGAATGAGCATAAAATCCCCAGAGCCATGTTCCAAAATCCAGTGGAGAGCCTTCCCAGAATAGTGGAGATTATTTTAACCAGGGGGGCGGGGGTTAACTCTAGAATAGAATGTTGAAGAAGCACATTGTGGCCAGGTTTCCATATAGTTTTGCTATATAATAAATGTATGGTTTGTTTTAGATTATGTTCAGTAATAGTAGAAGGAGGATACACATTTCATTAAATCAGTGATGGGCAATTTGGTTAAAAAAAGCATTCAATGCCAAATATGCTTTATAATTTTTTTTAAACAACACTATAAATATATATAGTTTAATTTAAGAATATACGTTTTTGCATGATATCTGCTTTGTATTTAAAAAAAAAAAAGTCTTTCTGTGATGATGCCTGTCATCTTTAGGCTTCAAGAAGAGGTTCTTCAAAGGGAGGAAGCTGAAAACAACCTCCAAGGTTTCAGGCAGGTATGTATAATCTATCGACAACTCAAACTTATCTCTCTACATTTCATTCCTGATGTGATCTAGATTTGTCACTGGAATGTATGGCAAGGAAGTCAATTCCATTCCGGGGTGGTTTCTGTGGTGATGAGAGGGGGCATGTGGGTAAATGACAAAGCATGCTGTTGTCTGAGTGGGGGATGTAGTCGGGGGAAGGTGGTGCATTCAGAGAGTAAAAGCACACAATAAGGGTATGCATGTGTATGTTTCAAGCCATCTGCCACTTCCACCTGTGCCACATGCAACTATGCAATTTTATGAAAATTACTGTACATCAATTTATTCAAGTGCTTTACCCACTTTTCTTTAGATTTTAAAATCTAAAAAATGAATAAATTAGTGTTAAATAGAGATTGTCATACAATCTTCGGCTTGACTTGATGGCTGCATTTTATTGACGTATTGATTGTTCACAGGATGTTGATAATGCATCCCTGGCTCGTCTAGACTTGGAGCGCAAGGTGGATTCCCTACAAGAGGAGATCGCTTTCCTAAAGAAACTTCACGATGAGGTATTTAACAGCAGTTTCTTGCATGTGACAGAGCCCTGAGTGGATAATGAGATTGGCAATGAAGGGCACTGGCACGGAGATTAGTAAATTATGTCAAGAGGATGAAGAGTATTATTAGACTGGCCCTTACAAAACAGGACAGTATCAGGAGAACTACTCTGAATCTGAATTCTGAAATAAACTATTGCAATGTGTAAACTACATTTCACTGATTTGGACAGTCGCAGAACAGTGGGTAAATTCTGTGCTTTGCGAAGGTTGAGAATCAATAAATGCTGCAAATATGTTTTAAAGACAGCTTCTGTGCAATAAATGTAAAAAAAAGAGGTACAAATGGATGCCAAGCTTTCCCCTTTGGCTTGCCTGCAGGAGATTGCTGAGCTGCAGGTCCAGATACAAGATCAACATGTGCAGATTGATATGGACATAGCTAAGCCTGATCTGACCTCTGCACTGAGGGATGTCCGGCTTCAGTATGAGACTCTGGCCAGCAAGAACATTCATGAGGCTGAGGAATGGTACAAATCCAAGGTAGGCTTCTAAACACAAGATTATCGGATGTCGATTAACATAAATTGTTGATGTTTTATTACCATGAATGATGTTGTTTACTAATATCCCATACTTCAATACAAAACAAGATAATAGATTATGTTTGCATAGGTGCCATGGCTATAGCAGTCTTTTGTAGTTGATGATCCACACTAAATGTGTCTCTTCTAAAGCTGCAGGTTACTTGCACTGCTCGCATTCCCTCTGGGTCTCTGAGCACAGCAGATGGTAATGCTGGGGTTTATTGGATATAGAGTACAGATGGCCAATCACTGAAAGCACACTAAACAATGGATTATTGAACTGTTTTTTTCCCTATTTCATGGACCTGACAAGCACATTTCTGATATGCTTAATAGATTAGAACAAAGTTGACCTAAATCCTTAATTAGAGCAAAACAATTAAACAATATCTTGAAACCAGGTATGATGAAAAACAATTCTTTTAAGTTTGCCCCTCTAGTTACTTTGCTATCTGTAATATCATTGTAGAGAATAATCGGTGTAGTAATATAAATTTAAATACAATATAAAACAAATGGCTTTTTCTTTCTCCAGTTTGCAGATTTGTCAGAGGCTGCTGCACGTAACACTGAAGCCATCCGCCAGGCCAAACAGGATGCCAATGAGTATCGCCGCCAGGTGCAGGCTTTAACCTGTGAGGTGGATGCGCTTAAGGGCACTGTAAGTATACATTTAATAGTAATATTTGAATTATGGGAAAATTCCACCACCCCGATCTTTACATTTATGGTTAGAATGAGTCTCTGGAGCGCCAAATGGGGGAACTGGAGGACAACTTTGCCATGGAGTCATCTAGTTACCAGGATACCATCGTTCGTCTGGAAGAAGAAATTCGCAGCATGAAAGATGAGATGGCTCGTCATTTGCGTGAGTACCAGGACTTGCTGAACGTCAAAATGGCCCTGGACATTGAAATTGCTACCTACAGGAAACTGTTGGAGGGAGAGGAAAGCAGGTGTGTACAGTAATTGGAACATGTTTTCCTTTATATCGCATGTTCAAAATAGGCCTACTTAGCATGTGGTATAATATACTGTTAATAAAAACATAATGGTTAAGTTTGTAACCCTATAATGCATATGCATATATACAAGAGCCACATTAATTTAGAGTTGATTTTTTTTACCACTTGCACATTATTATCAGTGCATGAATATTGCACTAGTTAAATGACTTTTTTGTTAACCTGCTATTTTGTTTTTTTGTGTTTTTCCTTCTGCAGAATCACCACACCACTGCCTAATTTCTCCTCATTTAATCTGAGAGGTACTATATACTGCAAAATCCCTGCTCCCACATAAGGAATTTATTGTATTCATATTGGCAAAAGCCTCACTGTTAGACCTAGTCAGAGTTATACACCTTCTGTAGGATCTAAATGTAATAAAAGTTATATACAGTGCTGGTACAAGCAAGTAGTAATGTAGGCTCCTCTTATCAGAAAGCATCTGAATTCAGTATACAAATATGTTATAAAACAATTCCTCCCTCTGCAGAATCCATGATAGAAACCAAACCACTCATGGAGAACCTGTCGAAGAAAGTGTTGATTAAGACTATAGAAACAAGAGATGGTAATGTACGTAAAACCACAAATTATCCCCATTATCATTGCACTATGAATATTTAAAAGAAGTGCAAAATAATCTTTTTCTGCTGTATGTCTTTTTACAGGTGTTAAATGAGTCCACTCAGCATCATGATGACCTGGAATGAACTCCATGCAAAGTCTTTAAAGGAACAGCCTACTAAGGAGGCAAGCAATGTAGGGAAAGGAGAAAAATCTGTGGGGTGCCCCTGCGTGTGTTACATTAAACAGCATTAATGTGCCTTTTTGCCACTCTAGATAGAGTAGAGATGTGGTAGAGATGTGTTTTGAGTAGATCAGAGGTTGTAGGCCAGTGAAACCCAGCTTTATACATTATTCTTGTTTTCCATGACTGCTCTAGTTTATACTGAAAAAGTCGGCCCACAGCAATAATCTCAGCTACATTGGGTTGTATGTTATTGCTAAGCCTACTGCTTTACCAAAACCCAGAAAAAGATTGTCTTTCAATTCAAATAAACAAATAAATAAAATTGACCATACTTTGCAAAAATCATATTTTGTGCATTAAAGTAGTTTGGCTATTAAGATTTATAAAACAATCTAAAATGAAAGACCAAATTATCTCTATTCATGCTGACTGGTTAATAAAGGAATGCAGATATACCTTTCTTCAATGATCATGATGCTGAAACTTGGTCATTTACAAAGAAACTTGCAACCTGCTACCTAAATTGGAGGAATCAGTCTCCAAACTGACCAATGCACGTCTAAAAGTGGTAAAAAAAAAATGTAACTGCCAATCTTTCAATTCTTGGCATAAAGATGAGGAAAGCGGATGATGACTTTCAATTGTTTGATTGTTACTCTAATCCAGCTGTGCTTTATTGGAATACGCTGGCAGTTCTGATCTGGAGTTAAATGAACTTGGTCATACTGACACAACTCTTTAAAAGGCAAAATTGTGGCGTTAGCCAGAGGGCAAAAAAAATAAACAAAAGATAACTGGGATCAACTAATTGAACTTCACTTCAAGCTCATAGTGTTCTTTTCTAGTCAGCCCTCTGGTGGACACAATAGAAAACTACACACTTACTGTGCCAGCACTACACACCCATAATGATTATGTTTTGAAAGTTACACAAATTGATCTAGGTTTAAACTATATATTAATGTAGTTACAGTTTAAAATAGTTCATATAAAACTTCAATTCAAGACGCATGCTTTTATTGGCCTTACCCATTTTAGATAAGAATGAAAATATTATTAATTATTGTCATTAAAATTCTAATATTCGGGCTGAATATATGTTGTAGTCCCCAAGCCAATAAAAATATATCTGAATAACTTTGTTCATAATTCTCTCCTGCAAATATTTGTAAAAGTTAACTCTGTTTGGGTGGGAGAGGAGATGGAGCTGAGCTGAAGTGTTAGTAAAAACAAAGTCTTGGAGGAAGAAAAATACAGAAAACCTCAACAGATCTGTCACTCAACGTATCTTTTATCCTATCCAACTTTCTCCATCAACATACTATAAGAAACAGGAAATAGAACCTAAGGACAGAAGGTTTGGGCTTATTTCACCAGATGACAACACAGTATCAAGTCTTTTTTTTTTTGACATGCTTCTTTAATATTTTTAAACATTAAACCAAATGCATCAACCAACAAAGCTCTTAGTCAAGAATGTATCATGTTATAAAATGATCAAATAGAATTACAAAAACACACCTTGACAAACTCTACACTACCTTGATGTGATCGGACACTCTTCAGAAATATGTGCCTAGGTTAGGTTGCCACAACTAATATTACTGTATGTTGCCCCATGTTTTCTAGTGCAATTGCAATCCTGTGTTTTCTAAGTTTAAAACAGTTTTAAGATTAAAAAAGATTGGATATAGGATTTTTCAGAGGGAATACGTCCGCAAAGGATGTTGTGCATTCTTCTGTGACGGCAGGTGCTCTATAGTGGCAGGTGATACAGAATACAGACCACTATATACAGTGAAGTTAAAATCCTTGGGATTGTTAGTTAAATGCTTGTGTTCTGCACAAAGGTTTACCTGACAAACATAGTATCAATAATAACTTAAGTGAAAAATGAAAAAAAAAAAAAAAAAAGGAATTTCTCTTTTTGCCTAAATGATAGTGTGCACTTGAGCTCACACTTGCCACCCATGAATGTCGTGTAAACATGTGCTTAATGGAATGGGTGAAATACAAAAAAAATCTGACCTTTTGTACAAAGCAGTTAAGATGGTTAATATGACAAATTTTTTTAAAAAATTGTATATTTAAAAAAATAATAATTAATAGTTCCAAATGTTTCACTGGTTTGCTTACTTTTCAAAATGTTGCTTAATTGTGATACTGCCAGCTTGCTCACTGCATAATGCATAATGGGAGGTACACTACCTCAATAATAGTGGCACATTGGGGATTGAATCATGCTGCTCCATGATCAGCGAAGTGAAATTTAATAAAGTACATTATGTCCACGATGTACAGAACTATTGCTATTGTGAGATATACAGTCCATATAATATTTAATTGGAAGTGTGTGTGTGTGTGTGTGTGTGTGTGTGTGTGTGTGTGTGTGTGTGTGTGTGTGTGCGTGCGTGCGTGTGTGTGTGTAAACAGTGTGAGAAAGTACAGGCAGAAGAGTTTGTATTAACATGTGAATGAAAGTTGAGTGCTACCAGCCTACTTGAAAACCATCTGTGCTCCAATACCCCTCTGCAATCTGCCACTTCACTTCACTGAAAGAGAGAGAGATGTAGTACTGTATGTGGTTAGCAGGGTCCTTGTCTAAAAACACCACTAACATTTATGCTACAATACCTCTTAACACTACCATCTCTCTGTTTGGCATGATGAATACAGAGAGATTAAACGTAATCAAAGCTCATCTGTACATTTTACTCATACAGCTGGTGTTTGGCTCCTTCCACTCTAAACACATGGACATTATGGTACACATGGTCAGGTTTTAACATTTGAAAAAAGAGTAATTTCTCAGTAGACATTATGGGATATTTCTGAGATCTAATCCTATGTTCTCTCTGTGCAACACATGGAATTACTGCAGACTTTTGTGATACATAGTTTTTAGACATCAGGTTTTTACAATGCTTTTCTTTCAGAATACAGTACAAGACTTTGAAAAAAAAAGCAATGTAGTTCATGCTCCTTCAGTATTTTACTTATCCTTGTTTGCCACCTAGTGGTGGGAATTATCCTATCGCCTTTGATCACATTTTTTTTCACTATTTGCTCTAACCTCATACCAATGTTTAAGATGTAAGCAGCACTGGAAAGCACAAGGCCTTAGAAACCCAATCCTATATGCACACAGAGACAGGAATCGACCCCGGACCATGGAGGCGCAAGGCGACAATGCTAACCACTATACCACCATGCCGTCCAGACTATACACGTTACCTCTTAAAAGTTTGGGATCACTTTCTAACTTCAAGGTCGTTCCTGACTTTTATTTCTTTCTACATTGTAAAGCAATGTTGAAGGCGTCTCCTTTGAACAGTAAATGTTGAAATGTATCTACGATTCATGATCTGTAAAGCCTTTATAACAGCTTTAACCTAAAGTGCTCTTAATTGGTGATCCCAAACCTTTGAGCGGTATAAAATAGTGACCCACAAGCATGCCAAATAGGAGGCACATCTGATAGCTGGATGGATGAACTGATTAAACTGAAGACACCGTTTTAGAGTGATTATATATAATCACTATTTTATACCGCTCAAAGGTTTGGGATCACTAGGGAGTTACCAACCTCAAAAATCACCAATTAAGAGCACTTTAGGTTAAAGCTATATATATATATATATATATAATCACTCTAAAACGGTGTCTTCAGTTTTCCAGGGGTCACTATTTTACTATTATACATATAACATTTATAACCCTCATTTACATTGCATGAGTTGCATGTCACCAGTAAATCATATTTCACTCTCATGTGGCTGCTTTTGTATTGTGTATTGTATAGTGTGTTGTTAAAAACACTCACCAGAGGTCCAAAACATGAATGATTAATATATAATTGCACCATAAGGTGGAAATAATGAAATTTAGTAACACTTACTAGTATTTATTGGAAATACGCCACTAATGCATACACAGACTTGCATGTGTTTATGTTTTTGAGACAGAGATGGAAATTTCCTCAAGCGTAGGAAGGTGAGGTAAGAAAAAGTTTTGCTTATGTATCACATGGCCACTGCTGCACACATTTCTGGTGTGGGAGAGCTAATTGTTGGGAACCGAGCTTTAATTAGCAGACTTCTTCAAGTGCTTTCAAATGCTCTCTCCACCCCCATGGCCAATGAAATCCCTAAAAACTGCTAACATCCAAAGAGATTAAAGTAATTAGAGATCCATTGTAACCACTTGATGAGTGAGTGTTCATGTCAGGCTGTCTAACACAAATTACCGCTTTTATACAGAAGTACTTTAATGTGCATCATTGATTCATGCATGGCTCATTACATATGTGTAGTTTAAAACAGCGTCCACTTCTCAAAAACTGAAAAGAAAAAGCAATGCCTCTGCTTGAAAATACAACAGATGGATTTGAAGCTTTGCCTGGCCGCTCAAATTCAACCAGCTCGAGCACAGCAAATAAGATAAAGTACTGTGATGCAACAAGAAACAACTCACTTTTTGTAAATGCATGAAGGAGAACATGATTCCCAATGTATTTCATAGGACATTAAATTATTCAACAAAACACTGTACATTATAGCGACATTGAAAAAAAAATTCTGTACAAGCAAATTGTTTAAAACCTAGTTACTGAGGTGGGGGTGCTCATCTAGTGTGTAGAGTCATCCCTGGATCTATAACTTTACAAACCTTGTTGTAGTACATGTTTTTTCTTTTGAGAAAGATAGAGAGAAACAAACATCAAGTTTTACAGAAACTCATATCTATATATCTATTTGGATTTAAACTAAGTGGGTGTGGCCTAAACTGGAAGTTTTTAAAAAATCATACTCGAACTGTTATCATTGTTCGCACCAATATTCTTTGATCATACCACTTAACAAACCCCTTAACAAATGCAAAAGTTTTTTTGTCCAACAGGCTTCATATCTGAATACTTGCTTGCAAGATCCTACCTCAGTGCACAAATCTAAATGCACCTATATGGTAAGTCAGCCCTTTGGTAAGTTTTTATTAACAAACAAACAAGCAAACAACCATAGAACCTTCTCTATGTATGTGTATTGGTATCTATATAGCATTAAAAAAGGGTTTCTCCTCTTCATATCTGTATTTGTGTCTGTTTTACAAATCTGTTCATTATGAATAATGTAAATATATTCAATTAAATCTTTGTGAAATGTACTTGCAAATCCTAAAATTCTGGGTAGAATAAACATGTTATAAGAAAACAGCTAGTTTTTCTTGTAAAAACAGTATTGTACAAGGTCAACATACAGTATCTATATGCTCTATTTTGTGAGATTTAGTCTCTGTTTATGAACAGTGAGAATAGTCCTTGTGTTCTTGGTATTCAAAACCATTTTAGGTTGCTGTTGGACTCTTTCCTGTTTCAAGCGTGTTGGTATTCTGTAACTTCACTTGTATTTGTGGTTTACATGGACAGGATACCAAGATGCAGTCAAGGTTGGAGAGGTGTTCAACATGGAGTGCTAGAAATAACATCCTATCTATTTGCAGATGCTCCTGTTCTCTTGGCACCAAAGTGGACATCCAGTATGCACTCAAAAGTTTAGCTGCTGAGTGGGATGAAGTCAGCTGGGTCCTTGGCCATGGCTGTTATCTGCAAAAAGAGTGAGATGCTACTTTTAGGTGGAGGGAGAAAGCAGGGTAGTTTATGTAGATTGGGATCTCATTCCTGAGAATTGAAAAAAAGAGAGAGTTATTGATAAACAGATTACTGTAGGTCAGCACCAGCAGTGTTTATTTGGAAGAGATTTGGGAGTAGGGCATTGGGGAGGCACTGAATGCCCTGATGCGCATGTAGTGTTTATGATAATCTTAGTTTTGGTCTTAATCTTAGTTATTGTTTTTTAAGCTATTTAAACAATCTACTCTAGGACGCAAACAGGTTTTTTTTTTTTATTAAATAAACAATTTAATACATACTTTAAAATGTAATTAATTTTAAATTGACAATAAAGTAGGGTTTTTTTTAAATTTGAGATATTTAAAACAAAGCAAGTAAATGTATGGACCATTTCCAAATGTCTAAGTAATATGAAAGATTTTGACCTTTTACTAGGTCTTTATTTAAATGTAAGCAATTTTATGAGATCAACAATGTTAACTGATTTTTACAAAAGGATGGACTTTCTTAATGCCAAGTCAATTCTATTAAACTATCTGTTCAGACAACCCTCCAATAGACCATAACTATTAGCACAGATTTGTGATGTCCATGCCAGCTCAAGTGGCCACAGTCACTAAAACGAAAAGGGAACCACACGAAAACAGGAACTAGAAGCATTCTTACTAATGTTCTTAGACTGTATATTCAATATAAAACATGATATTCCTCTTCTATGTAGACGTGGTTTTAGTTATCCGCGTTATGCATCAACATATAAAAAGTAAAAGAAAAGCAAGTGCCAAGGGGTTTTGGTGGAAAATGGTAAGGATGTTGACCATTTTTAAAACCTCCCCTTATGCTCTACAGGCCACAATCGATGATTGTCACTAATGCACCTATGGGAGTGATGATATAGGACACAGTGTGTGGGTGCTGCTTCAGACAATTTATTGATTTAGAAAATTGCCTATGACAGGCAACACCCTGCTAGTTAGAGAGAGCAAATATGCTGTTACTGGACAGAGCTACAAAAGGGTGTACAGCAACTTCACCAGTGGACGCAAACAAGCAAATTAATAAATTTTATTTTCTTAAGCATGTCAAAATTATAACTAATGAGAAAACTGTGAAGACAAAAATACATAAACTACCTAATAATAATAATTATTATTACTATAATAAAAACAATTATTATTATTATTATTATTATTATTATTATTATTATTATTATGTAGACATTGCATTGAGTGTGTGAGTTTTTGAGTGTGTGAGTTCATCACTTCATGTCAAGGGAAGCACTTGAAGCGAAGCACCCAACATGCAAAGTAGCCACTGAACAAGTCTCAGGATGCAGTATTATGATCTGGGATTGCTTCAGTTGGTCAAATCTAGGCACAGCAACATTATGTGCTGAATGAAAATGAAGTCATTTGACTATGTGAATGCACGATAAGGTTAATTATTTAATAATTCATACTTTCTGACTTCAGGCTAAGAAAGACCTGTAATAATTTCCCTTGTGCTTGGATTTTAATTTATTTATTTTTACATTTTTACTTTACTGAGTTGTTGGATTTTTGTACTAACTTCACCTTACAGGTCACTGATTCTTTTTTTTTTTCTCTTTCCCTCAAGTGTGGGGCTTTTGGGGCATTTCTTTGTGGCTGGTTTTGTTTTGGTGTACTTTGTTATTTTAAATAACACCTAATCTGAATTTACATTCTGCCGTCATATCTTTCACTGACAAAGCCAAAGGTAATTCCCCCTAATCTCTGAATACTTATTTTGGAACATGCCATAGTCTCCTCAAACCTGAGTTTACCGAGTGAAATCAAATTCACATGGATGCTCAGTGCATTAATTCAAGCAATCAAATAAAGTAGCACCTCTGACCCTAAGGTTAAATATGCTTTGCTTACTATAATTGTATTTGCTTTAGATCTATCAACTTATAGGCATATACCATATAACCAAAAATTTGGCGATATCTGACCATCACATTATATACAACAATAGGCCGAAAATACTTCAGAAAATATTAAAAGTGATTTTAATATATATTTTTTCAATTGTAGCTTGTGTAGCTTATTCTGAAACAGTGTCAACTTTGACATCTATTGTTTTATGCATTTAAGAAGATATCCAAAGCATTTTGTGGTGAAAAAGTAGTTTACAACAACATTAAGTATGAAGTAGTCGAGGATAAACAGAACTGCATTTTTATATTTAATGCTGCAATTTAATCAAGGTGCTCATAAAGTTAAGTGCATTATGTTTGTTTCTTGTCAGCTGGTAATTCAGTCATCTGTACTCTTCAAACACGTAGAAGGACATTAAGCTGCTTCTATTTGGTCCCTTTCAGGATTGGATTCAGTTAGATTTGATATTTGTTTATTACAACTGCATCCTCTCAAGTCTGAGATGGGATGCATAGACACAGATATGTTTCACAGATCATTTTACAGTAACAATAAATATCCACATAGGACTAAAACTGTTTCACGTCAAACAATCTACTATATTTCCAGATGTAGTACAAATAAGATTTATGGAGTATGTAGATATGCAGTCTAAGGTACCTGTAGCTTACTGCTCAGTTCCTATGGTAACGTCCCTGCAGCATGCTCGGGCCTGAGTTTGGAGCACCATGGCCTTTTCAGTTAACAAGAGCTCTAATGCTGTAGGAAGGTGAGAAAAAAACAGATCAGGCTTTTGTGCTCCCACTCACACTCGAGTGAACAGACCTTGTACTGTGCTTGAATTGGCACATCATGACTTTTTCTTGATTTTGACATTGGTTTTATTTATATTAATATGTAAGTGGAGATTAACCCATGGATATTATTTCAAGTATTTGAACTTTGTTTATATAGTATGATTTAAATGTTTTGCGATTAACTATAAAACTAACATTCGTTTTACAACAGGTAGGCAGAGCTTCATTGATTCACTTGATACATTTTAAAATTACAAGGTTTGACGTGTGATATATTTCTTACGTCTACACTGCAAGTCATCAGTGCCAAGGAAACATTGATGCTATGGTGCCATTCCTACACAGCCCTGGCATGTGCTTTTTTCTAAACAGATGCTAAAGCATAATCTTGATGGGTAAAAGCCAGGTATCTCTGTGTAAATACATGGGAGATGCTTTCTAGAGACATAGTGGGTGGATACTTTCAGTAGTTTCAGAATTCAACTAACTTGAATAAAAGTTAGGTAAAGTTCCTATACACACATGCATAAAATTGAAACAACTACTATATAATACACCTGTATGTGTGTCTGCATATAGAGAAGCCACATCTATTGTATGCATTAAACTCTGGAATGGGAGAAATAATGATCTTTGTGACTGAGGACTTTTTTTGCCATAATTGTTGTTACCAGACAGGTGATTTTGAGTATATCAGGGTTTGGTATAAAGATGGTATAAAAAACTACACAAATGTACACAAAAACAAAAATACATTGTTAATGGCAAGACTGGTTTAAGAAGGCATGATGACTATGGTGAGTCAAATAGACATTCTTTACAACAGTCGTCAACAGAAAAACTGTTCAGAACTCACAATATTTCCAACCCCGAGGTGGATGGGGTATAACCAGAGAAGGCCACACAGATGCTACTGTGTTAATCCCAGCTTAATCCCTTGGTTACCTGCAGTAGTTGCAATAAAAGGGAAGCAGCAAAATAAATATTAAAAATATTGTAATAAATTGGAAGCATGTAGCATAATGAAATTATAGCTAGCCTGCACATTTAATGTTTGTTACAGAAAAACAGATTTTGCTTGCTGAGTAAAATAAATGAGAAGTAAGAGGACAATGAGTGGAAATTAGAATCAGGTGCGAGCTCTGTGGTTGGACGAGTTGGTGTGAAATGTTCTTATAACTCAATCACATCATTATTCAGGTGAAAATGACAGTGCATGTCTCTATGTGAAGCTAAATATTTCCCTCTAAATAAAATATCTACTCCAGACAACAATACTTAAACTAAGTGCTCTCTCAATAGAGCGCTGCCTTAAACCATGTTCTCAACTCTCAACTTCACTTGACAATATTTACACTAAATGGTCTCTCAACAAGATCTTCCAGATTACAGAGTCAGTCAGTGTGCGTGTGCGTGTCCCTTTTTTTCTTTTCTCTCTCACACAAAACAAAACTTCTATCCTTGCACACAACACAGATGTTTGTAAAGAGTGTATAAAGATGCACATCAGGTGTCACACGGTTTCCTGATTAGCTGGTGGGTAAACCTTATACCCTTTAGCTGGCCCTGAGGCTGCCTCAGACGGCATCCATAAATGTCAGATGGTCACACCAACACACTCACTTAAAATAATAATAATAATAATAATAATACTTGTATCATTACTGGTAGATTTGATATACAATTTGGTCTTCAAGAAGATTTTGTGCATTTTGTGCAGATAAAAAGCCTGGCTGGGAAAAACAACTATGGCAAAAAGCACTAATCAGATTTCTCTCCATGATGATGTTTGACATTACCTGATCTGCAAATTTACTTCACTGTGTTGCTAACACATAATTGGCTGATTCGATAATTGCAAGAATGAGTAGGAGCCAGGGTGCTCCTCATGAAGTGGCCTGCTGTTCCTTGCTGACTCAGTGAATACCATAGCAAGTCACATGACAGCAGAATAAAGAAAAGTCTCAAAGTTGGAAGCAGCACATATTTTTATTTTTTATTTTTTGGTTCTATTTTGTTGTACACTTACTATCCACTGTATTAGGAGCACCTGTTTTTTCTATTTTATGTAGGATTCCAATCAGACAATCAGGTGGCAGCAACAGGATGCACAACTATAATAATATTAACAAGGTGTTTCCTACAGAATTGTCTCTCACACATTGCCATTGCTTTAAGCAAAAAAAAAAAAAAAAAAAACACACACACACACAATTCTGCATTAACTCTAGATTCTTTGTGTGTGAAAATTCCAAGATATTGATAGTTTATAAAATTCTAAAACCAGAACACCTGGCTCCAACATATATGCCACAGTTAAAATCAATTACATTCATAATCACGTGAAATCACACTCTCTCCCATTCTAATGTATGTTATGCGTATGCTACTGTATATTAGTATCTGCATGATGTTATGCATTGTGCTGCAGCCACATAAATGGCTGATGCATAACTCACATCACTGCCTGAATTAGCTCAGAACTACAGTCCCCTGGTTTCACAGCAGCCTACAAACATGGCTGATCGAACTACAACTCCCAGCGCAACACTTCTCTGGACTTCTAATCAATCACTCCTGATTCAAACACTATGAACTTTGGGAAGTTTAACATCATTGTGGTTGACTTGACAAAACCCGTTGAATGTAATGTGTTATTCTGTTATTTTGACAAATTTTTATATTCTGTATTTGCCCCTGTCTCTTATATTCTGTTTGGACATTGCCTGACCATCTGTCTGTTTGACTATTTGCCCTGATTTTGTCATACAATTTTATGAGCAAGTGTACCGGAGATCCTATTAAAGTCTATGCTGATCATTTTTGACCCTCGTGGCTGACTGGACATGAGTCTTAGACTAATCATTTATCTTGTCTGATCATTTGAATGGGACACTTCGAGCTGTAACTCTAAATAGGTAGACCACTGATTCAACAAGATTTGAGATTTTCTATTTAATTTGGTAGCAATAATTATGTTTGTCTGATTTGCCTCAAACAGCTATATTTCTTACAAGATTTAAAGTTGAAAATGCTTTGGATCCCTTGTTGTTGATCATTTAAATGTCATGTTTCATACATATCAATTATCTTTTTTTTTTCCATGCTAATCTTCTGCACCTCACTCCAGTCCGGTGATGGTATTAGATTAGTTGCACATAAACTCAAAAGAATACACTTGCAAAACTCTGAAGATGGAAGGGGTTTACATTTTCATTAGAGACTGTGGTATATTTTTAAGGAATCCATCCATTCAAAAAATATAATATTTCATATTACCACAATATTACCTCAATATTTAAAACGAGTGAATCAATTCTGAGTCGAAGAGTGGCATATCAGTTCAATGAATTAGTCAACAAAGTGCTCTGCATAAGTTGCATAAGAAATTAAATTGCATAGCTCTAATATTAATGTACTATATAGGAACACCAGGCTAGTTAATAAATACTGGATAAACATTTTTGTTACACATCATGAGAATGATGAATATATAATTGTGATCGGCTTTCTGTTCTGTGACATAAGTCATGCAATCCTTGAATCCTGCACCTTGATTTTAACCATGTGTTAAGGGCGCACATGTGGTCTGACACTTTCATTCAAGTTGTGGTCCTTGCTCTTAGCTTCACTTAAACTGACCTCCATCCGACAACAATCGGAAAAGATGAGTGCAATAAGGTTCTGATGCCCATTTACCCCGTTATACACAGATGCTTTACTCCAGTTTACAGAATTACATGTGGAAATGAAAGAAAGAAAAATGGGTTACCAAGTGTTATCTTCCTAGCAAATAATTTCTCCTGCCTTTAGCTTACAGTGGCCTTGGGATTGAATAGATGCGCTTCACTCCTCCACAGAAAATTCACTTTGTGTTTACTTGTCGTCCATGGTAACATGGTGTGAGCAGAAAGCTTGTACGAACTCATTTCTATCAAGAGACAAGCATGTTGGCTGTATTTGCAATTTAGTACAGACACTTAAATACATAAAGAAAACAGTTTTAATTATACTGTATTTTCATTTGTTGCCATGTAATTACACTTATTGTTATCCTAATAGCTTTTTATTTTTCTAAAAAAAAAAATACCTTCATTGCAGTAATCAAAGAGTACATTCAATAAAATACCATGTTGTTCTCATTAGAGCCGGTTTTTCATTATTTATGTCTACATAAAACTGACATTCTGTGAAGAGCTGCTTCCACACTGCCTCCCTTTACAAAGGTAATTGGAGAGATGCTAATTATGAAAGCGCAGTAAAGGATGCAGAATATCAGACAAGACACTGTCTGATATTTAACATGGTTATGTAGACATGAACAGAGTTGCTGCGAGTCCTGAAGTCAACCCCTTGAAATTTCTGTTCTTTTTAATGAATCATTATTAGTAAGTGTTGTGAATTATTGAGTAATTACAGTGCTAGTAGGAAAAGGAGTTACACAGTTGATCTCACAAGTACTTACAACTTTTAAAAAAGACCAGTGTGTTTTTCCTTCATTTGAAGTAACATACCGTCGTTGAAATACCCATTGTTTCCAAAATGGTGCTGCAGTAATTATAGCTTTGTGAAGTGCCATGTGAACTGGGCTGTAAGGGACACTGATGAAGGATCATCTCTGTAATTATGTGCAATGGACTCACACTGTTCTGAAACTACTTCACAGAATGACAGCTAGTATAATATCAAAGCTTTTTCCCTCTCATGTGCCCCCCCCCCTTTTTTTTTGGTGTTACTTGAACCCCCTCAGATCCATTAGTCCTAATGTGCTGTGAGGATGAGTAAATATTTTTGTGAAACATCAACTAGGGAATAATATTGTAGCTGTTTCATTAAAACAAATGCGCGGATGCATGATTCTCACAATAGCTTACTGCACATGCATAAACACACTCATGTGTACCCACTCACAACATGTTGATCTTACAGTGACTATATTGTATTAGACATTAATGGAGTTATAAAACAGCACAGCTGAGTTACGTTGTCAGGAACTAAAGTCAAAATTACAAGCGTTAAAGTGTTAAGACTCAAGTGAGTGTTTTAATGAACAAGGTGGAGAGAGCGTTATCGTGTGCTTTTAGAGCCGAGAAGTGGGGAGGATCCCAGTAAGGGAGGGTAAGTGAGTAGGAGAGAGAGAGAGAGAGAGAGAGAGAGAGAGAGAGAGAGAGAGAGAGAGAGAGAGAAGGAGTTCTGTGTTAGTGTTTCTCTGTGCGTTGGCAAATGATCAGGCCTGGGATGCGGTCAGGCGTTTAGAGCTCTCACAGGGGTATTGCAGAGGGGGCAGCCCACCTGCACCCCAAAACTTCTGATTCTTCATTCTGAGCTTTTATTAAACACAAACTCACTACAAGTTCTTCTGGACCAAGAGTGCAAGTTGCTCATACTCTCCAAACCTGCATCACTTGCATCTTCAGGGGAAAGCTTCACAAGACCAGCAACGACAAGTAAAGACAAATCTATTAAAGCAAGATGACCGAGCCCAGCTCCAAAAAACAAGGATTTAAAAAATGCCGGAGTGCCACGTTCAGCATTGACGGGTTCAGCTTTACGATCGGTAAGAGTGAAAGAAACAGTGTGGGGTTGTGGGTGTGTAACACAACTTCTTCTTTTTATTGCATTACTCGCTGTTTGCATAGTGTGGTCTGTATAGTGGAGGTACCTGTTACCTGCAGTTGAGAATAGTAATTAATTCTGTGCTAATATTGGAAATATAAAAATAAGAAGGAGATTAATGCAAACATTTAAAAAAAAGTCTTTTTGTGCTAATGTATTGGTAAATTAATGAATAAAATAGGACCCTACATTGTGAAAATTAATACAGTAAATGCTTATGAGGGGTTGAGTGCCTCTCCTAAAATACTTATAAAAGTAATGCTATTTAAATGTTTTCCTAATATCATTTGAAAGCATCCTAACCACTAATGCTTTTTAAAAGCTTTTTTTCCCCACCTCAATGGATCTGATGACAACACTTTACTTACACTTTTTTGAAGATTTTTCTTTCTTTTGAATGTTAAAGATTTCTCATACTCATGATGAACAGAATTAGATTACATAATAGCCCTGTTTTATGGAAAATGACTCACTATCGTGCATTTGTATGGAAGCAGCCACAGAACAATACAGGCGAACTGGCAAAATGACATGACAGTTGTTTTCAGAGAGCATGCAATGGTGGTAATTACAGCCTTACAAAGGTCAAGTGGCACCGCTTACATTACAGTCAACAATCAGTAACTCACGAGGGAGCAAAAAAGCTGTGCATGATTTTGCCATGTTTTACACCCAAACAGTGTAGCCAACGTCTATAAGCGTTGATGGAGTGCAGATGTGCTCTTCAGCAGATAAGACACTTCCTCTGAGGACCTTCCTGTGCCATCCAGTTACCTTTGTGATTAATGTCTCCATGGCCACCAAAGAGTGTGGAGGGGGTGACGTCAACAATGCACAGTGATTTCTGATGCTTTGTAACAAACAAATCATGAGGGCTCATCCCATGACATACATTTATGTGTGTGTTGGGGGGGGGGGGGTGTATGGTCTTACCTGGCAGAGAGCTCATTAGAGTGCTGGTTGCCTAATAAAAATCAGGTACGCAAGGTCACTAAAGAGATATAAAAAAAAAAACAGGCTGGAGGAGGAGAGTAGGATGTGTGTCTGTTCCTCAGTGGGAGATCCTCGGTCGTCATGTCATTACTGGAGTAGTCTCAGTAGCTGGGGGAATCATTATCACTAATGAAGTGGCCTTTTCCTACTCCTGAGGACACACACATTGGACATGGTACAGAATCTGCCTGCTGACTGAGCTAAAAGAGTCCTCTTCTGAAGACCTCTGATCCCCTCTTTATTACAATTGTTTAATTGTTTAATTGTTTAATTTCTCTGTCCTTCCCTATATATATATATATATATATATATATATATATATATATATATATATATATATATATATATACACTTGCTAGAACACGAATACCCCTGCTCATTTATCTAATTAAGTAGCAGCAGCCCCATACAGAAAATCATGTCAAAAGCTTTAGTGTATGTTCATGTAAACCATAAGAATAGGGGAAAATGTAATCCCAGTGACTTGAACATGGCGCAGCAGGCTTTCCTTTAGAGTGTACACTGAAGGCTATTGAAAAAAAAATCTGAGTGGCAGCTTTGCAGGTGGAAACACCTTGCTGATGAGGAAGGAGAATGGCATGACTAGCTCTACTGATCACAATGCATGAAATCAGTTCACGGTTTCACGATTAGCTGATTGGTTAATTGCGATGCCGTGCAGGTGTACATGTTTTCCTATTGGCTCATTCAGTGTATTGGATTTAGCTTTGTGCTGACCACATAACTAGTTTCACTAGGTTTTCCTATTGTACTGATTCAAGACCATCTTTATTACTTCCCTATAGGACCTGTAGAAAAGTACACATCACACTCACACAGAGTACATGTCCACTGAACTGTTGACAGCCTGCAGACCTGTGTGGGCTTAAATGATATCTCATCTCAGTGTTCTTTCTCAGAGACAAGCCAGTTCCCTCAGCTTAAAATCTACAGAGGCCACTTACTGACGTTCTCTTATTTTCCATCATGACACCCACCTACACACACACATCTCTCCCTAGAGCCTGTCTTCACAACCCAACAATAATCTCCCTTCACCTTTACCTTCTCAAATGTCCCAGAGGACATGTTGGAAAAATGAACAAGATGCTGCCTGTATCACCGCACTTTCATTTTATCCCATTCACCGCATGACAGCATGAACAATGATAAACTACAATTTCTTTCATTTGAAAAAAAAGTATGGTATGGTAAATATAAGTATTAGGACAACATACTGTATGCCATGTTTTATAGTTTCTTCTTGTGAACACAACCCGCGATGTCACTAATTAGTTTGCGCCTGTCTGCCTCAAAATTGCGCTATTTAGAATCAGTTGGTTTCATTAATGCATAAAACAAATATGCGTCAGGACTTTTACTTTCTATTCTGAAACTATTGAGTTCTCAGGTGAATTGAAAAACGTCTGTGGCAAATTTCTGAACATGATCTTCAGAAAGCAAACAATAAGGGATCCAGCAGGTTTCGAAGTATAAATTACTTCATACTTAATATCGATTGTTGTACAGAAATTTCACTGCATAAAATAACAAATTATTCTTATTATCTTGATTGTCATTTAAAAATTTGGACAATATTCATATAAGCAGAACTACTCGCAATTCTTCCTTAAAAACCTAAATATATTATGTAAAATCACTCCTGACTAGGATTACACTGATTCTCAATTATCCAAAAAAAAAAAAGAATCAGTGGCACTAAGGAGACATAAACAGTGCTGTAACCAGTCCTGATGAGGCTTACAATGCACGGGCTGGTTTCTCTTTGATGCCATCTGGAAGTGAGAAAATAAGCAGATTAAGCAGTGATCGATGCAACCAGACCAAGACTGTTACACTGAAGGAAGCATCACTATATTTCTATGCTGCTGTAAAATAAAGACAATAGAACTTTATGCAACCATTTAATTAATCAGTTTTAAAAACAGACAAACAAACCTAGGTAAACCTAGCAGTGTAACCTTAATTCGTAAGTGGATTTGATACAAATTCAATAATGTGTAGATGCAATAGCACTGGCTTATGGTACAGTATATTATAAACAGAAATACTGCCATTGTTTTGACTGCTTTCATTAGGGGTTGCCACAGTGAATCATCCAGTATGCTCACTTTGGCTTTCAGCAACAACAAAAAAAAAAAAATGTGAATCAACCCTCCTATTTTTATTCAGTTCTGCAACCCCTGCAAGTGGCTGAATGTGGGGTTTACCTCTGTGCCATGAATGGCCACAAATACTGTACACCTCATAATAAACTCAGTAAAAATCTTTTACAAGAAGAGCTATGATATCTACATCTAGGCATTTGGCAGACATCCTTACCCAGAGCGACTTACATTTTATTATTATTATTATCATCATCCCATTATACATCTGAGCAGTTGGGGTTAAGGGCCTTGCTCAAGGGCCCAACAGGGACAACTTGGTGGTCGTGGGACTTGAACCTAGGACCTTCCAAACCGTAGTTCAATGCCTTAACCACTGAGCTACCCCTGACCCCTAATATCCATTTGTTGGCAAAGAACACAGCTTAAGCCAACAAGATTGATCGGCTGTGGTCACATAACTAACTTGTGATCTTGTTTAAAGCAAAACAGAACTAATGTGATGCTTAAAATAAAGAAATAAGATAAAATAAATAAACCTGCCCTTTCTGGAAACAATCAACACATGCAAAGTCCACTATTCTTTTCTCACTCACTCACTCATCATCTATACCGCTTAATCCTGTATTCAGGGTCTCGGGGGCCTGGAGCCTATCCCAGGAGGCTTAGGGCACGAGGCGGGGTACACTCTGGACAGGGTGCCAATCCATCGCAGGGAACAAACACATACACATACACGCACTCATCCACGCACTATGGGCAATTTGGAAACGCCAATTAACCTAACCTGCATGTCTTTGGACTGTGGGAGGAAATGGAGTACCCAGAGGAAACCCACCAAGCACGGGGAGAACATGCAAACTCCATGCATGCAGAGACGGGAATCGAGCCGGGCTGAGAATCGAACCCGGACCCTGGCGGTGCAAGGCGGCAGTGCTAACTATTGTTCCAGACTATTCTTTTCTGACAATCTTATTTATCATTAACAAAAACTAAATCAGATTGTGATGGAGTAACATGCCACCATGTACAAACAACTTTGCATTAGCATTTGAATGCTATGAGTGGCAGAAATATCGAATGACAACATCATGGAATGCTTATCACCTAAGATGCTATGCTTGTGCCTAATTCAGGAATAAAAACTAAATTAGAAAAACTGATTTTTGTTTTGTATTCACACGCTTAACCTTTCTCTCTCACTCTCTCACCATCTCTGCTCTTCTTGGCACAACATTACAAACTTGTTGAAAAGCCAACCAATTAGAGCCTGGAGGAGCATAAATTTTGATTGTCAATTTCATTTCAAATCTGAAATAGTCAGAGTTTATTTTCTTCCAGGCTAATTGGCTTAGCTTTAGTCTCATTTGTAACACTGTTTGGAACACCCTGACACATTACATTTATTAACAGAAGTGCTAGTGAACAACTGCAAATGTCTTTATTAATGAAAATAATAAAGAATGGGAGGTAATTTGTATTTATAATTGTTATTAATTATAACAAATATGTAATATTTATCATTAAGTTTAAGAAGACTACAGGCATTTTTGTTATGTTAATGTGATCTCCTAGTATTCAGAAATGTTACATCACATTGTGTATAATTGTGCAACTGAGTAGTTCTAACTCACTCATCGTCTACACAGCTTAATCCTGTATTCAGGGTCACGGGGGGGCCTTGAGCCTATTTCAGGAGACTTAGGGCATGAGGCAGGGTACATCCTGGACAGGGTGCCAATCCATCGTAGGGCACACACACATACACACACTCACACACTACTGGCATTTTGGGAATGCCAATAAGCCTAAACTGTAGATCTTTGGACTGTGGGAGGAAACACGGATTGGCACGCTGTCCAGGGTGTACTGTGATTTGTGCCCAACATATACTGGGATAGGCTCTAGGCCTGTACAGAATAAATGTTATAGAAGATGAATGAATGACCATGGCCTGTGTAGTGTGTATGGAAAACAGTGCATTTAACAGCCTAAAAAACGTTTATTAATAAACCCTTTAGAGCACTTTCACAACAGGGCTAAGATGCTGAGAGTGTGTCAGATAGAGAGTTTGAGTGATAATTTAATGTGCAAAAAAAGTTTGAGTGCAAAATCACAGAAGTGAAAAGTAACTTCCATCCTGTGTGTTTTGATGTAACCTGTATACCTATTTAGTATGTGTATATAAACTTTGTACATGTAGGAATGTTTGAGTTGGTGTGCAAGTTGATAATTGGTGTTCCTAGGCGCTATAAATAAAATAATAAAATAATAATAAAAAAAATATTAAATAAATAAATAAAATAAAAAAAATAATAAAATAATAATAATCATAATAATCATTATTATTATTATTATTATTATTATTAAACATTCTATTCCAATGTAAGCAAAGCTACCAATCAACTAAAATCCCCAGGCCAGGGGTAGTTCAGTGGTTAACTTGGTAGAAGGTCATGGCTTCAAACCCCAACACTCTCACTGTTGGGCCATTGGTTCTCAATCGTCAATTGCTCATATGTAATTAAATTATTGTAAATCGCTCTGGATAAGGGTATCTTCTCAAAAAATTAAAAACTCCAAAATATTTCCCATAATAAAAAATAAAGGTTATAATACATCAAAAGGAACTTACACATAGTACATTTGTGCATGCTGTCCATGTGCTGTATATACTGTACTATATAAGCTTATCATTCTCTAACTCTTTTCTATTGCAGTTGCAAATGAAGCAGGAGAAAGTCACACCAGGCCCTTGGCTCGCTTTGCACGTGAGTGTCTATACTATAACAGACTAAATATCATATTATTAATCACAATGGTTCAAACAATGTGCATACAGTAATTGTACTTTTAAAAGAAATACAGAGACTTTCACCTGATTCATCAGAAACAAGTTTTGGTTGAGCTGCAAGGCAAATCACTACTGATGTTTTAATATATCCAAGTCATAACTGATTCACTTGTATGGTGGACACTCTCCGTAATCTAGGTATAATCAAGATTTAAGAATGTGTTGGTAATAACTAAAAAAACATATTAATGATGTGGTCAAATGTGTGGTCAAGTTGTTTAATAGTTATGTGTGAATTCTCCAGTGTGGGAGCTTTGCCAAAGGTTTATCATTAAGCTTTTTTTTTAATGGTTAAAAGAATGACAAAGAGAAGGAACAACTGTTTACATACCTGCTACAATGTGTGCCATAACAGGGTGCGCCTCAACATGTGGATGTAACTATAAGCTATGCGTTGATATAACAGAGCAAATATTTTTGGAATGTGCTGAAAAATAGTAAACTTATGAGAGTTTACATATCTGCTTTTTATCAGTGTCACAATACATTCAGTGTCAATATGACCCATCAACTATTCCTTACATAGCAATATAGAAGGCTATAATAACCTGTATATACAGCTCTGGAAAAAAAAAAGAGACCACTGCAATTTACTCCAGAAAACTTCAGGAATGTTATCAAGAGGAAGATGGATGGTCATGGAAGCTGTAATTGCAAACTGGAGTTATTCCACCTAATATTGATTTTTTTGTTAATGTTATTTAGCCTAAATATTAACACAATTTATTTAAAAATTATTATCATTTTATTTTAATTGAGTTATACTGCATGATCTTGGGTTATTTCACTGTGTAGTGATGTCATTTCCTTATATACGCTAAATAACTATATATTCTAAATATAACTATAGTTATATTTAGAATTTTGGAGAAATATTGTCAGCAGTTCACAAAATATGAAACAAAACTGTTCATCTCACCAATACATGTACCTGTAAAAAAAAAAGAAAACATAAGAAAATGATTATTTTGCAGTGGTCTGTTTTTTTTCCAGAGCTGTATATCATATATTATGTAAATATTATGTAATATACTAATTTTATGTATTTCTGATATAATAAAGAGCCTGCACTAACCATTCCTCTATACCCTGCTTATTCCATGTTATTTTTGGCAAAATTATACATAATGCACATTGAAAGGTTTCACCATGTATATGTGTAGCAAGTACTGTAGGCTAGATGGCAGCAGTAACCCACCTCATACTTTAAAATAATAATGAAAGGCAGTAGTTCTAGCTTTTCCAGAGAGATTGAGAGAGAGAGAGAGAGAGAGAGAGAGAGAGAGAGAGAGAGAGAGAGAGACTATTAGAGCAGCAGGTCTCTTGGCCCAGATTAAACAGCAGTGGGGTTATTAATCTACTTGATCTTCATTCATTGTCATTAAGTCATTGTAGTATCTTTCTTTGTCTCTTTCTTTCTTTTTTCCTTTTCTTTCATTCACTATTTATTTATTTATTTATTTATTGGAGATATTTATTTATTGGAGATACCGCAAGTAAACAAACAAGTGCTGGTTTTTTGTTTGTTTGGTTTTGATTGCTTTGGCTTTGCAAACCACACATTTATATATATTATGTATAAAATTTACATTTCATTTCTTTTAATTTATTTCTTCTTTTATTTATTTTTTATTTCTAATTCACTTGATCTCCATTGTACCTTCCTGACCCTGTACCCTTTGATGATGACAGGCTCCAAATCCCAAAATGCCCTGTGGAATGCTATAACAGCAGGTATTGGTATCAGGGACAAAGACAAGAGAGGGATATTAATTGACCCACGCAGTCCTGAGGAGATCCTCGCTGATGAGTTGCCTGCTGTTGACAGTCCTGATGCCATGGAGAAGACTGCAATCAGGTTTGGGCGATGTTATTGTCTTTTATTCTTGTCCTTTTCATGTCCTTTCATCTCAGAGACACAGCTCCATGATGCAGAATAAGGAACTGCTGATTAAAAGGGTTGGACCCAATGTCTGTCCATTGTTTCAAACATGACTGGTCAGAATGACTTATGTTGATAAGTCAAGTTATGATGTTTACACCTGAACTTTTGGAGTGCTGCATCTTTAGATATGGTCCAAAGGGGAAAAAAGGCTTTCCACCTTCCACAAGTCTGTTGTGGGTCAATGTACATATGACACTGAGAATGCTAGGATTATAGCAATCGAAGGGCACTGTTTGTGAAATCCCTGAATGTTTGCATGTGTGAACGCCTCTCTGTAAGTGCTTAGAGCTTAGTGAAAAAGGTGGCAGGTGTTGATTGGAGGGTATTGACTGAACAGGATAATAAGACTTTAAGTCCATATGAGCAAGATCTGATTGCTGTGTATGCTCTATGGTTACTTTCTACTCTTGGTTGCTTCAAGTGTGCATCATTGACAAAAATTCTCAAAGTGAAACAACAATTGCCTTTTAATACACCTTTGTCTTGGTTACAATGAACACTGCTCATAGTAAATCCAGCCTGCCTTCTGCAACCACCAGCTCCACCTACCCTAACGTAATTATGCAATTTATACTCTGGTTTTATGTGTAGTTTTTCCAAGAGTGCTTTAAATGCATGCCCCAACTACTAAATATACCGAACGAGTTCACAATGCAGTGTGCAGTATGTGAACAAATAACATGCACATGTACAATTAACACAGACATTTCCTTTAAAAATATAAAAATTGTAAAAACACCAGTTATGCTGGGTTCTTGGATATTTATAAAATATATTTGTTTATGGCAGAAATCTTTTTTTGTTCTTTCCTTTCAAGACCATTCTTTATCGTATTTGTCATCACAGCACTGGAAAATTCAGCACACAATAATATGCAGTGGTATATCATAGGGAATTGCATGTACAAATGAAATTAATTTACAAATGAATATGTACTTTACCCCTACACTGTACTGTATTACAGTATATAGTAAACATTATATAATAGTACAGTAAATCTGTTAAAATATAGATCCTTCTTACTGAAGATAAGCTGTCTGATAGCACATATATATATATATATATATATATATATATATATATATATATATATATATATATATATATATATATTTTTTTTTTTTTTTTTTTTTTTACTTTTCGCCAACTTTCATTACTCTGGCTAATGAATGCAGCTATATGGAATATGGAATTGTGTCGCAAGGTGAGAAAGCAGCTGTTATGAACAGTAAACACTGTTTATGCCTGTCTAGCTCTAAGCTGTTCCATGAACCAGCCTCCTGTAGAAGCTGGTGTTCCTCAGTAGGGGAATTGTGTTTAATCATCTCTAAGTCCCTCAAGCCAGCATGTTCCAGTGTTTATTTAGTACAGCCTTCGTAAATGTTTCTAGGTGTTATCTTAATCCATTTCTCACTCAAAGTGCACAGATTTTAAAATGTATTTGTCTATATTCCAACCTCTGGCACCGTTCAACCCAGATTTCAGAGTCAGCCAGACAATATTTGTCCAGCAGCCTTGCCAGTGTCTTGACTTATTGACAGTCCTGGCTTGCAGAGTTCGCCTGCATATTGTTATGCATCTATCTCTGTGAGAAGTAGAAGAGTAATGTAAACACACACACACACACACACACACACACACACACACACACACACACACACACACACACACACACACGCACGCACGCACGCACGCACGCACGCACGCACGCACGCACGCACACGCACACACACACACACACACACACACACACACACACACACACACATGTGGCATTGCAGAGGACTGCAATCTAAATCTAAAGGGTTTTTGTTGTTGAATTCATGGAATGAAGTAAAACATGGTTAGTTGACAAAGTAAATGTTTGTTCTTCATGCAGCTCAGGCAACAAGAGGAACAGAAAGCAAGAGCAGTCATTGCATCAAATATTTGAGAGCAGCTTTCCGGGGTTAGGATATGCTAGGAAATATAACCGACACTGTGTGTGTGTGTGTGTGTGTGTGTGTGTGTGTGTGTGTGTGTGTGTGTTCATATGTGAGAGATTAATATTTAAATATTGCAGATGAAATGGCATGCAGTATTTCTGTGACTAAAAGATGCATTGAAAGCTTAATTATTTTCATGACCTTTCCAGCTCTTCTGGTGATTAGAAAACACTTTCACACACTAAAAATGTATCTTTTAGGCTCTTGTGAGAGAGAGAAAAAAAAAGAAACTTACCATACCAAGAATGAGGACACGCGTGAATCTTTTGAAAGTGTAGGTTAAGCTTATTTCATCCATGCACTTTGATTGTTAAATATTGGAATACAATCAAGAGACTAATTAAAAATTGGAATAGAAATGGACATTTAACACCATCACAAAATGTGCGACATCACTCACTCACTTACTCACTCACTCATCGTCAGTACCGCTTAATCCTGTATTCAGGGCCTCGAGGGCCTGGAGCATATTCCAGGAGACTTAGTGCACAAAGGCAGGGTACACCCTGGAGAGGGCGCCAATCCATCGCAGGGCACATACACATACACACACTCATTCACACACTATGGGCAATTTGAGAACACCAATTAATCTAACCTACATGTTTTAGTACTATGGGAGGATACCGGAGTACCCCAAGGAAACCCACCAAGCACGGGTAGAACATGCAAACTCCATGCACACAGAGATGAAGAGGAATCTAACCACTACACCACTGTGCCAGCAGGACATATCTTATTTGTAATTCTGCTTTTGCAACAGTATTTAAATATTTAATGAGGTTGATTACTTTACTTCATAGACAGCAGCTACAATTATCCTTTTCATTGAGTCTGCTTCATGTTCCTGAGAAAGTTATAAGTGTTCTAGAGTATTTTATATATATAAAAAAAATCTCCTAATTTAATACTGGCCATTTGAATGGTATAATATTATAATTCATAGCACGATCATATTTTCTATTATTACAAGTTGATGAAAGGAAGAAAGCTTGTGAGTAAGCTTGAATTTCCCCATCATGTATATAGTATCTGTCTCTCTGGAACCTGTCTGCAGTTCTAATGCAGTTGTTTTTCAGTAGACAGTAGTGGATGATCCAGGGGGAAGATCATCATCATTCAGTCTAAGTGAGACAATAAAGGGATACACATGAGAGACAGGTTTCTGGCTGCCTGCAACACAATGGCATTAGTTCTGACGTCAATGTGCCACTCGGCTTGCTATAAATACCCGGCCATAAACAGCGCTCCAGTGAACTCTATAATGTTCTATTAGCACTTCATTGTGCATGTGGAGGCACTTGTGAAGGGACGCTTGGGAGCAGGCATGCCTTACTGAAGAGCAGTACAGTGAACGTGAGAGGGAGAAAAGCAGCTAGTTTGTAGGTGATAACGCTAAGCTCTTTCATTACTACCACAAGCTCCACTGCAAAGAGGAGATGGATGGTCTGCAATATAACATAACTCTGTGGATCCAAACAGCATGGTTGAAAGAATGCTATACAACCTTGGTCTCTTAGGTTGTAACCTAACACACAGTCAAACATCATTTACACAGTAAAAGCATCTCGGTGAGAACATACACAAATGTCACGTCAGCAGGGACCCAAAGCTTGTCTTTCAGTTGAATGAAAAGATGGAAGAGGCCATTGGGGGCTGTGGGATTTTGCCCCAACACATTTGTATATCGAGATAGGACTTAGAGATAGAGAACAAGAGGTAGCTTGGAAGGAGAAAAAAAAGTTGTAAAGATGAGGAATTAACCGGGGGATTGCATTCATGAAGACACTGTCAGGAAGCCAGACGACCTTTCTCAGAATGTCTATATGGGAATGGGGATGTCACACCACAGACACTGCTATTCAATACAAAAGTGAGACAAATGTGCAGTATCTCATAATAATGCAAAGGTGAATCTTTAATTTAGGATCTAGATATATTTTGGCTGAAGTTCACCTGGCCTCTTATTTTACAAACCAAGCTCATTAAAAAATCACACACTCTAAGATTTCGTTCAATGACCTTTAGTTTTGATTACAGCACACACTGTGGTGGCCAGTTCATGTGTAAAAATTATTCCTCACCGTTTATTCATTATTCACTGTTTAAGTCCTCGAATATGCCTGTGCTATCATGGAAGAGAAACTCCATTGATAGAATAACCTGGTCATTCAGTATATTGTCATTTTATTGCCACCTGACCTGACCAACTGAATCAGTGCAGTGGCCGCTATGCATGATGGGTGCATTGTTCATACACATCACTCTGGAATAGAGTCATTAGAGATTTGGACGCATCAGACCACATTACCTTTTTCAGTTACTCCAAAGTTCAGTCTTTATGCTACCTAGCAAATTCAAACCTTTTTTCTTAAGTGGTTTTCTTATGGCCACACACATGTTTACTCCCAGTCATGTGCGTTCTCATCACAATTGTGTGCTTTCTTCCACTATTAAGCCTAGCTCTGATTTGTACTAATGTTTAACTTTTAAAGAGAGTTTAGATCTCCAGCCATGATTTCTTGACCACATTTCTTCAACAAAGTAGGCAGTTCAGCACAATCCTTTCAGATTCTGATAATGTGTTAAAAGATTCTTAACCCAGTTCAGGCAATTTAAAATCTACTTTGTTTTCTTTGCTTCATGCAGCCCAATAATTTAACATTTCTGAACTGATAACTTTTATTTGGCCAGGAAAAACAGAATATCCATCTATTTTATTAGACATGTATGCATGCTTTTAAGGCTTTTTTTTGTCAAAATATATTTTGAACCCTGTGAAAATATACCATAGCTTTTATGGGCCACTTGGATAATCTGAAGAAGAAGGTTATTTAAAAAAATGGCACTGTTTTAGTTTTAGATTTCTGCTACAGATTAAAAATTATTTAAAAAAAAAAAAAGATATGGTATATTTTCATTGGCATCTATGATTTCCTTTTTCAAAAGTTTAAATACACAAAAAAAACTATTTATTAACAAACATACAGTCAAGTTTTCCCTATTTCAAATGGCTACCAATAAAATGATAATTTTAGCTTGAATTCTTAATGCAGAGAAAACCCACAGCTTTCCCCCAACATGTGTTGCAGTGGAACTACACAGATGCGATGCGTTAGACAGTCTGTGGGTTTTGAATGCTCATCAGAATCGGCACTATTTGAAGCTTTCTCTCCTGCAGTAGAAGGATTGGTTGTTGCCTGGAGGTTTCTATGGTGCATTTACTTTTGGCATTTGCACATCATATAAAGGGGTAGCACATCCTGTCAGTTCCTTAAGATAACACTGCTGTGCTGAGGCAGAATTCATATAATATATTAGATGCATTGGCCATGCAGGCAGATGCTGTCTTGAGATAAAACACAGTGTTGGTGTATTACAATGCAGGGGAACTGGAGAGGAAAAAAAATAAATCAAGAAATATACAAAATCCATCTCTCATGTATATAGAAAT
The DNA here is from genome assembly GCA_013621035.1 of Clarias magur. Taxonomy (NCBI): domain Eukaryota; kingdom Metazoa; phylum Chordata; class Actinopteri; order Siluriformes; family Clariidae; genus Clarias; species Clarias magur. The sequence continues at coordinate 65,460 of QNUK01000853.1, read as the reverse complement.
ACTCATAACAGCATGGTGTCAGAATGGAGCCAGAATAGTCTTTCAGTAAGTTTGGGCTGTCATTACCAGGCAGCTATCATTCCTTCAGATAGCTCTTTTTGCTAACTTATGGATGATTTGACCTTTGCTTTTTCTCCCCACTTCCCAATTTGAAGGCACTCAAATCTTCAGCAGGAGCACATAAATGTTCACACAGGTGGGTGTAACATTCTCATTTCATCCAAATGGCTTGGCGCTAATGTGCTTGCTCTCTGTGGCTTTTCTCTTGATTATCGTCTTTCTCTCTCTTAGTGGAACCTTTTGCCTGATAGGACTGTAGCAGGCCAGGCTTATTTTAGTGGAGAAACCTAATTTTCCAGTTGACTGCCACCACCCTGGGGAAAATGAGCAGAGGGAAACCAGAGGTTTGGATTGAGTGAGCGTGTAAAGGCCAGGCCTACTCACAGGGACAGAGAATACAGCCAGACTACAGTACGTCACTAAATTGCTAAACCAATATAGTGCACTGGCTAGAATTTGGATATGGATTTAATCCAAGTGGAAGACATATTAGAGATATTACAGGGGGATTGTAGCCTTCTTCCCTGCTCTTTAGACTATTGAGATTAATACATTTGCATAAATTATTGATATATTACATTTTACTTCTGTCTACTGTGTATTTAACGTAATCCTAATTGTGACATTCTATAATATTTGAGCTCTGTATGGAATCATAGTAATTAGTAGTGCTTCCATTTGTATGCCAGATAAGGTTTTCAGGCTTTCAGTAATGAGATTCTTTTCAATTAATATGTAACATGTATAACGAGAATGGCAATACAATACATATACACTGATCATCCATGACACCACTAATAACACAAAGCCAATTAACTTAAAACCACTAGCAGATGACATTAATTATCTCATTACAGTGGCACTTGTCAGGTGGAGGGATATATAAGACAGAAAGTGAACAGTCACTTCTCAAAGTTGATGTGTTAAAGAAGGAAAAAGGGCCAAATTGTGATGGGTTAGAGCATCTCCAAATTGTCAGATCTTCTGGGATGTTCTTGGTATGCAGTGGTTAAAGCCTTCCAAAGAATTACAACTGGTGAACCAGTAACAGGGTCATGACACCGAAAGCTTTTCACTGTGTGTGATGAGTGAAAGCCAGCCCATCTGGCCAAATCCCACTAAAGAACTACAGCACAAACACAAAATATTTAAATGTTTAATGCTGACTATGATAAAAAGGTGTCCGACCACACAATGCATCACAGCTTGTTGTGTACAGGGCTGCATAGATGAAAACCAAGAAGAGCAACCATGCTGACTCTGGTCCTCTGCTAAAATGAGCAAGAGAGCATCAGAACTGTGTCATGGAGCAACGGAAGAAGGGAATGTGTTCTGATGACACAATATGGATGGCATTGCTTACCTGTGGAAAAACTGGCACAATGATGCAACCCAGCAGAGGCAGTGTGATGATCTGGGCAATGTTCTGTTGCGTTATGTGCATGTCTGTTACTTTGAGACATGCACATAACATTTCTGCAGACCACATACAGACCTCCATGGCAATAGTATTTCCTAAATCAGTGGATCTAAGTCACACACAAAAAATGGTCAGGAATAGGACAACACATGGAGTTTCATGGAGACCCCTCCTTGTAACCTTTTTGCTCTTTTTACTTTTCATCATTTCTAAGAACACATGACCCCAAAGTCTGGTTCATTGTTGTCAGTGAGAACACAATCGTGAACACACTTCACAAAACACACTTCAAATCTGTGCCCAAGGCCACTGGAAACGAAGGTCTTGAGGATGGTACTCAGTGCCGTCTGTCACTCTGAAATCTCTGTGTGTGTCCTTCGACTTAGACTGCCATAATTGATAAAGTAGGAAAGCACACGAATGGATTGTTCTTGACTCAGAATATCAATAATGTTAGAGACGGTGCACAACACAGCCCTTGATAGGTTAGATGCTTCGGCAGCACAACAGGGACCTACATGCCATCTTAATGTTATGACTGATGGGTGTATAGTGATAGTGTATTTCCTAGTCTTTGAAAATACTGTTTATTTTAAACATTTAAGCATTAGTCATGCTCAACCTTCTGTTATTCAATGATAAACTTTGCAACAGTGTTCTTAGATAAACCTTTGTGATTCAATGCTGTGAAACCTGAGCACTAATGGTCATTGTGTAACCTCTAGGCTCAATAATGACCTCAATTAAAGATCAGTCTGATACCCCTCTTTGCTTGAGATCAAGCCACTTTAGGTTCAGAATTAAATTGAAACATTGTGTGTGTGTGTGTGTGTGTGTGTGTGTGTGTGTGTGTGTGTGTGTGTGTGTGTGTGTGTGTGTGTGTATGTGTGTGTGCGTGTGTGCGTGTGTGCGTGTGTGCGTGTGCGCGTGTGCGCGTGTGCGTGTGTGTGTGTGTGTGCGTGTGTGTGTGAACATTCTTTCTTCATGGTCTGGACAATTGAGCATTCACAGCCTGTTTTTCAATCACCAGTGGTTGAAAATCAAAAATCAATTGGCTGGCTTGCTGGGGTTGTCCTCAGTCTCAGAGTGCACTTACCCATCCACTTGATGCATCATTGCTGGTCGAAGCACAATAATTTATCTACATGATGTCTACGTAAATGTAATGAAACCATAGGTGAGATTTTCACCAGGCCTCACCAAGCCTGAAAATCTCACCAGTTAAAACACCATTACTATATATAAGCCCAGACATGTTTATCATTATAAACATTTGCTCTGATCTGCTGCTTAATTAATTTGGTGATACGGTAGATTCATGGGGAAAACACCGTCTCATTAGCATGACTGCCAAGGTCCTTCAAAGGTGGAGAGAGATAATTCATGATTCAAATGAACAAGGACAAACTGTCCTTGTCAACATCCAACTCATTCTATTGGACAAACACAGTGGCGGGGAGTTATCACTGACCACATCATCTATTGACAGACACAACATAAGCAAGGCCATTCACACAGCAGCAGTCTAAAAGAAAGAGCACGGGGCTCAAAAACGGAGGTGGACGGACGGCAGGCGAGTGCTACATGCAGTGCTAAAGCAGCATGCAATCACTGAGGAAACTACAGAGAGTCTATGAGGTCGTGCAGAGAGAAAATGGTGGAAACCTGCATAAACTACTCTTAGTATTTATAAATCCTGGGGTGGGATGAGATAAAATTAGATATATGACTTTAATTTTCTGTTGTGCTCATTTTTTTCTGCAAAGTACAGTATATTCTGGGCCATCCACAGCTGGAGGACTGATCACCAGATGTGGTATAGGAAGAATAAAACACTTAATAATGTGCAGGTTTGATTTTGGAGTAGTAATGGCCAGATGCAAAGCACATTACCTTAAGCCTGATTTATGCTTCTACACCAAGCTTATGTCGTAGGTGGCACCTAGCCATATAGGCTAATGTGCACCCACCAATCCAGAAATGTAACTACATGTCACCATGACACAGACGCCAACAGCTGTGACTGGACCACCTGGTAGCAATGTAGCAAAGTACCTTCTATTTCTGTGATTCCATTTTAAATGGAACTCACAATCTCCTCCAATGTCTTCTCTGTCTTCTGTAATGTAATGCAGTAAAATAACTGTTGTTCAACTTCTGTTCAACAAGATCCCCTTAGTTTCATTCACCATTGTTTGTAGTACATAAAACCCACCAGAGAGTGGGGAAGAGATTCAGTATGATAGCATAGAAACCCCACCAGCCAACTAGCAGTTTTGCAGAGCAACTCAGATCCACCAGCGCACATGTATAAATGCTCAAAATGCCCTAGGCCACTTGCGTAAACTAGCATGTAGTTTTTAATGGTTTTTTAATAGCGTCCTTCCTGTTTAAAGTGTTTTATAAGGTTATTTCGGGCAGATGAATTAGCCACAAACCACTGGTTCAATTTGAGGTTCAGCTTTTCCCCCCACCTACTGTTGAAGTTAATGCTTTATAAATATTTTGATGGTTAGCAAACTAAAAGTTATAAACTCTTAAACTGTCTGTTAAAGTTAGGGGTATAACTCAACATGATGCATAAGTGTCAATCATATTGATGACTCGACATGGCCTGTTAGTGAGCATGAAAGAGTTTGTCACTCAATATGGCTGTGTTTACTAAACTATGTGCAGTGATGGTCGGTCGTGATATCAGACCAGAGAGGTGAAATCTAATATCTGTTAATAGAATGACAATGAACTTATTCGGATTGATCAATGCATTATATTGCCAAGCCTTGTCCATCAACTGCATAATAACCATCATGTGAACAACTATTACACACACACACACACACACACACACACACACACACACACACACACACACACACACACACACACACACACACACACACAGATGGCTGCATTTTGTTTTACATATGTAAATAATAATAATAAAAATAATAATAATAATAATATCCTGCTGGATTTTGCCATGTTTCCTCTCAATACCAACAAATGGTAGACAGAAAAGTTGTAACCCTTTTATACAATCTTGTGATTGTGTCATCTGTCCTTTTGTGCAATTTATACTGGACATTGTGTACTCAATATACTTTAAGTTTAAAAGAATAATAAGTTAAGTGATTCTTGGATTTAGAGACTATATTTCACTACTGATGATCTGTTAGTGTGTCAGTGACACAATATCAACTTCTAGGGGTGTTTTACATGACTGTCCTTAATCGGCCAATCTGAGAGTGGCATTCAAGTCAATTATGTTAAGTTTTCTCACTTCAAACATGTGAAATTGATTTGGAGTGAGATCAGGACTATAAGCAGTAATCATGAATGATTGTGTGTACAGTTCTCACAGACAGATGCATCTATTAGACAAGTTGGCCTACAAATTATCCATCATTTTTTCAAGAATCAGGTGTGTTCACAAGAACGATTGCAGTGGGCTCCGAGCCACCGGGGATGGGATTATCATTCATGGATGTAAGGGTTTATTTAGAAATTTTGCACCATTTAAATGTGTTACTTTGGCTTAGAGTCTTATCATTGTACTGTGTTTGAAGTGTTCTGTAAATGTCAATCAGTTTTCATAAAACATTCCGGTTTTGACTTGAACACCCCTCATAGTTTTCCAGGATTCGGGGAATCCAACCAGCATCGTTTCTTTTTACCATTCTGTTACTTTTGGTAGTGCTGTTGCTTTTGATTTCACAAATGTCGTAAATATGTTTTTTAGATATGTAATAACAGCAAATAATCAGATATGGAAAAAAAACTAAAAAGCTTATACTGATGTCTTTTTGTTACTGAACAAACAATTATGCCCTGCCAGGCCATTATACCAGCCACCCCTAACTATATGCATTATTTTTGTTTTGCTGGGTCTAGTATGATGATTAGCACACACACAACATGACATGACAACTGTGTTACCTCGCACACTTCCAGTCGAGTGAAAGAGCTGTCAAAACTGTAATGGCTTCAATAATTTATTGAAAACACATATTGGAGAATACTGGAGTAAGGCATATTTATTTCCGTGCCACATTTTTAATAAATGAACCTTCCTTTCCTGTGTTTGCTTCTAAAAGCATTTAATACAGCCTTATTTATCTCCAGTTATCCTAAATGAGCTTGGCTATGCTCTGCTAAATCTGTCAACAGGGATGTCAGTCATCCGTGAAAAATTCAAACCACTGAAAGGCACACAGTGAAATGAGGGCAATTAATCACTTGTTAGAGATATCTTCATCCTTTCTTTTCGAAGGCTTTGTTCATCTTCTAATTGTTTTGTAAAGGGGACCCCGGAGAGTATTCAGTTCCCCTGACCTACACGCAAAAGAGACAAGTTGATGTGGGATTCAAGAATTTTGACATTCAATATGCCCCAGCTCTTTTTACGCATCCAAACCATGCAGCTCTGAGCTGGCTGCTGCCATTTGGGTAGGATTAAAAATTCAATAATACATGAGCTTGCCTGATCGTAATTAGCTTGTCCAGTTGATTTCTTTCTTTCTTTCTTTCTTTCTTTTTTTTACTTTTTTAATCCTTTAGATTCTATCATCAGGGTTGCACGGGTTAGAAGAAGCAGACCAGGTTTTATCAGTATTTAAAATACTAGTAATGAAACAGACCAAGACATGAAACAATCACATAGTACCGGTAATTCTAATGCTGTACATTGGGCAGACAAACATGTTAGTTATCTTTTTTAATACAAGGAAAAACCATCCTCCAGTGGCAAATAGCAAAGTACATTATTCAGTTATTATGATTGTTTATTTCACGGTTTGATTTTGATAAATGCTGTGTTATGTTATGGTGTTGCTGCTAGCATAACTGATTCAAATTTCCCTTCATAAGAGTTGTGTTTTGGTTGCAGTCAGTGAGCAATATAAATTATTTTTAATGAACAGAGAATGTTTGGCTGCAGCATAGATTTCTGATTAAGCAGAACAGAGACTGGTAGATTAAATATGCCATTGCTGTTTATTAATAATGCACAGATGCTGTATTTCTTTTCTCCCCACCCTCTTTATTTCTTTGTATGTGCATTAGTCACCCTTTTTAAAGAGCACAGGGCTATACATAGATGTGGAGATATCCAGGCACCATTCAGCTAAAATTGCTTCTGTATGCTGGATTGATAAGACTATTGGACTGGTCAGTGTCTGGCATCCTCCCAGAGGAAGTGCTGGTACAGATACTCTGTTTTTCTGTGTGTGTATGTGTGTGCGTGTGTGTGTGTGTGTGTGTGTGTGTGTGTGTGTGTGTGTGTGTGTGTGTGTGTGTGTGCAGTGCGGTACAGTATGTCAACATTGTGATTGTGTTCCTAGTAGACCACAGAGAAAGCCACCAGAACACCACTGGTCAAATGAAATGACCACATGCATCCATTTTTTTTTTACCGATTTTTTTTTCTGTTTTCAGTCTCTTTCATTACCAACAATTTCAATACGAATTGAATTAATTACTTGCAATTGCAATAATTGTGTGTTTATGTCCCATAGCCTTATTTGTAAGGTTGTTGGGTTTAGTTATTTTATTTAGTAAATTGTTGTATGTCTCTTCTGCAAGTACAAAACACAACCACTTTTCACAAAGCATAAAAACATTTCCTGAAACCCAACCACGTTTCCTGACACATAACCACATTTCACAAAACACAACCACATTTCACAAAACACAACCACATTTCAAAATTACGGAAAAGGTAGGGTACCTAGTTTAAAACTGTTGAAGATATTGAACAAACTATAAGCTATTTCAATGAAGGATCTTCATTTGAGTCGTGCTGTCAACACCCCATAATATGAACATGTGCCTTCAAACTTTAAAAACATGTGATGTACAATGTAATTAACTCAAATCAGAGTTCCTTGAAAAAGAAAGGTTGCTGTGGTTTTGATGGAATAAATATATGTTGAAAGGAAGGACCCTGAAATTTTTTCTCACAATAAGCCACTCAGCCACGAAAGTTTATTACTACAGCAGCTACATATGCTGGCCAGTGTAACTCTGACTTGTCTTGGGTTCTGTCTAATCAGAAACCAGAGGGTCCCAACCTCTCTTGTAATGTTGGAACTTGGTTGTCTTTTGTCATTAATTAATGTGTGTGTGTTTTATTAAATGTTTTGTGTTTAAGCTAATGTTTTATGTAGCACTGTTTCAGCAATAAATGTTTTAAGCAGTTTTGCTTACCTCCAAATCCAAACCTCGGATTGCGAGTCACGTGGTTTACGAGTGTTCCGCAAACCGAGCAAAAATTTATAATACATTTTTAATCGGAAACCGAGCAAGTATTAGTTTACGAGCGCCGAGTTTACGAGTGCCGTTATATACAAGCTCAATTTAAATATTATATTTCTTGAAAACTAAATAAAATCACTGGTTTAAAAAAGCCCTTAATATCGATATTTTACATTTTGGATCAATCATTTCCGATACAACCCCTATATCGAAAGTATCGATATTAAGGATCGATACGCTCACAACTAACAGAAACTCTGCTTGTCTCTATAATCAACATCTCCCTCTTTCTTTTAGTCTCTTATGCGTGTGCGCGTAATTTGACACTGACACACACACACACACACACACACACACCCTGACACATGCACAGACGCTCCCTCTCCTTTTCACTCCCTCCCCGGCTTCACAAACACACGGAAACTCTGCTCTGTCACGAAGGTAAGGTGCTGGTTCATTAGTTTTTTTTTTTTTTTTTTTTACTTTCCAGCAGTGATTCCCTTAGTATGCGCTCACGCCAGGTCAGAGAGATTTCTTTTTTCCCTGTTAAAATGGTTTCCGTTGTGTTTATGTGTGTGTCCGTTTGTTGTGAAACTTAAGTGATTCCGTTAGTATGTGCTCACGCCAGTCTCAGAAAGATGTCTTTTTTCCGTTAAAACGGTGTTTCCGTTGTGTTTATGCGTTTGTTGTGAAACTTAAAAAGTGATTCCATTAATATGCACACACGCCAGTCTCAGAAAGATTTCTTTTTTTCCCCTTAAAACGGTGTTTCCGTTGCGTGTGTGTGTGTGTGTGTGTGTGTGTGTGTGTGTGTGTGTGTGTGTGTGTGTGTGTGTGTGTGTGTTAGTTGTTAAACTTAAAAAGCGAGGTGGGGAGAGGGAGGTGGAGTGTTACTGTGTAAAACAAGGCGAGGGAAGGGGTTAATTCCACACACACACACACACACACACACACACACACACACACACACACACACACAGCGTCTGCGCACACCAACGGAAACACTTATCTGTCGGAACTTATTTGTACTTTTTTTTAAATTAAAATGCAGATTAATTTATTTTATTTTCATTTTATAGATTGTATTAATTATTTTTATGTATTTATTTCTTATGGGAAATGATGATTTGGTTTACGAGTGTTTTGGAACACGAGCCCACTTCCAGAACGAATTATGCTCGTAATCTAAGGTTCCACTGTAAAACACTTATAACAAGCAACCAAACAAACATGGGAGTCAATGTCAGAATCCAAGAGAACAGGCAAAAGGTCGGTCGATCAAATAGGCACTTACTGGACTAGACAAAGTTTAGAAACAGAAACTAAATCACAGTCATTGTCTCAGTAGCATACTAGATTTTTGTCAAGAGGTCAGAACAGACGCAAATTCAGGTCTCCTTCAAAGTTTTTATTTATATAAGAGATGCCTGGATTCAGGCCAAAAGACAAAAAACAAAAAACAGAAACAAACTGAACTGTTCTCTTAAAGCAAAAAACAGGAGTGCCAACGTCCCAAAAAACAAAAACCACTCCGAAGAGGAAAAAGGCCTTGAGTGGGAGACATGGCTGTAGTTCGATAGGGCCGAAGTCCACTGAACTGCACGGCCGTGATGAAGAGTGAGAGAAAGCCGACCTCGGGACGGGAGACTGCAGGGCAGCGCAAATTATGAAACGCAAATGGAGAAAAACACTGAGAGAGAGGGCGAAAAGGTGAAAAAACTCACCAAAGGAAACTTGCTTGGAGCCAAAATAAGAAACTTCATACACTGGACTAGACTGGACACGAAAACAGGCAACCAGCTGGCAACATGGAACAACGATCTGACACAGGACAACAGACAAGAGGGAATAAATAGAGCAAGTAATTACAACGAAAACAAGGGGGACAGGTGAGTCAAATCATCTTAATAGAATAGAGAGGAAGTGGGAGGAATGATCGTGACATCACAAAGACATGGACATAAACGAAAACAAACATCATGTGCTCGAACAGACATGTAAACATACTGTAGGACACCAGAAAAAAATGAAAACCTTAGAGATCAGGCCTGGGGATCTGACAGCTTTTACTCACAGGAATGTATATTTCACAAAGAACATTTGTTCCTGAGTTATATTTTTACTGTAGTGTGATAGTAGGATTGGTTTCAGTTGTGTCCCTTTAGTTCTCCAAATGGAACATTAAAACAGTGTGTTGGGAGCTGTAGTCCTAGACAGCTGTCTTCGTATGCCTTTACTGCCTGATGCAGAAAGAAGACAAATGCAAACTTTTAAGACTGTTTTGATATATACAGAGAAAAAAACACACATTTTAAATCCAATATACACTGACCAATTTTAAACACTGTGTTTATGTTTGTCAAGTTGTCAGGTCACAACTGACAGACCTTTTTATTTCCTATAATGCATGTCGAAAATCATCATGGATTAAAAAAATAAAATAAAAATCACAGTACACTTTGAAATGCTCAGTCTTCCTGGATTACAAATGCTGGGGTAACTGCAATGGCAGTAACAAAGTGTAAGTGGCCTTTTACTTGGCCTCAAAAATCCATTGAATGCAGCCAGTGTTTTGCCCAGGAGGTAGTTTTGCTTAATTGAACATGTGACAGAAAGAAGCAATGAGATTAACTTTTCAACTCATTGACTTTGATATGAAACGCAGCCACTCAGTTTCATGGATTGCCCAAAATGTGCACTTTCAAAGATTGTAAAGAAAGGATATATATACGTTGGTTTTCAAATGAAACATTTTTATAGACAGGCTTGTGTACCAGAGAAAAATTGTTTTGTGTGCAACAAGTTTCTTTTTCCCGAAAGTTGTATAAGCCTAGGCATCCTCAGGTGCGCTAACATGTTAATGTCTTAACAAGGCCTATTCATTTCACAGGTCCTTTGTTGCCTACTACTATAAAATAAAAAAAGTGCTACAACCAACCCTGGATGGCAGCCTCAGGGTTGTAGGCCGAGGAGTTCCACTCCCCATTTTACAAGTGTGTGTTGGAAAACTGGTCTCCTGACGTTAATTGAATTGCTCACTGCTCAAGCCCTCAATCTGATTCTCATTTCAATTGATTTGCCTCAGTCACCCTTTTTACCTCTTAGATAAGCCACAAGGACTGTAGAAACTGCAAGCATGCACTTACACACACACACACACACACACACACACACACACACACACACACACACACACACACACACACACACACACAAACACTCACATACTATATACATCAGAGATGACAGGGTTAATGGTAATCTCCTGACTGAGGAGGAGGAAATGACATTAGAAGAGTTACACACGTTTTCCATTCCACACTTAGAAATGATTGTCATACTGATATTTTCCAAAAGGTGCTCCTCTGTCCTCTCAAAACATTCCATCACCATCATGATGATCTCTCATGCCTAGTTCACCATAGTGGAGAAAGATGGAAGGGAATAGAGAGACTTGTAGAAAAGTAAGGAAAGAGAGCGATAGACAGAATTATAAAGAAAAAGAAGACAGTGGGTTAGAAGTGATAGAAGGGTAGTGAGTTCCTGTGACAACTGAAATAGAAGTGCTCCATTCGTTCATGGATCATGGTTGTATCCCCCACTTTACATCTGCTAATTAAAAAGGGACAAGCTGAGTCATCCAAAAAAAAAGAAAGTGTATGTGTGTGTGCATGTTTGCAGACAGGAAGTGGGTGTTTTTTGATTACATGTGACTTTCAGTGCTGGTTTTGCACAGATGCAGTTCTCTAGTGTAATCAGAGTCTGGGTTTTAACTTGAATGGTGAGAGAAAAGTGTACTACTGTACTTGTTTTCTGGTCGATTTAACAAAACAGTCAGTGGAGAAATACATCTTTCCAATGAGAAAAAGTTGAATGTCTGGTTGTTTGTCTTTAATTAATAATAATAATAATAAATACAGGTTAGTGTGAGTACATATAGTTTAGTATTTACATAGTTAGGATAAGACAAGGATAAAAAAGAGTATATAAAAGATATAAAAAAGAGTCCAGACTGAGACTTTAGAGATTTTAGTTTTTCTAGCTTTTTTCACTTGCTAAATTTTCACAGGTGTGCTGCCATTGTGCAACATTCTACATTTTACAATTTTCCATTCTATCTATCTATCTATCTATCTATCTATCTATCTATCTATCTATCTATCTATCTATCTATCTATCTATCTATCTATCTAAACATTCAAATGTTTCACTTTGGCTAAAAGTCTCATTATCGTATTGTGCTTGAAGTTTTCTGTAATTGTCAAATGATTGCTTGCATGCATTCACAAGAAATTCTGTCAAAATTTCTGGGTTGTTGTGTTTGTGCGTGCACACAGTAAGATTTTTAAACTTCCTTTAGCTTTGATTACACTGTGCAATGTGACCAATTTATGTGGGAGAATTCGTTATGCTCTCAGAACCTATCTTTGGCCACACAACTGTTCAGTTTGAGTTCTGTGAGTTCTTGTCTAGTAATGCTTAGTAAGAGTTTAGTAATGCTTTTGCTTTTACGATTAAACATAGATATGATTTCAACTGTTTATTTTTATGATGCAGCTTCAGCAAGTGTGTCAGTGATCTGCATTCATAATTTTTTTGGCCAGGCAGTGCAGATTGAGAGGTGCGGTGGTGAGTGCTGATGTAGGCGTGGAATGTCCAATGATGCCTGCTGGCAGTATTTACAGGTCAGCAAAGCAGAGTATCAGGTTTACAAGCAGGCTGGCAGGTCAAGTCAGCAAAGCTACCTAGAGGATGTGGAGGCTAGTTGGTTTAAAAAAGGTGGCAGGAGGTTAAGGGAACCTATGTACATGCCAGCTGAACAGCAGTGACATATTGGGGCTCAGGTAATTCATATGCATACGAATACCGAGTTTAGCCATATCCTATATTTGCTTATGTAACCCTTAAAATAAACAAGACACAAGCAATTGATACATTTTGTTTTGTGGCAAATGTATTAGAAAATGATTTACAAGCAAAGTTTGTAATCTGTTCTGTTACAAGAATCTATCCATTTTCTTATTCACGTAATTTGCTGGACTGATAACATATATTCATATATGAATAAAGTTCCATCTCTAGAAAGACACGTTATACAAATCTAAAGCTTAATACACAATAACTAATTGAATTACTAAAAAAGAAAAAACTAATCAAAAGTGCATGTAAACGTTTATTGCCTGTCCAGGTTATTGCCCTTAAGCTTCCATTATCATTAAATGACAAGTAAACAAATTTGATTCTCATACATTCTTGTTCTTGATAAATGCACATACACAATAAATCCAGCAGATGGAGATTAAGTTGGAACGAAATCCTGGGGTATCCCTTTAAGCATATGATCTCAGTGTCTTCCAATTGTTCCATGGAGTCACTGAGTCAGACAGGTTGCTGCGAGGAGTGCTGCACTCCAGAGCCGCAGAGGTAAACACTCTTGAATCTGGCGACCTAGTAGACTAAAATGGTACAAATTCTCTGTGAGGATTCTGGATCAGGTGGTATAACGTAATGTGTTTTGATTTCCACCATTAAGATAAAGTGAAGTTTCTTGACAGAAGAAAGCCATAACAAAGCATGCCTCAGAAATGGGGCCTAACACTCGGCACTAATGGAGGGTCTCTATTTTTCGTCTAATAATCCTTGAGTCATCACTTTGATATGTCAGGGGCTCTATTCGCTCTGATTATGGCACTCTTCTTGTCTCAGCCACCTTTTAGAGAGGATTGGCTCATTCATTTAAGTCCATACGGTCCTTCATGATGTTTGTGCCTACGTCTCAGGAATATTTGCTTGTAATTTTAGTATGGCTTTTTTCCCCCCACTCAGTTACATGTGAAAGGTTATAGCTCAACCATGCTTGTTTTGGATTGCTTATTTTAACAAATTTGTTTTATTTCATTTATTTTGGTGATGGTTTTATCATGTTATCAAAGTGATTCATATGTTCTCTCCACAGGTGATTTATCATTAATAACAAGCTATTGCGCGAAGTGATGTTATTGGCTTCTGAGGTTCATATTCTTGTGCACACAAGCATTTAAACACACTCAATGGTTTGTTTTCACACGTTGTTCACACATCTTGTGTGTCAGAGTGCTGTGCTTTTTTTTGTCCTCATTTCAATACTCACTCATCTGTCACTGACTGACTGCACGTTGATTCTTTTGCTCAGGATCATGTGTAGAGGAAGCTCTCTCTCTCTCTCTCTCTCTCTCTCTCTCTCTCTCTCTCTCTCTTTCTCTCTGTCCCTGCTAGCACAGTGTGGTCTGTGCTCAGGGTGCATTGATCGTGTCCTTGCTCTGGCACAGGCATGCACTGATAACTCTTTGATGCAAGGATCGTCAGCATTGCTCTAATCCTCTCCGTCCATACCCTCCCCCCCCCTCCTTTTGTCTCACGTCTTCTCTTCGTTTCGCTGCATCATATCCTTTAGAGTAAGCATGACCCGTCACAGCTCTTACTCTCGCTCACTACACACCTGACCACAGAGCTGGTGACAAACACCTTATCAGCATAGTCTGCTGAAGGGGGAGCCTCCTGAGAGAGAGAGAGAGAGAGAGAGAGAGAGAATGAGGGACAGGCTCCAGCTGTCACTCTGACAGACTCCGGGCTGTAGCCCGCTCACACTCTGACTTTGGAGCAACACTTTCAGCTGCTGGCTCTGTTCTGACCACCGGATAATCCACGTTCATGTCGTTTTGCCTGGTTGACATTTTTGACATGGAATCACCCACCAAGGAGATTGAGGATTTTGAGAACAACTCTCTGAAGTATCTACAGCCGGAGCAGATAGAGAAGATCTGGCTGAGATTGAGGGGACTGTGAGTAGAGCTTTTGCACCTTCTATCTAACTATATATACATCTATATACTGTATGTGTGTAAGTTCCTGTATGCTCTGTGTTTTTAAATGAAGGCTATATATATATATATATATATATATATATATATATATATATATATATATATATATATATATTATTTATTTATTTATTTATTTATTTATTTATTTTTATTATACTCACAACTTCATGTTTCAATTTCATTTGATGTGGCAGATTTTTTATTTTTTATTCATAACATTTTCAAGGGTTCTGGGAAAGGATTTTGGCAATCATACTCTCTCTAAAGTATGTATACGCTTTTGGAGAGCTACAGTAAATCTCACGCATTGCTTCCATTTAAACATAGACAGTGTACTAAGTTGAGCTAAACAAAGTTAACTTAGGGCTACTATGAATTCAATCCATTGTTACATGTACAGTATGTGCAAAACTCAACTAACCAGAATTTAATTATAACACAGATTAGGTATATTTATACAAGGAATCCGCTGATCTCCCCAAAAATACAGTGTAATGAAATCTATACCTTTGTGTTGTGGACAGAGACCTCGTCTAGGATAGATGTATTAATGGCAGCTCCATGTAAAGCCTATAGTCTGTTGATTTCTGATACACTGAAGTAGTTACAGCTCCACACATTCTTAAATTACAAACTATACAAACTGTATTACAAATGTATCTAATATTAATGAGGACAACAGATTAAATTAGTTTGCATAGGCAGTAATACTTCTTGGACCACATTTTATTTCTGTTCATTCATATTTCTTTATTATTATTATTATTATTATTATTATTATTATTATTATTATTATTATTATTATTATTATAAATCCTGTCTGTGTGTTTTTATGAATGTCTATGTGTGTGCATGAAGGTTGAATATTGATGAAGTGGAACACTTAATATTGATCCTGTGTACCTCCTTCACCTCTACATCCATCAGTGATTTCTTAATTTTTTGCATTTGAACATTGCAAAGGCTTTTGAAGATTGAAAAATATGTTAAGCTATTTATAAAAGTGTTCTGTGAAGTGACAGAAAACGTGTATGACTAACTGTCCCATTTCACCAATGTTCACTCTATGTGTGTGTGTGTGTGTGTGTGTGTGTGTGTGTGTGTGTGTGTGTGTGTGTGTGTGTGTGTGTGTGTGTGTGTGTGGATTGAAGATACATGTGCAGCTGGCTACATGTGATGTGTTGTGTTTTTTTATTTATTTATTTATTTATTTATTGGTGTGTGTGTGTGTGTGTGTGTGTGTGTGTGTGTATGCGTGCTTCTGCATCGTGACAGCCTCAAGACTGATCCAAACGTGTTTGAATGTTTCACTGTAATATTCCAGCATTTGTATCTAGGTGGTTTATGACCAGGGGTCTATTTGTGTGAAGAAGAAAACAACAACAACAACAAAATAAATAAATAAAAAAATAATAAAACGCATACATAAATAATAACACAAATACTTAAAATAAATAAATAAATAAAAATAAAATGAATAAAACAAATGAAAAAAAATGACAGGGTGGATGAAGAGACAGTTAGCTGGTTATCATAGTTATTAATCCTAAGTAATTAAATAGACATTTTCTCTAATGCTTTTTGAAGAAATTCTTAACGACCTTTTTTAATACTGCACCTGTTGTTTGCTTTGCTTTTTCAAAAGCACAGTGAAACACTCGGATGAAAAGCATGCATTTCTTCTAGCCAAGTTGTGCTTCACTAAGTGGAAAGTTTAAACCTTAAAATACTTATTTTGTTGTGATGGATAAGGTGTAGTTTACATTTAACCTTACTATAATTTGATTTGGTTTAGAATCAATCTGCACAATGAATGGACTCAAAATTGAAGAGTCAACCCAGAATGTGTGTGTGTGTGTGTGTGTGTGTGCGTGTGTGCGTGTGTGTGCGCGTGTGCGTGTGTGTGCGCGTGTGCGTGTGTGTGCGCGTGTGTGTGCGTGTGCGCGTGTGTGTGCGCGTGTGTATTTGTGTGTGTGTGTGTGTATTTGTGTGTGTGTGTGCGTGTATGTGTGTGTGTGTGTGTGTATGTGTGTGTGTGTGTGTGCGTGCATACGTGTGCGCGTGTGTGTATGTGCGCGTGTTTGTGTGTGTGTGTGTGTGTCAGAGGTGACTGCTCATAGACCACAAGGGAAGCCCAGGCTCCTCTAAATTTTAATGAAAACATTCATCAATTAAATATGTAATGTCACATTTAAATCTAGTCAGTACATTCTTTAAGATTATTATTTGGGGCTATTAAGTGCTCAAGCTCACGACTCAGTCATTAACAGTAAACTGTTACTGAGGGAGATTATCATATGTAATTTTTTTCATATGATAACACGTGGTAACCAGCCCATTTAAACCAGTTGAAGCCCAGTGCCTCTTATTTTATAATATGATTTGATTTCAGTAAAGAATATCTAGATGTTTATTGCATACTGTGCATCTATTACATTGCTTTCGGAAGCCCAGCTTCTCTCTGTGTGTATGTGCTCACTTACTTACTTATAGGCTTGGCCACACACCAGAATCCTGTACAATGATTGGGGGAACTCCCAAAAGGCCTGCACATTTTTAATAACGTCATACTGTAGCAGTGGGCATGACTGACGGCATTTTGAAATTATACAACTCAAGGCAGCGAAGTTCATTTTCACATGTTGTTCTGTGTTGGCAAGTGATGATGTGAGAGAAACTACAGATGTCAATAGAATTTTCAAAAACCCTTATTATTTCTGGTACTGTTGTTTGTTTCAGATTTTGTACAGGTTGTTGAAATTAAGGTAAATTATGGAGGCAAAAAAACTGACTGTGTGAAAAGGCTGCTAATGTTGTCTATAAATAACAATATATGTAGTAATTGACTTTTTAGACGAACACCTAAACTGGGCTTCACCTTAACAAAGACCACAAATTGCCACCCGTGTGTGTGTGTGTGTGTGTGTGTGTGTGTGTGTGTGTGTGTGTGTGTGTGTGTGTGTGTGTGTGTGCGCTCACTTACTGATTGGCTTAAGGAATTCTGATTTGTGTGAATACTAGTTTTAAATGGAGTCACATAGAAATAACATAAATAGATTGAATAGAATGATGACGATTATTTTATTTCACTTTTTAAGGCGTCCACTATTCTACCTATTCATGCTTAGCCCTTGGTTACAACTAAAAACACCCCCTTCCTATAAATACTACTGCTAAGTTTGACCGGGCCATTAATTTTGCTGTAACACTGTCTGAATATACCAGTTTTCCAGGGAGATATTGTTTTTCTGCTCACTATCTCAGCCCATCAGCAGTGCCATACAGCCAGGCTAATGCTGATGGGGCGGTAAAATGTAAGCCATCGTCCATGTAGCGCCAAATTGCATTTGTCTCCATGCATTTGTTGAAGCCAGCCACAGAACAACAGATAAGAGTGCTTAAGAAAGGCACAGTCATGTTATGGCTGGGCTTATTTCTGTCCTAAATGCTTTTAGTGGGCTTGTTGGTATTTTATGGTCCCCCCAGTACTGCTGGAAAATTGGGTCTGCTGATGACATGCAGGGTCACAGGGAACGCCAGACTGCCATAAATGTTTCAGTCTGATGATTATAGTAATGAGAGAGAAAATCAGCAGGGATACATATCAAGATCAGTCTAACAGCTAAGGTGTGTGCGTTTGTGTTTTTGCAATTTCTATAATAGAGGTTAGAAAAGATAAGAAGCTTAAATTGTTGAGGATTGAAATCGAAAGATCAGGCCTCCTGTTTTACCGATGATTATTTGATGAGAGAATTTTATCACTTAGACATCATATTTTAGGTTCACCCTTAATTTAAAGTTTTAGATGGAAACTAAAAAAATCTGTGATTTCTAAAGAAGAATGGTTGAAGCTGTGGTAATATTTGTGGCTATAATTAAAGTGCAAATTGAATTGGGGATGTATCGCGTTTCTTTCCTGTCACTCAGTTGAACAATTCAATTATAAAACAATTCTGAGACATGAACGTACATGCTTGAATTTGACGTTTTAATTTTGTATTATTCTCTGACATTGCCTTGCTACGGTGACCGTGAAGTGCAAAATGAAATAACAAAACAGAAAACAAAATAACATTTAAAAACAAAATAACAAAACCCAAAACAGAATAACAAATTAAAAAACAAAATAACAAGACCCAAAACAAAATAAATAAAAAAAACAAAATAACAAAATCCAAAACAAAATAACAACTTTAAAAAACAAAATAACAAAACCCAAAACAATAAACCAAATGAGAAAACACAAGTCCAATCTCGTCCAATCAGCGGTGAGAATCAACAAACTGAAAAAAAGGTAGGTGTGGCTTGCGAATTACATTCTTACCAGTGATTGGACGAGACATCTGCCACTCAATTTTAACGGTAGGATTTAATTCGCAACCCAACGTAAGCGTGTTGATTCTTACCGCTGATTGAACGAAACATCTGTCACTCAAAATATACTGGAAGTACTGCAGTCTCATGGACATTTAGATGCATTTTCTTTTAAGGATTATTTTTTTATATTTTAGGATTGTATAGCACCTTGGCCAACTTAAGTTGTGTTGAATGTGCTTTAAAAATAAATTTGACTTGACTTGACAGTACTTATTGTATGTTTTGAGTGACCGATATCTCTTCCAATCAGCAATAAGAATTTCATTTTGCAAACTATACCTACCTTTTCCGGTTTGACTGAATTGTCGTTGTGTTTTTCTCATTTGGTATTTTGTTTCTGGATATGTCGTTGTGTTTTGATTTTGGTCTGTATTGATTTTGGTTTTGTTATTTCATTTTGATTTAATATATTGTTTTGGAATTTGTTGTTTTGTTATTTAATTTTTTATTTTTTTATTTTGGTTTAGGTTTTATTATTTTTTTATTTTATTTATTATTTTGATTTTTGTTTTGTTATTTTGTTTTGCACTTCTCAGCTACCATACCTTGCAGCTGGTCAAAACCTATTGTGTTGAGTTACAGTGGTGACATCGTAATGTGCCATAAAATCTCATAAAATCAATTTTCCAAGCAACATGCAGTCATTAGTAAGATATTTATGCACACATTTGTGTTGGTGCAAATCATGGAATAAATATAATGTGCATCAAATTTCATTAGCTTTGAGATATCTTACCATTATGATAATTCATATCTTAAACATGGTAGATTTTTACTTTATGTCTGCTTGATGAGTATTTAGGTGAAAAATGATAAAAACGTCCTATTTTCATTGCTTCTGTAAATGAATGGACAAAAGACTTTCTTCAATGTAGGTTATGCAGTAAAGCTATTATATGTATGATATATACTGTATATATAAAGGCTAGGTTAGTTTAACTGTTAATTACAAGTTTTTTTTTTTATTTTTTTAGGTGAGTCAGAAAATTTAAATTGGCTAACTGAATAGACCTTTGGCTATTTTGATGGAATTGCAGAAGCCTGTATTTCATGGGAGCCCTAACATTTGATGACCCTTATAATATAGTGTAACGTAGTTATGATGACATCCACCTTCAGGACAACGCTGTTAGAATTTTTGTAAATGTTAGAAACAAGTTAGAACAACTTCGATAAAATGACGTTGTTATAATGTTGAATGAACAACTTCAACCAATGAAATTTGCACATTTTTTTTCAACATTTATGCCAATCAATACAGATTTGTAAAATGTCTGACCACATCCAGTGGTCAAACACAGTGCATGTATCTTTAAGAAATGTTAAAGTTAGATGGCGACTTAACTCCCAAATTCCTGTGGCGTGATATGGTGTCACTTCCAGTTTCACATAAACAGATCTTAAATATTAAATGGGATTTTTTATCATATTTGCTGCTTTTCAGTTTAACATGCCGGTAAGTTGCTGTTGTCCATTTATTTTTTATTATTAGTTTTTTTATTACTTTTTTATGTGCACCGACAACCATCATCTGTGTGCTCCCCAGTGGTCCTGTGGTCAGCAAGCAGTGCTCTCAATGGTGTGATTAAAGTTTGAATCCCACTCATGCTCTCAGTTTGCTATTTATATTGTTCGAAGTCAATTTTGCGACATTGTGTTAGGGACATTGATTTAACGTTATTTCCGACATCATTATATTAAAGTAATATTAACTTTAAAAAAACAACCTAATATCAACATTGTCCCAGCGTCCATAATGTCGTCCACAATATTTTGACGACCAACCATTTCTCTTGAGATATTATAACAGAGCAATTTTCTGTACTTTTTTTTTTTTTCTTCAAGTTTAGCCTATATTCATTTGGATATTGATAAGCAACAAGATTCTTATCTCAGTCTGGTGATTCAGGGTTTTAATGCGACGCAACTAGGTTGTGGACTAACTAGGATGTTCAATGATAAGCCAGTGATTTTTTAACTTGCATGGCCAGTACAGCCCTGTAAAATTATTTGACCTCATTCCAGCTTATCAGTTCATATGGCAAAATGAAAAAGAAGTTATTTTATGCTTCTTTTCTCATATTTTTCAGGAGAAAATATAAGAAGACATCTCAGAGGTAAGATCTACGCCATTTACGATGCAGTGACTGTGGTATCACGGTATAAAATATTTTCTGTGGTGGAAAAAAAAACTGTTGCACTGTCTCATACATAGTTAATACAGTTTTTTCTATGTATGTTTTTATTACATTCAAAAAAGAAGTACTATAACCTTCAGTGTCTGAAGAAATTGTTGTGTGTTGGTTAAGTGGAATTGTGTATTTGCTAGTGCCGACCAAAAAAAGTTTGGCATTTATGTTTATATATACTTTCTTAGAGCTGATTATAAACAGGAATCAGGATTTATATGTACGTTTTTACTTTTGCATGCATGTACACATGTATGTATATTTGCACGTGTGTGTATGTGTGTGCTTGTCTTTGGTACCACAAACTTATGTCAGACAGTTACGGAGGCTGAAGGGCTAATTGGTGTCAGCAGGATCACTAGCCTATCACTGCTGTGTCATCTCTGACCTTGGTTTAGGCCTGTCATAACGAATAAAGCACACACCAAAGACTTAAACTGAGGCAAACAACAACAAAAAAATCCCCTCCGAACATTCCCCAGAAAAAGAACTAAGGAAGGGTTCTGGCCAGAGCTGAATGCAATCTAGCAAGAGAGCTGACATGCAGACATAAACAGCCAGCAAGAGCTTCTGGATTTCAAGCCCTTCTTCATGTGTCATGATTTTTATGTCTGTCTCGTGTCCATTGATAAGCATTTGATGAGCTGGCAGGGTGTGTAAGAAGAATGTGAGGGCATCTGTCTGTGTGAATGCGTGCAGACCAATATCTGTGCAGATGCTGATAGCTGTAGGAATCAGACTTAAGGACAAAGTATCAGACAAAAAGAACTGTACGTATAATATGTGAAAAGTCGCGATATAGGAATAATTCTATTAAAAAAAAACTACCAAATGCCCAATGATTTCTTAATCATTTCTTTTTTCCACGTGTGCACATGAAAGAGTAGGATACAGGATGGCATTTTTCCCAAGAGAATAAGTCAGATGAAACACTCTATCACCTCCAGGGTGTGTTTGTGTGTGACTTTGGTCTCAGAAGGGTTGTTTTATTGCACATTATTATCGCTATCAGCCAGGTTTGTTTGGCTTCACACTCAGATAATGCCCCCCACCCCCATCCAAATCTCAAGCCAAGCTTTCTTCTCATCTGATTCACATACTCACAAGCCCATTGATCTCCTGCCCCCTGAGCTAATAGTGTTGACCATTGTTGACTGTGCAAATCCAGACGAGGTCACTCTAATGCAGTTATACCATTCCAAATGAGATCCATGAACTACAGCAGTCATCGACTGTACAATGACTCATACTGCGAGATGCATATTACATTTTGGTCCCAGGTTTATGTGCAATCAGTACGGCATGAGAGGATGGTCAGAGACAGAGAGACAGTTTCATTTAAATCCCAGTCATGTGGGAGATGGATTCCCTATGTCTGTAGCTATAGTGCAGAGCTGTCAGACTTCACTTTATTAGGATTTTAAAGCATGTTGTAGTCTCAAGCCCGATACATGACAACAGCAAGTTATATCATAGAAAATAATCATAGGAAACGCTGCAGAATATAAGGTATCTGCACTTTTATAGTTGCTGCATTTTAACCATACCTCATTGTTCTGGAATAACACATGTTTCTTAATGACATCCTTAGTGACACACAGCTCTCAGAATCGTTACATTATTCTAGGCACAGATAATGCTGATTTTGTACATAGGTGAAACTTATTAAAAAAAAAAAAAAAAGTTTCTCCCTCTGGTTTTTCATTGCTTATTCACCACTGTTTTACCAGGATAAAATTTTACTTTCAAAGGAAGCTTTTCTGTTTATGACATCCTCAAAGCCAGGACCTTCTCATATCCCCTGCTAATATGATCTTATGGGTCTCTGTTTTTCATTTTCAGGCACATCGCTGTCTGGTCGTTGCTCTCGCTGTTGAGCTTTCTTAAGAAATTTTGAAAAGAGCTTTTTACATAGTGACCACACTTGCATATTAACTGCCTTTTGAGTCTGGGTTCTGTTCTAAACAAATAGAATCTTAAATATAATTAAAAAAAATACATAAATAAATAAAAAACATTGAATTGTTATATGTTTTAACATCACATAGTACTGCATGTTTTGTAGTTCTTCGAATTGGAGGCTCTCACAAACCTCTTGACTTCTTCCACCATACCAACGGTCTCCAGATTTAATTCACCGTCATTAGTTCCTCATTCTAAGTACAGTGCTACCTCTGTATGAACACTACGCCTTGCAAATTTTCACCTTAAGGCATAAAATTTGGCAAAAGATTTGCCTTGGTATGCGAAGCATTCTCGACATATGAGCAACCGAGCCGTTGCGCGAACTTCCAGTTGCATGTACTTCCTGTTGCTGACCAAAATTTGTTAATGTCAATGGAAAGCCAAGTCAAGGGGTTAACTATTTTTCTTTTTTTTTTGGCATTTTGTGCAAGATTTGGTGAAGACATTATATTATGTGTCCCAAGAATGTGATCAAGACTGGTAGCAGTAAGAAAACATAACCACTTTCAGTTCACTTCCAGTAGCCGATGCCAAGAGTAATCATGAATTGAAGATAAGTGAGGTTTGATGTCCATTTATTTCATATTTTACTTTATTTACATGTATTTTCTAGATGTTTTCATTGTTTGTAGATGCAAAAATATAATTATAGTATTGGAAGTTGGTAATATTAGTAATATTTTTGGATGGCTGGAAATTGTTCTGCATTTATATAATTTCCTATGAGAAAATGTGATTTGCAATATGAAATTTGACCTTAAGAACTCGCCTCCAGAACAACTTAGATTTGTATGCCAGGGTACCATTGTATTGTTGCAGGACCAAAATAGATCCCTACTGCACAAATAATATATTAGGTTAAATTAGATAAATTGTTGCCTCAACAGTTTTGCCACTTCACATTGTTCCCTTACTGCTTCAGCCTGATTTATCAACATGATCTATTTCTTAACAAGACATTTTTATCTGGCTACCTGGGATGAAATATTTTAATTGGTGCCTCCGAGTGGTGCAGTGGTGCAGTGGTACAGCGCTCGCCCTTTCATCCAGAGATCGTGAGTTCGAATCCCGGGTGATGCTGTAACCTCTCGCAGCCGGAGGTCTAGAGAGAGCTGATTGGCCGAGCTCTCTCAGAGGGGAGGGATGAGAGGTACTTAGTGCTCCTACATTAATCATGGCTCTACAGCCAATCAGGAGCATCTGTGAGCTCATGCAAGCGGAAGGAGCAGATAGCGCTGTCCTCTGAATGTGTTACTCCGCCCCAACGGTGCGTGAGCGAGCAGTTTGAAAAGATGCAGTCAGCTGGCCTCACGTGTTTTGGAGGAAAAACGTGAACGTGGTCTTCGGCCCTCCCGACTGAGTGGTAGTAGTAACCTTAACTTGGGAGCCCCCTAGTGACGCATAGCAATTGGACACGACTAAATTAGGGAGAATTTTTTTTTTTTTTTAATAAAAATTTGAATTGGTGTTGTATAGTTTTTAATTGGACTAACCATGATCAGGGTTTCTACTCTTGGATCTCTAGCGTGGATGTCTTTCATGACTTGCCTCTTGACCCAAACTCATTTTCAAGCTATTGAGAAACGGCTCACAGAGTGCATGGTGGATTTAATGGCCATCAGTGTGGCCTTTTCTGATAATCTAATTAGAGTTGGCTGCCCAGTTGGAGGCAGCTCATATTCACACATCCATAGCAGACCCCTGAACCCTGTCGTCGGCTCAATCTGTTTTTCACACTTGGTGTAATGAATGTATATACTCAAACAAAATGCCCTCCAGATGGGTTTTATTTACATGCCCTTGTCAGCTTTTAATTATGTTTTTTCCCACCTTTCTTTTAACCTTTTGGCTTTCTGTTTTTGGTTCTGCTAATCCAGAATTAACTAAATGGTGAATAGTTATTCCATCAATGGCGGTTCTCAATGTAGGGGAGCTAAATTTTTAATGACTGCTCTCAAAGAGCACTTTCTTTTTGCACATCTGAATGGAGTTCCACCTCTTACCTTTAAACCATTAGACCACAAACATGAATTAATCACTGACCTAGAATGTCATACATACACCAACTTGTATGATGTATTATAAGTGCTATTTTTGTGCTTTTAAAATTCCTACAGTTGTCACTACTTGCCTTGTCTTGACTCTCCACTAACTGATTTTCACTTCTTAATTGATTACTTCACACCCAGTGAATCACAGACTACACATCTGATAATTAAATGAGATAATTACTGAGGCAAACTTGATGTATTTACCCAGCGATTTCACCTCACAACTTGACTTTTCCTTCTTGCACTGCTATCGTTCTGTTGATTAGTGTGAGATGAATGTGAAGAAAGATATTTAAAGAAGCAAAGAAAATGTTCCTCTCACTTACATTGTCATTCATGCAATGTTTCTTACACTCCTCGCACACTCTAAATGGAAACCTCAATTCCATTTCACCAATCTTTATATTTGATCACATGCTCTGCATGCAACCCATGATTGCCAGGGGCTAGTGGGAATTAAAAAATTGTGGTGTTTGTGGAGACAGTACTTTCCAGAGTCTCTTTTTCTTCTACCCTTTGCCTGCAGAAATGTGGAGAGCAAAAATGACTTTCAAGTTTATCTCATAGTGCAGAGAGCACTCTCAGATAAATCCAGGCTTTCTCACCCTCCCTAGGTGCTTTTCACACATTGAGCATAAGACTAAGCATTGAGCATAAGACTAAGCTTTAAGTTAAGTTAAGGATTCTGTTTACATTTACCTTTTCCATAGAATGACAAAATGTCAGTTATAATTTATGCCAATGTCAAAGGACACACTCAGTGTGAGGCAAGAGGTGATATTTGTGGTTTGCATAGATAGCACAATGTATACTAAAATACATATATATGAGTGATATATATGAACAGTGATATGATATATATGAACAGTGAGTACTGTATGTGCAGCCCACCCTTATCTTCATTATATTACAGTGTCAAAACGTACACTTTGCTTTAGTATGTGAAATACACTGCCACTACAAAAAACATTGCCACTACAGAAGGGTCTAATTACTCACCTGCCTCAAGCAAAGAAAACTGCTAAGGAGATTGCTAAAGTTACTGGAATTGAGTTAAGAACTGTCCAGCACATTATTAAACCCTGGAAGGTCTGTGCAGGATTGTCAATTGGGAGAAATGTGTCCGTAAAAATAAATAAATTAATTAATTAATAAATAAATAAAATCATGAATGGAGATTGTAAAAATAAAAATTATAGTAGAAATCACAGCTATGTTTAATAGTGAAAGTAAGTGAATCCCTCTCCTCACCCCTGGGCACACACATATCCACTCTCAGTGTGATTGGATTGGGACCTAACAACTGTGTGGCCATAAGAAAACCACGTGCTATTGAGGTTGTGTGGTAAAAAGGCCTCAGTTTGCTAAATGGCAATAGAAAAAGATCACGTGGTCTGATGAGTCCAGACTGACCATATTCCAGAGCAAGGGGTACATCAGGGTAAGAAGGGAAGGGCATGAAGCATTTATCATGCATACTGGCCGCTGTATAAGCCTCTGGAGGCAGTATTATAATCTGGGGTTGCTTTAGTTGGTCTAGGCTCAGAAATGTTATGAGGCAATAAAATGAAGCTGAAGACCTAAATGAACTGCATGACCAGGGTGTCACATCAATGACTTTCATGAAAACATACTGGTAATTCTCGAAATTAATTAAAAGATTAACATTATTTATATGATTATGATGATGATGTTGATGATGATGATGATGATGATGTCTGTGCAATATAATGTTTACTTTTTTTTTTCTTTTGGATCTCTAAGCAATAATTTATAGCCTGTCCCGATGGATCTCTCACTCTGGCTCCCCAAACTATATTGCTTATAGTCAGTGCTTGAATGTAATGTCATATATGACCCTGGTAAACAATGCACATTTCTGGAGGAAGTACAAACAACCTAGTCTCAGTCCTAAATAATTTGGAGAAACAGCAACATGTTATGTGGGAGAGGTAGGAGCTTGGCAGTGGAAAGAACGGCAGCTCAGCAAAACTAACCCAGCTGGGCTGGATTTGGCCACAGCTGACTGATCATACACAATCCAACACATCAAGGGCCCGGGTCGTGGGAGCGCAGCAGGGGTAATGTGAAAATATTTTATTTGTGACAGCACTCAAGCCCCATAGCCAGAAACTAGAGCATTGCTCACAGGAAGCGATGTCAACTTTTGGTCCTTGTTCTCCACAGAGATTTGCAGTCTAAAGCTTGTTAGGCAGTGTGTAGGGTTTATTTCCTGTCTGATATTGCTATATAAACCTAATGTATTTTTGTGTTTATCATTTAGGCTTTGTATAGTGGAATACTGTAATGGGGTGGAATAAGTAATCCATGGGTTTTTAAGTATCTCATATTTTATACAGTTAAATATTGAAAGTACTTTCAGTCCCTTGAGACAAAACAAAGCAATGTTAAACATTTCAAGCACAATGCTAACAAACATATGTAACTAAATTAGACATACATATAAAAAAAGTATTATACAAGATAATTAAGTCAACTTGCATTCCAAATATTACTCTTCAAGTCATGTTCCTAATTAGTACCATGTCCGTGTCACATCTACCTACTGTCTAGCCGTCCCATCTGGTTTGTTTTTGTCCTATTTTTACTGCTGACCCATACTGCGTGGTGGCAGGATCTTTCCTTTATTTATTTATGTGGTCAAAACCTTCTCTTTTCTACCATGAACACAGTCCAGTCAGCCATATTCTTTGTACTAAAAAGTTTTTTTTTAATATATATAACTTTAAGTAACTTTTAACAATAACACAGTAGAACCATGGTAGTGTTACAGAACTCAGTTCATTATTACGAGCACAGCTAGTAGCCAGTTGCTGATTTTGGAAAAGATTCACTCAATAAAGGAGTGTGTGTGCATGTGTGTACTGTCTAGCCGTTAAAACTAGCCATTAAAAATCTGTGACTTGATGTATACTTGACTGTTTTATTGTCTCAGCAGACTCAGTCTACTAAAATCTCTAAGATTTGAGATACGCAAAAGAATATGATATTGACTTTAATGCTGATGTTTGATTTCAAACAGTTCATGCTTTTGCATTTAGGATGAAATATTCTAAATGTTAACACTGTCACACCCCAGTCTAGGTTGGGCCGTAACAGATATTAAAATAAAGAAAAGAAAAAAAGGGTGTGAGACCAATAGTTCGTTTGCTTATTGTTTATTTACAAAAGTGAAGAAGGCAATCACCAAAGAAAGCTGTGAGCTTAAGAAGTCGACAAGGCCAATATAATAAACAAGATTTCCTCTACCTAGTCCCAAGGTGAAATACCTAACCTGCACCAAACAAAAAGAAACAGAAATATAAAATGGTACCCTTACTCACTTACTAACCACAAACCAGGAGAAAACAATGTGTAAACAAAATGGCATCGACTCCCTACTAAGCCACAAATTAAACAAGTATATACAAATATACTGTATACAAAAGTGTTTTTACAAAAACGTAGCATGAGGTCATACACAGTAGAATTTTACAATCGGCCATCAGATAAACAGTAAGAAAAGACACAGTCTCCAGCACTGTGGTCTGTAGAGGCCTATGTAGGCCTCTGGGTCTCCTGGTTACCCAATCATCAGGCAGGAGGTGTGATCAACAAGGGACTGGCAGGACAGCAACTAATAGATTGCAGGAAAGGGCACACTGAAGAGGGTGGGACCTGAAACAACAAGGGAAGACACACCCCACCCCACCACGAAGTGCAAGCAGAGACGCAAAAAGCACAAAATACAGATAAATCCAATATCGTAACACACATACATGCAATATTCACAAATCCTCAGGCTGGTGTTATAAGTTAATTAACGGAACCAACAGTCCAACTACTAGTCTTAGTTGCCCCTTAACCACACCTCACCATGAGTTTGAAAACATTGAAACTTGTGCATATGCACATATGAATGAAACATATTTTAGCTGGTTTAATATTGAGGTCTGTGTTCTGTGAGGAGCGACACTCAATTGTGTGATATTCGCATGCATGGCTTCATTACCGCACTGCATGCTACCAGTATTCACAATTAACCTGATTTTATGATTTTCTTTTTAATGCAAAATTAATGTATTGTGCTAAATTTTCTCTTCTTTATTTAAAGCAAGGATGGCAGAGTGGGGAGCACTGCTACTTCAGGGTCCCCTGTTTAAGTTATTAATTTCACTATTACACCATTCAGTCTATGTGAAAGTACTGTATGTATACTGTTATAAACTAGTGCCCCATCAATTATTTATCACTGCCAGTTTATTCAGTACCTGATTTTCAAAAAATAAAAATAAAAATCACAGAATGAACTGAATGCTGACGTTAGAATACAAAGATTTCAGTTGGACAATGAAACTGAATCACTGGCCTATTTAGTATTGGATGTTTCATGGCTAAATTTGACAAGCCTGGTGGCCAATCTTCATCGATTGCACATTCCACCCGGAAGAGCAGAGTGTGAAGGTTTAATTAGCAGATTAATAGCACAGTTTTGCATAAATTATTGCAATGCACACAAAATTATGGGTGACATAAGAGTTCAAAAGAGGATAAATTGTTGGTGTGCGTATCGCTGGCGCATCTGTGACCAAGACAGCAAGTCTTTGTGATGTATGAAGAGCCACAGTATCCAGGGTAATGTCAGCATACCACCAAGAAGGATGAACTACATCCAACAGGACTAACTGTGGACGCAAGAGGAAGCTGTCTGAAAGTGATGTCCGGGTGCAAACCTGGAGTGTATCCAAAAAACATAAAACCACAGCTGCACAACTCACTGCAGAATTAAACGTGCACCTCAACTCTCCTGTTTCCACCAAATCGGGAGCTCCACAGGGTTAATGTTCATGACCAGGCTGCTATAGCCAAACCTTTGGTCACTCGCCAATGCCAAACGTCGGTTTCAATGGTGCCAGCAGCGAAAACCTTGGGCTGTGGAGAATGTGAAACATGTATTGTTCTCTGATGAGTCCACCTTCACTGTCTTTCCCACATCCAGAAGGGTTACGGTGTGGAGAAATCCCAAAGAAGCGTGCCACTGTTGCATGTCCAGAGTGAAGCATGGGGGTGGATCAGTGATGCTTTGGGCTGCAATATCATGGCATTCCCTAGGCTCAATACTTGTACTATATGGGCGCGTCACTACCAAGGACTTCCGAACCATTCTGGAGGACCATGTGCATCTAGTGGGTCAAACTTTGTATCCTGAAGGCGGTGCCATGTATCAGGATGATAATGCACCAATACACACAGCAAGACTGATGACATAGTAGTTTGATGAACATGAAAATTAAGTGAGTCAGGAAACGTTTTCTTCCACCAGCATCTGCAAGAAGAATGGCTTAAAATCCCTCTGGCTTCTGTATATTTATTATTATTATTATTATTATTATTATTATTATTATTATTATTATTATTTTACTATTAATAGTTCTTTTTCGAAATAGAGAAAGATACTGACAGGAAAAATATATTTGGTTAAATCTTTCTGCAAATATGCCTGAATTATCAGAGTAACCATTTTAGAACTTTCTTGCACTTTCTAATATAAACTTTTGGCCCTTCACCCTACACAGGCTTGCATTACTACGTGACATTTCTTTATTTGAAGTGTCATCTTTGCACAGTAGACTTGTATTGAATTTTATTGTAGAATACAGAATGTGTGATAAAAATAATTTCTAGCTATAATACACCAGTCACTCTAGTATGGTTATGCTGATTTGGTTCAGGCTGTGATCTGGACATTTTACCAATGGTGCAGAAGAAGCAAACATGCCATAATCTTATTACCTTAATTCCAGTTCATCACTTGTAACCTACTTGTAATTCATGTTGTTTCTCGGTTGAGCCCAGCTGATGCCAGTAGTGGAGCCCCTCCTATTCCGTTCTGTGCTGGTCCCTGGGGAAACGATGTCAATACTCAGGCAATACAAAGGGATGTTTTTTCTCGACGGAGGATCCTTTGAAACTGCTGCTGTGCTTGCAAAATGTCATGTTGCGAAGCATTAGTGAATAAATACTTCCTGCAGCACACAGTCTAAACACGTTCAGGCTCCAAGTGTTTTGTTTACCATCACTCACACACACACACACACACACACACACACACACACACACACACACACACACACACACACACACACACACACACACACACACACACACACAGAGAGAGAAAAGTCACTAGCTGACTGATTAGTCTGCTTCATGTTGTAATGCACTGGGCAGTTTGGATGATTTGTATGCTTTCTTATTGCCTAGGGTGGCATTAATTACACAGACTTTAAAATTTTTTGTATAGGCATTCTGTTTAATAATTTAAAACTGTTGACTGACATGAAAATGATTATTTTGTTTGGAATAGACGTTTATTCTAAATACTAAGTGAATATCAAAACTGTGAACAGCAACCTTTTGTTCTGCTTATACTTTACTGCTATAAAAACTCGAGCAAAAGAGATTGCTTTGAATAATACATAGAAACAGCCTCCAGACTAAGAGCAAAGATGGGATCGAGGAGTGGAAAACTGAGTTCATGTACAACCATTGATTCTGTGTTTAGGCTGTAACGATAGCCATCAGATAACCAGATTAAGTATTTAATATTCCATATTTTGTAAGGGGAAAGCTGCTCTAAAAATGTTAAATGATGCATTAGAAATAAGAGCAGCACAATTTTATGAATTTGATCTGGCTGATCAAATGTTAATTCAGTGGTTTAATGATATTGGTTAATGCCCAGGCTTCAGTCATTCTTTGCAGTGTTCTGGGACTGAGTGAGAAATTTAGTGCACTAATGGGCTGCTCTACAGATGTTCCAACACCTTATACATGTGTACTACACAGCAATCAAAAAGTGGACAATGCTCATATTTCCATATTTTTTCACCAGGGCCATTCCCTTGCCCTCCTTTTTAGCATTCATTAGGTGATGTGTGGCTGTAATTGGTATGCTGTTACACTCATTAAACTCTTCAACCACAGTTATGATTGCTAGCTGTGCTCCCACGCACTGCAGCTGTTCTTATGGAGGACTCCCCCCCCCCATCCCGTCTTCCACACTGACCTCAAAGGTGTCTTCAGTGTTTATCCCTGGTGCAGCAAAAACATTTCTTTGCATTACACATTACATTGATTGATTGGCCAATTTCTGTAATGTAAATGTAATCTTTGACTGTCTGAATCCCTTTAGAAAAGCTCATATCTTTCACGTAATCAGAGGCAGTATGTCATCTAATCTATGAGGTATGATGAAGTCCTCGGACATATTGCGCACATTCTGAAACCCAATCGCCAGCTCATTCAGTCTCTCCTTCTCATACAATCACACTTCGTTGATCATATGTCACATAGCGCAGTGTGTATGCCTATGCATGCATGCATGAGCATGCATGCATGTCTATGGGCATGCTTCACAGGGTAGTGATGATTGGGTGTGACAGCAAGATGGAGAGAGTGGGTGAGTAAGTGAGTGTGAGATGAAAAAGACAGGGATATATCAGTCTCTGGCTAAAGCTGGGCTGTATCACTATATTAGATGGTAGTTACACACAAACGTTGTCTGATGAAATGAGAAACATTTTAATTGCGATCGCTGAGATGCAGTGGGTTGCCAAATTAAATTCCCAGTTATTCAGAAAATAAAAACAAATAAAAATAATGTTGTATCTCCCTTTAGCGTCTGTAAGTTCATTTGTTACGATAGTATTTAGAAATGCAGAGCATGGGTGTCTACAGGCGTCATGCTTGTGCTGTGGAGAGAAGAGGTTGGAATGCTGGTATGGAATCCTGTTTACGCAGACTCGCTCTGAATATGGCTAAATTTAATGCATAAAGGACACAGAGGTCACCGAATATCCTGGGTTAGGCTTCTTGCTTTGGAGATATGAAACTGTCTCTCAGGCTATGTTGAGACTGCTTACTGTATTACCCAAATCACAGTTTGTTTGTTTGTTTGTTTTTTCATTATGTTTTCACTAGAAGAGAAACCTTGAGGCTGATGTGACCTCTATCATCTGACCTTAACAGCAGAGAAAGATAGAGAAAGAAAACTAAAGGAGCATAATAACGTCAATTTGCATAAATTACATGATGGTAAGAATTGACTATATGTGCAGCATTTATTGAACCTGACTCAACGAAGACTGTTTAATCTAAAACAATTTGAAAATAATAAGTTACAGCTTCAAATAGAGAGGTGAGGTATAGTTATCTGCTTTTGTTATTGTCCCTCATTTTTATCTATCTGGTTTAACATGCATAAAATTCAGAGAGATGCCAAAAAGGCACTTTTAGCATCTAACTATGAATTATTAAGGAGAGCAAAAAAATATGCAGATCCACAGAGTAAAGACACTAAATAACTATATAAAATATTAATTTATCTTACTCTTAATTTTTGTGGTACAAAACACACTGGTAGCTAGTAACAGCTAGTATCAGAAAAAAAAATCAGGAAATAACATACAGTACAGTTTTAACTTGTGTTAGCATGTGTTTAATAAATTCATTAATAAAGAGGATGAATAGAAATACACACACTTTCCACACACTAATATTTGAGCACCTGTAGCTTTGATTAATGGTGTGCAACATGGTGGCCAGTTTATATATGAAATTGATTCATCATGCACCCAGATGTAAATTTATTTCACAAATAAGAGTCCTGGAATATGGCTATGCCATCAAGTAACCAATGCTTCATTTATGTGATCTCCTGGTCATTCAGTACATTCAGGTGACTTCATTTTACTGCCACATAATGTTGCTAAGCCTAGACCTGACCAACTGAAGCAACCCAAGATCATATCACTGCCTTCAAACACTTGTACAGTGGGCACTATGCATGAGGGGTGCACTTCCCGTCTTACACTTACAAACCCATCACTCTGGAATAGGGTCAGTCTGGACTCATCAGACCACGTAACCTTTTCCATTGCGTCAAAGTCATTTTTGCAAATCATTATGCATCATTATGCTCTCTAGTAAACCAAAGCCTTTTTTTCTGATTATTCTTTCTAACAAGCTTTCTTATGGCCACATAGCTGTTTCATCACAATCCTGTGAGTTCACATAATACTGTGCAGTTCTACATCTAGGCATTTGGCAGACACCCTTATCCAGAGCAACTTACTTTTTTTTTTTTATCTCCTTACATCTGAGCAATTGAGGGTTAAGGGCCTTATAAGTTCCACATAAGCTTTGCTTACAACTAGGACTTCACCAAACATTTATGAGATCATGGTCATTAATGTTTTTTTGTTTGTTTGTTTGTTTGTTCGCTTTTTTCACCCAAGCGCACTTCTTCCACAAAGATGACACTTCAGCACTTTAATAAAGCATTTTTCAAAACTGAATTGCAGTAGTACTTTCATTTATGAAGTTGGGGCATAATGGCATTTCAGACATGAGCTCTATAGAATTCAATGTCAGTGACATGTGTAAGATGTACTATAATATAGCTCATATAACATTCATCCTTAGCATTTAGCATTCGTCACTAACATTTCTCTACTCCAACCTCATTTGTCTGGTTGTAGTTCTCAATAAATCATATTTACTGTAATTAGGCCTTGGAGGTTTATTTAACCTCAAGCATTAGGTGATGGCTTGAGAAGGTGAAGAAATTGTTAATAATTTTTTTTTTTTTTTTTTGGGTGTCATGTGAGGATGATATTCGCGATGGCAAGGTACACACGTTTGGTCCCTTTGCAGCATCCTGTACTGGGCTAAGGTGCTGAGAGAGTGTAAGATGTGACAGGAACTGGAGGCAAGAGATGCAGAGAAACAATCTGCGTGGCCTGCAGCTGGATGTTTTTGGGTTTTTTTCTTTTTTTATTAGATAGCAGCTGGTGCTGAGAAACTCCATCAAAGTGTAGCCTGCACTTCAATCCTCCAATGATGAAAGTAGCCCCTGTCCACCTGAATGCACAAAGGCTTACTGAAAAGCTTCTTAATATGTCTACACTGCTCAACAGGAGAGCAATTATTCTATAGCAGCAAATGCTTTTTTGATACTAATATGATTTAATTTTTAGTAGATCCATTTAGTGGGTTAAATAATGATTTAAATACTATTTAGAATAAACCTAAATTGGCATTTGTTAAATCCCTCCAGTTAAATGTTAACTGGTTGAGTATGATTTCGGAAAGCCATTATGTTGGCAGGAAATCTGAGTTCTTATCCAGAGTATAAGAGCCACAGTTTTACTAATAGTGAACTTGGCTGTAAAAGTATAAAAGAAAAAAAACGGATGAATTCTAAAAATATTATTCTTTTTACCTATGATAATGATAATGTGAGCACAAAGAAGTGATGTTCAATATGCAGATTATTGTGATGCTGACATTTTCAGCTGTCTTTATGATTGATTTAGTTACACAGATACACTAACAGTTTCCTCCTCTCTACACTAGCACGTATATATAAGGGGTGTTCAGAAAATCGATGGATAACTTGGTACTTGGCAGAAGAGATGAATATGTCTGTGGAAACTGTACACACAATCATTTATGAACATCACTTGCTCCAAGACATTTTCACATATTTGGGCCATTAAAGACGTTCCTGGGAAGCCAGTGTTTCAGACATGAAGCGGGCAGTTCAATCATGGGTCAATAAAGATAGTGTTTTACTCTAATAACTGTGTTCTGTTATTTTGCACAATCAAAAGTCCCGGTTTGACTTGAACAGTCCTCATATTTTCCCCACCAAGCATGCATTTTACAGTTTTAGCCAGACATAAATAAAATTCGTTAAAAATTGTATTGTATGTTGTCGGTGATCAGTTTCAGGTGCTATGAGAGAACATTTTCTGCAATGACGCTTTAATTTCTCTGCCCTGGTCTCTTTGGCCTGCTTAAATCTCTTGTTCCCTTCAGGCATCTTCAATCAAAATACTTGTGTTTTCTGGGTTAAAATGAAAGAGCCCTGATACATCTTTGAATAAATACTCAAAACTTATCGGCACCTGGTATATTGCCATTTTGATCCTGACACTGTACATAGTGTATGAGATTGCAGGTGTATATCAGGTGTGGAGTCCTACAGGACCATAGAAAGTAATTCATTACAGAGAGAGATGTGGACTCTATTAAAATAAAAATAAAAAATCACTGTGTTATCTGTACAACAATATTGATAAACCTAACACACTCGGCTTGGTTGGATGTCAAACAGCAGTAGGAGCTACTATGACATAAATTTGATATTTATTTATATAAAGCATGATTTACTCTCAACCAATCATATCATTTTAACAACATATCTTTAAAATACTTTTATGAGAATTCCATTGAAAATAAGTGAAGTGATTATAAAGTTAAATTAAGTTTCATCTTATAAAACCTAATCTACTTCTCTTCTTTCCCTCCTGTATTAAACCACCCACACTTATAGTCACCACACCGTTCTTGTGCTCTAGGGATGTAACTGAATATAAAAACATTATTCAAAATTACCAATGTGATGATAAAAGATAGAAAAAAAAGATAATAATATGAGATGTAATATTCGTTTCTCTTTTTTTAAAGATTGGCAGAATGTATCTTAGGATAGCTGGTTGAGACTAGATGGATCGAAATCCCTCCAAACAACAAAATGAAATTACACAAGCTAAAGGTTTTTACTGTCATGCAGGCACAAGCGCATTAATGGACTCATGCAAGACTTTGTCCATTAACATGAACATATAGTATCCATTTAGTAATGATTGGCTCTGATTATGTACCATGTTGACAGTGCTGGCATTTTCTACCTTTGATTTGAATTCAAATACTGATCCAGATATTGTGTGTGTGTGTGTGTGTGTGTGTGTGTGTGTGTGTGTGTGTGTGTGTGTGTCTGTGTGTGTCTGTGTGTGTGTCTGTGTGTGTGTGTGTGTGTGTGTGTAATTCATTGTTTTTCTACATTAAATAATTGACATATGATTTTATATATAAAACAGTGAATCACAAAACTAACATTTCTCTTACCTTGCACAAACCCTCTATGATCTAGAAGGGTAATCTTGCTGTTCTGCTCATCCAAATCTCCACTCACCAATATCCAGAACAATAACTGACATTCAGCACTGACATTCAGCCCTGGCATTTACACAATGACAAGTGCTGTTCTTGCAGTGATGAACCCGAATTTTATTGCATGTTCTGACATATAAGATTAACAAATGCTGACATATACAGCTCTGGGAAAAAAATCAGCAGTTCCTCAAATTTTATATACTTTTTATAGTGGTATATTTTGGTGAAAGGATTTTTTTTTTATTCTCTAAATTACTATTCTATTTGGAATTTAGGACAAATGTGTAATGTTACTTAGAGCATATATATTTAAAGAAAATGACACCATGTCAATAACAAAAAGCATGGTTTTGCGCATCTAAATTAACGCAAAGAAAACAAGCTCATATTATTTTTTTTAAACATTGTGGTACTGATGTTTTAACTAAGGAACATTCAGAAATCAATATTTGGTGGAATAACCATGATTTGCAATTAAAGCTTTCATGTGTCTTGGCATGCTCTCCACCAGTCTCTCACGTTGCTATTGGGTAAATTTATGCCACTCAGGTTTGTTTGATCGCTTGTGACCATTCATATTCCTCTTGATCATGTTCCAGAGGTTTTCAATGAGGTTCAGATCTGGGGATTAGGCTGCCCATGGCAGGGTCATGATCTGGCAGTTCTCCATCCACACCTTGACTGACCTGTCAGTGTGGCATGGAGCATTGTCCTCTTGGAAAAAAAAACCCTCAGAGCTGAGAAACATAATGAGAGCAGAGACAAGCAGATGTTCTTCCATCATCTTGTACATGATTTGATTCATGCATCCTTTACCAAATCAAATCTGCCAGATTACTGCCTTGCCGACAAGCCTCCCAGATGATTACCAATCCTCTTCCACATTTCATAGTTGGTGTGAGACACTGTGACCGGTACGCCTCTCCAGGTCTCCATCCAACCATAAGATGACCAGGTGGTGGGCAAAGCTGAAAATCGAAGTCATCAGAGAAGATGACCTTACTCAAGTGCTCTATGCTCCAATTCCGGTGGTCTTTCGCAAAGCTCAGCCTCAAATCTCTTCTTTGCTTCTCAATGATGAAGGGCATTTTTCTGTCTTTGCCTTGCCTCTAGGAGTCTGTTTACAACCGACTTCATTGTGCACATCACCCCAGTCTCAGTTTTCCACCGAGCTTGAAGGTCACTTGAAGTCATCTTATGGTTGTTGAGTGACATTCAAATGAGTTTTGGTTATCCCTGTCAGTGGAGATTCCTTTTCACTCTCTGTCAGTCTGTAGTTTTGTTGTCCCCAGTGTCTGTTTGACCTTGTTTTTGTATGCTCCAGTGGGTGGAAATAAGCTGACACTCACTGAATCCCTGTGCCTGTAAAATCCCTGCACTTGAAACTTTACTTTCAAACTTTTATTTTTTTATTTTTAATTTTAAAAAACTTTTAATAGAACCTTTATAATAAAAATTAAATTTTAAATTCCAGTTACCTTTGAGGTTTTACTAGCATTGTTTTGCCATCTAGCTGGTCACATTGGCAAGAGAATAATAATGACCACAACAGTGTTTCTTTTTATAATTTTACTCATTAAATAAGGTTAGATTTAAAAAAAAAAATCCTGCTTTCAATACATCACCTTGAAGAACTGACTTTTCACATGCTGCCTAATACATTTCACCCATTGGCAGGGGCGTTTATGAAGAGATAATCAATTATAGTTGAAGTGAAACACCTAGCTTATAGCTTGGTAGTGATAAAATGTAATAATCAAAATGTCTTACAACCCTGTAAAAAAGGAAATAACATCGATCCCTCAATCTTCCTTTAGCACACACGTGCATGTTTTGAGTTATCTATGATTATGAAGGCTGTGTTGCTTTTTTTGTCTCCTTCTCCTCCTCGTCTCTCTGAGCTATTCTTCTCTCTTTCGCTTACATCCTTTCCTTTCCTCTGCTAACCAACCAATCCATCCATCAACTTGTTATCTCTCTAATTAAGTGCTTAAATGAATCAGGCAGCACAGACTATAGATGAGAGTAGAGAAGGATGGAAGTTCCTCCTCTGCTCTCTGCTTGTTCTGTTCATTCAACATTAATAATGTTTATGTGTCAACTTGTTAATGTCTCTGATTAAAGTCAAGTTCAAAATTGTTTCATTAAGAAATGATGCCTTATTTCTATGGGTACAGTAAATCTCTTCTTAATTGTGCTGCCAATGTTTGTACACATGCTAAATTGGCAGCAAATAATGATGAGAAATATCATAATACTACTTCAAATGTAAATTATTTACATATTGTTTGACGAAGAGCAAAGAAACAAAGCAGGAAGTTGAATTTCCCATATAAAGCTTAATATATTACCAATAAATAAGTGCTTATCTCTGCACATGCTTTGAGCATTCAGTTGAATAATCTATAGAACCTATATCAAAGGTTAGATTTTGTTCACACCCTGACCTGTGTTATGGTGATATTAGGAGACTTTGTAAGTCTTGATGACTGTTCCTGTCTTTATTTGCACATGAATACTTCTGGCAGAATCCAATCAGGCTGGGGTTAAAGGGGATTATTGCAGCTCTTAGGCCAGCTCTCAGGAGCCTGATTAAAGGGTTTAGAGAGCTTTTGCATGCAGTGTCTGCTACATGGACAGGTTTAGACCCCATGAGTTTGTACTGGTCTACATGTGGATTTTTCAAGCGACATTAAGGCTGTTCCTCCTTAGACTGTCAAGAAGAAAATGTTCCATGTGTCCTATGCTGTATATCTGTATCTTGTTGGAAACTGGTTTAAAAAATCTGGCAGAATCTAGCAGAATGCTAGTTAATGTTCACGATTGATGTAGAAAGTTTAAAATAAATAAATAATTAAATAATGTGTATCCTACAGTATATACAGTGTGCAACCTGTATCATCAGTAAAAATGCTGTCCAATGTTTGAGTTTAGTGATCAAGGTTTATTTCAGACACACCGATTTAAAGAGTAATTGAAAAAAATAAAATGTTAAAAATAAAAAAAATAGATCTCTTTGCTGTTTGCATTGCAAATTATAAGAGATGCTTCTCCCTGGCCTTAACCTCATGCCTACATATGAGATGATGTGTACCTCTGGAGGTCATTCATCAAGGTGAAGGGGAGGGTCTTTTTCATATTCCAGTCATGAGTGATGATCATTTCAGGGCCAGGAAAAAAAATGGCCTAAAATGGAGAAACTATCAGATCTTTTACAATGAATAAACTAAAATTTAATAGAAAGTAGCCAATTATTTGCTAGTCAAAAATGTTCACCAGGTAGATAAGAACAAGCTTACCAGTATATGTACTTGTTTAGAAATATTGTACATTTAAAGATGTATTAGAAAAATTTAATACATTTGAAAATACATTGAACATTAAATAATTTAAATAAATAAATAAATAAATAAATAAATAAATCATTTAAAATCTATTGCTGATTTCAAGACAGCAGCACCAGTCACCTCTATTCCTTCTTTCTTGTTCAGTAACATCCGGCTACGGATTTAAATCCATATGTTTGGAGCCTGACTCCAAGCATGCACTTATGTTCCTGACCCCCTGGAGTGAGGAAGGAAGGAGTTTACCTCCTCTCCTGTGGTCTACACATATGTTTCATGGTGCAGGAGTCTTATACAGCCTACCTCACATGGCACTACAATGGTATTGAACATAAAGGAAGTGTGTTTCCACTGGCAAAGACCTGCATACTTGAACACGGCGTTATTATCCCCAGTACACTTGTCGTGCTGAAACATCATAATACAGTGCACTGCAACTTTATAGCAATGCCAGGTGACCTTGGATAGCGGTCGATAAATAAGGGGAACGTCTGATTGCACAAAGCGAATGAGAAGAGGAGGTAGGCAGTAAAGAGAGAGTTAAATGAAATTCCTACACACTGGGATTGTCATGGGAGATAGGGGGAGGAAGAAGAAGCTGGTGTATTGAACATGAAAGGATGGATTAAAAGTCACCTTGCAGCATTACAGAGATGAGAGAGAAAGGTGAATCTTGTGCTTTCTCATGGATGCTCCTTGTGTAGCATACATGTCAATCCTTGTCATTTATATACAGTATACTCATAAATAAATGTTCTTTTCTCTTTAAAAAATGAATGAATGAATGAATGTTTTTTGAAGATGATAACTGACTCTTCAGAACGTTACCTTGTGTTATTTCATTTTTGTTTACATTTATTTACACTTCCATACAAAATGAGTACTCACTTACTTAAAAAAAAAAAAAACCTTTAGAAGATCAATACCGAGAAATTACACAGACTCATACAGTACACCCAATTATGTCCTGTACTTGAATGCTTCATTAGCAATTTCGCCTTGCTAGCATTTTCTTTAACACTCTTATTTTTTTTCCATATAAGTCTAAAAGTTAAATTATACACAAGGACTTTTGTCTTCTGTATTCTGAATAAACGATCCTCAACAAAATCTTGCTAATCATAGGCTAGCAACAGAATAGCTCAAAGCTGTTCTTATGACTAATACAGCCTTCCTCTTGGTACATAAGAAAATTCATGCATTATTTGTTCACGATGAGGCCTGCACGTTCCTACAGGATCTCTTTCTTATCATTCCTGCTTCAACCAGGTTGTGAGAAGTATTAATCCTTTAATTGGATGACATTGATGTGCGGCATTGATTGTTTCTTTATCTGTGTAAGGGACCCACACCCTCATCACCGCTCTGATTTTGATAACATTGTCCAAATACTGCATCTCCAACCCTGCTTCTGATTCTGACCTTACAAAATACGAGCGCCCAATACAAAGCAACATGGCGGCTAAGTGAACCTGGTGAAAAACAGTTAAAAGTGTCCATGGCTCAAACGCATTCCCAGTTAGCCCTAAAATAAGTATTGTAAAGGAAACAAACGGATTGCACTGGACAATCATTTATTCATTCATGCATTCAGAAACCACTTTACTCTTCATCCTGGGAACGCTTGTGATAAGGATGGGATGCGATATGGATGAGCCACCAGCCCAATGCAATCCATCTCTCTCTCTCTCTCTCTCTTTCTCTCACAGACCTTTAAAAAAAGAAAACACAATGGCACCACCATGCTCTTCTTAAAAATGAATCATCCATGTCAATAATAATCAAAACTTAGTTGTAAATATTTCTCATTTTTACATTTTGAAATCCACCTCAAAATATCTATAATATTTATACACTACCATTTTTATTTCCTTTTATCTCCTCCCTTTCCACCCTCCAGACTCCTGTTGGCTGTGAAGGGGTTAAAACACTTTAATCTGAAGCGCACTGTTTGTGATATCGATCTCCAGTCAATCCCCTTTAATACTGATGGACAGGAATTGGATCAAACCATATGCATTACACAGAGGCAAATGCAACTTTTGTCACAAGGTGCTCAACATCAGGAAAGACGTCAGCTCTGAGCGGCTGAATACAACTCATAAACAAACGCTCAATCACAAACATGGTGTCTTCAGCTGCCACCAGACACAAGCCGTTTATCCAGCCATAGTTGTGGCAGCTGTGTTATGTTTATCTGCTGGACTGAAACAAGTATGAAGTGGTGCAGACATCAGTAGAGAAGACACACTATGATTTAGGCATTCAGCCACTACTTCAGTGGAAGAGCAAGTGGTGTCTGGCATTCACTATATTGCAGGTTGTGAGTGTGAGAGGTTTTGTTTGTTAGATGTAATAGTATTCATTGGTTATGTATCAATGAATATATAATGATTTCATGTGATACCGGTTGCCCAGTCCCTAGGGCCAGAATTAAAATCTCTACAAAAAACAAACAAACAA
The DNA here is from genome assembly GCA_013621035.1 of Clarias magur. Lineage (NCBI taxonomy): Eukaryota > Metazoa > Chordata > Actinopteri > Siluriformes > Clariidae > Clarias > Clarias magur. The sequence goes on along the minus strand of QNUK01000853.1, from coordinate 22,452 downwards.
AAAAAAAAACCTTGCTGGATGTGATATACAATAAAATTCGCAAAATGTCTTATTAACATTCTGCTTGAAAACACAATGCCCTTTAAGAAGCAGGCTTCCTACTGCTTCAATAAGTAGTTGTTTTTTAATGAAAATCGTGTTTGTTGTGTTTGAGCACAGATTACGATGTCTGGTGAAACAACTAGAGCGGGGTGAGGCCTCTGTTGTTGACCTAAAGAAGAACCTGGAGTATGCAGCATCTGTACTGGAGTCAGTGTACATCGAGGAGACACGGTAATATAAACATCGATGGCACATGTGTCTATTCATTAATACTGTAAATATCACAAATGTAAAGCAGATCTGCAATCAACACTCATTTTCACTCATTCTCTTTGGCTATTTGTGGAAATGTGCTCAGATTTATCCTAGTGTCAGAAGCCTGAAGTCAAATATAAATGTTATTAAGTGCTGTAAACAAGACCACCTCATAGACATGCTCCAAGCCATGATGTTATAAAGTGGAGGAGTGACACGTGAATGATTGCATGTGTTCAGGGTCCTAATGGGACCATAGATCTCTTGTTGTTTTTCTTATTGCCTTTGACACATGTCTGCTTTCCAGTACTTGGAGTTATCTTATTTTGAAGTGCCATAGATGTGATGAGTGATATAAGTTGCCACGTCATTCCCTGTAGTCACTGATCACCAATTCTTTTTTTATTGTCGCACTATATATATATATATATATATATATATATATGTGTGTGTGTGTGTGTATGTGTATGTGTGTGTGTGTGTGTGTGTGTGTGTGTGTGTATCCTCTTGTGCAGACGGTTGGTGGATACAGAAGATGAGCTTAGTGACATCCAATCGGATTCTGTGCCTTCAGAAGTTCGGGATTGGTTGGCCTCTACCTTTACGCGACAGATGGGATTGATGCTTAGGCGGACGGAGGAAAAGCCACGTTTCCGCAGTATTGTGCATGCTGTGCAGGCTGGTATATTTGTAGAGAGGTATGTGGTAGACCGGAATGTTACATATATCAAAGACCTTCAGTACCACACTGCAAAATTCCCAGTGTTGATTTAACACCCCAAGTGTTTATATATGACCAAATGTACTCTGAAAGTGTTAAATCATTACTCTGGGTGTTAATTCAAGACTAAGGATTTTGCTGTGCACCAAAGTAAAAGAAGTGAAACATTTCCAGAAAAGTTCACAGATGCAAAGTACAGAAAAAATGTCCTTATATTGTCCTTACATTTGACTAGTTTATGTTATCTCTCTGTGACAGGATGTACCGGCGGACGTCCAACATGGTAGGATTAAGCTATCCACCCAGCGTGATCACAGTACTAAAGGTATTAGGAGTTCAACCTAGGGGTGGGTGATATGTCAGAAAATATCTTGGGACCATTTTATCCAGAATGCATTTCTATGACACACACATGTATCATGCTATAAAGTTTTGCAAACAATTAATGGCATTTACGTACTGTAATATTTAGTTCAAGCTATGGGCCAACCAATTAGGCCATGCATAGTCTGCCTCGTCCATGAACTCAAATTGTCTACTCGAGTCTACATTAGAAAGCATACGCTAAAAATTTATAAGAGGTGCATAATCCAACCTGTGTTTACTGAATCAATTATTTTATGTTAATAATGCTAATAACGCTTTGTATATCTGCGTGATGTATCATGTCTGTGGAAAATGGCTGCTCTCCTAAGAGATGGCAGAATCACAGGAAAGCAAACACAACTGTTTAATCATCCAAAGTGCAAAATTGATCCGAGTTATATGGTGAGCCAGAGGCCTCAAAGAGTTTACCTGTCAAATAGATGGATATGTACAGACATCATATAAAATATAATATACAAATATAACAAACATAAGTGTACATGGTGTATTTTCCACAAACTTCATTTTCAGTTTTTATCAGCTGTATAACCCCTGAAAAGGCAGTGTAGAATTCTCTGGCAACCTTTATCAATATCTATTAGCATTAGCATTATCTATTAGCATTATCTTCATCTGTCAGAGTTATTTACTTTGTACAGCTTCCCCAGGTTTTGGCAAAAACATGTCGGTAGATTTGACAAATGTGGGTTTGGATTGGATATGATGCCCTAGCCACTGATGTTCTGCTTGGCCCAAGGTGTCTGACTGATGGATCATGTTTTCTGGGCTTCAGCAATAGAGGAATGGTGCTGCCATTGGTCTTTACCCCAGGGTCCTCTAAGCTTTTCGCCTCTGACAGAGACTGAGCACAGCAGAAACCTTTCAATTTTGAAATTTAAATCTTTAATGTGCTGTATTTCAGATGTTAGCTGTGCAGCACTGTCAGATCTATATGGAACTTTATTTCAGACTGAGGAAAATGCAGAAAGGCGGGCTAAGAAGTTAGCTCAATAAATTAGCCACAGGCATTGTGTGGTGTAGTTTATGCATTGTTATTGGATTATTGAAATTAATTTAATAAGTCCAGCAACTCCTACAGAGCATTTATAGAGAATGTTCACTAGTTCACTTAGTATGTTCATTCTCTCTTTCCCCCTCATTCCCTTACTTTTATTGTCATGATAATTAATTAGGTTTTCAGAACATTGTTTAGGTGAATGTGCTCTGAAAATATACATAATATGAACATAAATATACAAAAAAAGGACTGTTGTCAAACATCAAATTCCAGATTTGACTATACAAAGAAAGGCAGAATGAACTATTTTTATACATTTTAATAAGATGAATGATGGTGGGGTTTTTTGTTCTTTTGTTTGTCTGTTTTTTTAGCACGTGGACACGTGGTCATTTGATGTGTTTGCACTGAATGATGCAAGTGGAGATCATGCACTGAAATTTATATTTTACGAGCTCCTTACCAGATATGACCTGATCAGTCGCTTCAAGGTAACCTACTGAAGTGATTGTAATTGTAACTGCTTATTTATTTATTAGATTTGTTTTGTAATCACATATAATACATAAGTAAAATGTGTCACTAAGTGTTTTTGTGACTTGAGAATTTCCATCATGTGTTCGTGTTGTTTTTAAATTTCTCAGATCCCCATCTCTGCACTGGTGTCATTCGTAGAGGCACTTGAAGTGGGCTACACTAAACACAAAAACCCCTACCACAACCTTGTCCATGCAGCAGATGTCACTCAGACTGTACACTATTTTTTGCTCAAGACAGGCATGGTGGTAGGTAAACTTAAGGGCTTACAGCCTATGACCCATACAACTGCATTTACTCTTTGTGTGTTTGGCTGTATGCATGTATGCTGTACTGTATGTGAGCGTGAAATGCACTAAACCTGACCATGCAAAATATATGGGGTGTAGAAGCCAGATTCAGGAGGATATATGAGGTAGAGTGAATCATTGTGCTCAGATTCCTATCGATTGGGAGTTAATCTCCTCTGACTTCCTCAAAATGAAGCCTGGCACTGTTAGAGTCATGCTCATTAACCCCTTAGTGAAGTGTGCTGCCATTAAATTGGCATTCAGAAGAATGATAGCAATACAGCACTGAGCATGATTACTCATTGTTCTGAGAGTTTATATCAGAACACATTTATTGTCTAGTACAAAAGAAAAATACTTTAGATTTTGTAATTAAGAAAAACAAAAAAAAAGTCTTATTTTAATTATAAAAACAAAAGAAAAACTAAAAGGATCAGGAACACTGGTCTCAAGGTGGCAAATGACCTTAAATGGGACAGGTTTGTTAACTTTATATTAGCATATACTGTATGTGATATTTATGGGATGAGGGTAATACATGAGGTGATTTTAAACTGATGTCAGCATATTTAGTATATTACCCCTCCCTGCAATGTGTTGTTTTGTCATGAAAAGCTGTTAGCCTGAGCATGAGCTCTCATAATTTTACATAAAACTGCTTTCAGCATGGCTTAGGATAGTTTAGTTTAGCATTTTATTTTTTTGTTACAAAACTGCTTGATTCCAGCTGTTACACAGAGACTCTGAAAACAGGGCGAGAGCTACAGAGCATTATACTAAAAGTGAAGTACATAAGATTTAGCAATAACACATTAGACAATACATTATATAGTTTAAACTACCTTTTAAACTACCTAACAAAAACCATAAAATGTACCTTATGCTGATAGAATAATAACGATAAGAACCAATGTACGCAATGATACAGCTTCCAGCCATGAATTCAAACTAGTGAAGAACAGCGGAGTCGATCCATAAACAGAGAATATGCCTGCCCATAGTTTCTGATTGGCTGGTATTGCCCCTACTTTAGTCTCTGGTTGAATGGAATTGTGGCAGCATTCTAACAATGCTGCAGTCCGAGCAAGCATAGGTTGATGATATTGAGCCACACAATAGATGGAGTTCAAACACATTCAGTAAATAAGTCTGAACGTGCAACGCAAAAACAAAGTGCGAGAGAGATTTAGCATGCAAAAACAAGTTTAAAAGCGCACATGCAAAAGAGAGAGAGAGAGGTGCACAAAATGAAAGCATAAATAAGTACATTCAAATTTAACTGAAAATATACTGAGACGACTGTGTATTAAAATTTGTATTCTAATGTATACTTTCTGTACACAGTTGCAATTGTATTTTATTATTATTATTTATTTATTTTATTTTTTTAATATGCCAAAAAAAAATTTTTTTAAACAAGATTTAAATAAGTGTGCTTTGGAAAATACAATGAAATTTCACTTAAAGTATATTTTCCTACAACATATTTTTGGGAAGTGTACTATAATTACAATTATCTTGAAATATGTTTAAAGTTTAATTTCAAAAATTGGTCATTTTAATAATTAGTATACTTTTTATACAGTATATTAATTAATGGTACACTTTTTTGTTAGTGTATTTGTAAGAATATAGAAGATTTGAATACATTTGTAATACACAAAAGTGTACTTTTTTCACTAGGGTAGTTATGGAAATCTGTGTTTTTAAACTGACAAACAGATCAACATAAACCAACATAACATTAACAAATTAACTAGATTAATTATGTACAGTACCAGTAATCTGTTGAAAGAATCATGGGCACCCAAGGCTTATCCTGGACAGACCAAAGGTCAGTCCATCCTATCTAAACCAGCCAGTCCAGCACAGCTTACCAAAAAGTCAAGGTTTTCTTGTGTTGGTCACGCAATTTATTCAAGTCAGCTGTAAAATACAAAAACACAGAACTATAAGTCAAAAATTCATGATCTAACACAATGACTTTGGGGTATTTTTGACTGCCGAAGCTTCCTCCTTGTACTTCCTGTGCTTTTTTTCTTTTCTTGCAGCACTGGCTAACAGAGTTAGAAATTTTTGCAATGATATTTGCAGCATCAATACATGACTATGAACACACCGGAACTACTAACAATTTTCACATACAAACAAGGTATCAAGTATTATTTTAAAAAGTATATATCTAAAAAGATGCTCCTTAGTCTCAAAGTGTGAATGGCCCAGCCCATATTATGTTTTATGTATTTTATTAGATCAGACACTGCAATATTGTACAATGACCGTGCAGTACAGGAGAACCATCACGTGAGTTCTGCTTATCGACTCTTACAGGAGGACGATGAAATGAATATTCTCTATAACTTATCAAAAGATGACTGGAGGTAAGACAGGAAACTTAATCAACACAAGTCCCATATAAGTACTATTATGTCATATGATTTGCTGTGTTTATATTGTGTGTGCCTTTAGAGAGTTCCGAACACTGGTAGTTGAGATGGTTTTGGCCACAGACATGTCCTGTCACTTCCAGCAGGTCAAAGCCATGAAGAACTTTCTTCAGCAGCCAGAGGCGTGAGTGTATTTGCCTTTAACAGCACTAGTTAGTATAATAAAGCCAGTCATCCAAGCTGAATGTTGCGATATTATTGAGAGGAGTCATTCTCGTTGTGATCTGTAGGATTGACAAACCAAAGGCTTTATCACTGTTATTGCACACTGCGGACATCAGTCACCCTGCCAAAAAGTGGGATATGCATTATCGCTGGACCACATCTCTGTTGGAGGAGTTCTTTAGACAGGTTTGTGCTCTGCATGCCATTAATAACCATTATGGCTTGACAGAAATTTGACAGAGCCTTGTGGTTATTTCTTCTGCCAACAACACCACTATAAGCCATAGTTGTTTTATGATGAATGACTACAATGTGTGTGAAAGCAAATGTTCATCTCTCTTAAATGCTTTTTAATTATTGTATTTTTTTCCTGTTGAGTTAATTTCTTCACCTGTTTTTTAGTCCTTAAAGTTTCTGACAATAAGCTGGCTGCAGAGTTTGCAGCAAACAATGATAATGCTGCTCCCTTAACATACATACTCTTCGGTGCTGATCATGTTAATTCTATTCATTAAGCTGCATGTACCCTCTTCTAGCCTTGACATTTATTCCATTTGCCCCTTTTTTATTTTTGCATATTTGTCAAACTTAAATCATTATCAAACAAATTTTAATATTACACAAATATAACCCAAGTAAATACAAAATACAGTTTTTAAATGATTATTTAATTTATTAAGGGAAAAAAAAACCCTACCTGGCCCTACGTGAAAAACTAATCAAGCTTTTATTTTGATTGCAATCAAGCTTTTGAGGAAATAGGAAATGAGTCTTCTTTGTAGATTTGTTTTAATTCAGCCACATTGGAGGGTTTCAAGCATGAACAGTCTGTTTAAGGTCATTTCAATCAGATTTAAGTCCAGACTTTGACTATGCCAAAACCCTTTTTTTTTTTTTTTTTGCCTTTCAGAGGTAAGACTTGCTGTTGTGTTTCGAGGTATTGTCCTGCTGGACAAGGGCACTGGAGTTTAAGGTCATGAACTAATGGCTGAACATTCTCCTTCCAGATTTTCTGGTAGAGCACAGAATTCATGGTTCCATTAATTATGGCAAGGGTCGAGGTCCCTTAACTGCAAAACAGCCCCAGTCAATACAGTACACTCCCACCACCATGTTTGATTGTTGGTACTGTATGATGTCCTATTTATGACTGTATCACTGTTGTAGTTTTACACCATGGGTAATGTGTAATGGGTCACACATATTCTAAAAAGTTCAACGTTTGTATTATCAGTCCACAAAATATTTAGTCAAAAGTCTTTGGGGTAATCTAGATGTTGGTTTTCTTTGTTTATTTTTCTTTTTTGAAGGGGGGAGGGATCCATATGTATCAGGATACTGTATATCCGTACTGATATATGTCAGTTACATAGTTTTTCATCGGTTGTTGGACTTTTCATCTTTAGCATCTTTAGCATGCTTCACTTTGTCAGACAGGTTCTATTTAAGTGATTTCCTGATTTGACAGGTTTTCCAATGTAGTTTTCCAAAAACATTCATTCATTCATGATTTAGCAAAGGGCCAATTACGTTTTCATATAGGACCAGGTAGATTTGGACAGCTTTTTTTTCCTTAATAAATGAAATGATAATTTAAAAACTGCATTTTGCATTTACTTAGGTTATATTTGTGCAATGTTAAAATTAGTTTTATGATCTCAGTCATTTAAGTGTGATAAATATGCAAACAAAACAAACAAAAAAATCAGGAAGGGGCAAATACTTTTTCAATGCACAGTAGGCTTAGTGGCTAAGTGGAGTTTGTGGATTAGCATGGATGATGTGTCCCTCAAAGTTGAAGGGGGTGAATAGCCTTAAAAACAATGTCTTTCTCAATATATGTGATTAATTTTCCCTCACAGTGGATAAATATGTTTTGTGCATTCAGTTTCACACATACTGTTCAAGGCATGAATATTGAGCATCCTTGTGCTTCAGTATTCTGTATGAAAGGAATGGAGGTAGAAATAGGGGTTGTTGTTGTGACGCCTTTAAGTTGGGAGACAAAATCTGCCTGAAAGGGAGAGCCACCATTGTGGATCAGGGGTATGTTGTTCTGAAATGTGGTGATGTGGACTGGGCTCCTTCAAATCATACACTGAGGTGGTGTAATGCTGAATTTGTGAGTTCTTTGTGAATAACAAAGCACAAATGAAAGCTGTATTTTGAGCACATATTGAGTGCATCATCTTAGCTCATTTATAGTACAATTTCTGTGTGGAAATGGCTAGTGTTACAGTTCCTCCAATCCGCAGATGCATAAGGGACTTTAAATGACTCCTCAATCCTGGCAGTGACACCAGAATATGGGTCCATAAGCTTCAACAACTATGGCCTTACAGTGCACAGACATTCACATGTTTCATTCCTCAATGTCTAAATGTCACCTACCTGTATTTCAGGGACCTTGTTGATCACAGATGTCATAAGACAATTATGTCAATTCTAGGATTAATGGTTTTTTAAAGAATCTGCATCAGATGCTAGTTCAAGCCATCCAAGCAGAGGACTGGCTTAAGTCCATGAACCTTTGTGACACTTACCTTAGTGTTCCATTATGTTTCTTATTAACCCTGCTGCCCGAATGTGTGACAGATATTATTACACTTGTCAATCAGATTTACCCAGGCTGCCATATATAGTACCACAATCTGGGGAGGATGTTTGAACATGTCACAGCAGCTCCATCAGTTATCCCCTCAAGGTGTACTAAAATATTGTGCATTCCTAAAGTTATTTATTCTTTAGGAATAATTCCTAAAGAAAAATTACCAGTTATAATTTATAGTTATAATACTAGTTATAAGCCCAAGCATGACTTACAGACTGTTCATAAAAGAAAGAGTACAGTTATGACTGATTATTTCGCACTCGATAATAAGAATCACTACAGACACTTTCCGCATTTCCATGACATGTCCTCTCGGGTTAAGAACACAATTCATGATTCAAAGCAGCTGTTTTTCAAGGTAGTCACTGTGGCCCTCCATTTTTTTCTTCCTAGTTCTAAAATGTCATCATATTCTTGTTCAGTTAAAGACTTGTGGCAGTCAGCTAAATCAACCATCAGATTTAAAGAGTTCTCTAAACTCTTTCTTCACAAGGCTTACTCTCAACTGTTGAGGCAGTCAATATGTCCAGAGGAGTGGCATCTGCACCTAGAGTTGGGCATTTCTGGTTTGCTGACATTGACATTGCTGGTTGTGAGTGGGACAGCACACTGGGAAATGATGCTCTCATACATGGCTTGTTATATGCCTTCTCTTATCCAATCCTGATTTTTCACAAGATTCACAAGTTAGGCCACATAGTCCAACTTGTGGTTCCAAAATGGCAAGCAGAAACTTGCTATGAAACATGCTATAAGCTTCATTATAGATTTACGATGTACTTATCCAGGTTGGCTATGTCTGCAGTCACTCAGAATTGATTTCCCAAATGTGCACTCCAATGCAGCAGTCCAGCCACTTGAGCCCTTGGTACACAGATTTAATATGCCCAAGTATCAACTATTCTATGACTGGTGTTCATTTCATAGACTAGGCTTTCTCCAGGGATGGTAAAATCCCAATCCTCCCTAATTGTATGTGGCAGGCAAGGGGTTATGTCTTCTTTGCTAAAGGTAACAAGGCACCTCCATCCACTGGAAACCACTGGAAACAGTTGAAATTGAAACTGTAATTGAAAATTCAAACCACACTTTGCACTGGACTTCCCTCTAGTCCTGCAAGATTCCCAAATGTCAATTCAAATGAAGCATTAATCTATTTCGTAAAGTATATACAAACTCATTTAAATGCACCAAGCATAATCTTTCCCCACTGTTGTATAATCTTTACTCTTACTTAATATTCATCAGCTCCTCACTTCCAGGAACATTTTTCCTCTGATCTATCCTTGCCCCTCATTAATGAGGTGACTGACCAAAAATTTGCTACACTTGAATATGAACACCTGTGTCTTCTCTAAGCTCATTAAACACTGAGCCAAAGTTAATAATTTTATATTTTAGCTGATGTTATTGAAACAGACTTTATGTAATATGATTGCATTTGAAATGCTTTTTGTACTTCAGCACAGCATGTGGCTTTTAATTTAATCGTCTTTAGGACATTGCAGTACAAGATGGAAAGTCTTTGAATTGAAAAGGAAAAGGACTATCATGTGACTATTCAATTCTGTTTCTTTTGGAACTTTTTTTCCAGCATGGTTGTGTTATCATAATGAAAATGCTAAATGACGAAGGTTGTTGCATAAGATTTTTACAGGGAAATGATTACATACTGAAAAATACAGTATATACTGGCCAAGTATCCCACTCACCCAAAAACAATTGCCTACATCATTATCACAGCAAATCAATCACTGTTGTCATTTTACCGACATCTCAAATGTCTTTGTAATTCCTAGACGAATGTATGTATGTAACATCATCTGCATGCTAATCTGGTGAAGTTAATAGACAGTTAATTGGCTAAAATGCCACTCTTCGCTCGAGTGAAAAAAAATAAACCCTTTGATGTGCTAATGCAATGACTTTCACATAATATGGCACCATCAGTCAGGTTAATATAAATGCCAGGAGCAAGAAATGAAAGTGTTTAACAAGTTGTTTCCAGTACTTTTTTCCCCCTCTCAAACCTGACAACCTCACACCATTTGCTTGAAGGTAAGTGAAAGTGGGCAGTGGAGAGTTCTGTCAGCAAAATCCTTTAGGAGTAGTTAGTGTATTTATGAAATATGTATTTGTTTTTGAGATTTCAACATTGCAACCTTAAAGATACAAAAGCAACATTAAATACCAGGTAAGGTCTTTCCCTGATCTTGTACATCTATTTATTGTCACAAGGCATCAATGATGCTTGCCTCTAAATCTTTTAAATTTATATTTCAATATATTTTAAATATACGATTAATACTTTATATGATTGTACATAATCAGGGAAGGACTTTATGCTTACCCTTTTCCCCCCAGCCTTACAGACAGTGTAGTGATGGCATGATAATGTAGGGTATTCAGTTTTTGGAACTGCAAATGAAATTGGTAAATTGTTTTCAAAATAACTAAACTTATCTGTATACTACAAACCAGAAATATGTCAGATTGACATGACACAGTGGTCATTGGAATTGGACAGTGGTGGACATTACTGAAAGTTACTCTACTTAATTACGTTTTAAGTATCTGTACTTTAATTAAGTAATTAAATTTTGGGGTACTTTTTACTTTCTACTCCATTATATTATGTGACATCTGATGTTCCTTCTTATGTATCGGTGGAAAATAAGATTGTATAAATTGAGGCACAAGAAGCACACCAATCAGGATTGTGTGCCAATCATTATTTTGCTTGATTTATGTTGACGTGTTGGTTTCACCTATTAAATGTTCTGTATCTACCTACTGAAGACTTTACTATTACAAGATCAGTGCAACAGTTTACTAAATTGAAATGGTTGATTCTAACTTGTTATGAATGGAATATATATATTGGAATAGAAGAAAGATCCATTTATTTTCAAAGACTCTGTGCATGTCTCCTGTAATTCTCTGTTAAAACTGAGCAAACACCAGTTTTTGTGCTATTTCTCATTTTCATTAATAAGTAATTTAAAGTTAGCTTGCAGCGGTGAAATCTTTCATTTTATGTGTGTTTAAAATTATTCCAGCATTACCATGATTATGGACTGAGCCTTGCCATATATAGTTAGCTAAGTAACTGACAACTATTGAGCAGCAAAGCTTTAAACAACACAGCTCACTCTAGTAATCACTTAGTTTTATCTATTTCCATTATCTATAGCTAGCTGTTTCACCTTAGTTTGCAGTGTTAAAAGCATGAAGAGATATTACTATAATTAGATGATAAACATAATATGCTCAACTAACTTTTAACATTAACACTAACTCAGGTAAATAAAATATTTAGGACTAGTCTTGAATGCAGCTGATGATGCTAAAACAGTTGGCAGGTGGCGTTCTACTTTAACCGACTCAGAATACTATTTTCACGAATTCAGTTTCCGCTGGCTGTAATCATAATCTATGTTACATCATCAGACAACCCAATGTTTCAGTTATTATTTACATTGCAAAACATGAAACACTGATTTTTTCTTCAACAAAGAGATTCTCAAATCTGGGATATATATTTTATTATTCCTTTTTTTCCCTATAGAAAGCATGGTTGCCATGTTAATTTTCAAATAAATCTTAAAAGGAAAACTTGCCTGTTCTTACATACTACACAGTTTTCCCTAAAAGAAATTACTCACCTGCATGTTGACTGCTCACGATGATATTAATTGCCATCAGTGTCAGACTAAATTAATGACACAGAGCTATGTCCGTAGTGACATAAGAGCCTTTTCAACGTTGACCAAAAATAATAATGCAACAGTAGAGACATAATAATTCACAGTATTTCACTATCTCTTACTCATGCTCTATAACACCTATCATGTACAGGGTATTTAAAGACAAGTGCTTTTTATACTTTTACTCAAAGTCAATTAAATGTAAATGAAGAACCTCTACTTTTCCTGTAGTAATATTTTGCCTATGGTGTCTCTACTTTTGGCCAGTATGGTGATATGGTTATCACTTTGCACTTCAGGGTTGAGGGTTTAAGTCCCATCCCTGGGCCTCGGGTCTGTGTGTGTGTTGCCTGTCCTGCAAGTGCTTTGTTAGGTTTCCTCCAGGTACTCCGATTCCCTCCCACAGTCCAAAAATATTCCCAAGCCTGGTTAAAGGAGGAAAGTTAAATGATATACCAGCATTTGTAAAAAGCAAAAGACACAATCTTTGAACATTAAAAGGATGGTGTGTATTTCAGGGTGATAAAGAGGCAGAACTGGGCCTTACTTTTTCTCCTCTTTGTGATCGCAAATCCACAATGGTGCCCCAGTCTCAGATTGGTAAGTGTAGGTTTTGTATTCACTTTTATCTCCAGTGTGATACGATAACAGCTGAAATCAGGATCATGTATTTGATTTTCTCCAACTTCAGGCTTTATTGACTTCATTGTGGAGCCCACATTCACTGTGCTGTCAGACATGGCAGAGAAAGTAATGACTCCACTCATTGATGAGGCATCACGCTCAGGGTTGGCCAGCTTCAGGCGTTCCAGGTAAGCTAGTTTTGTTGTACATGAAAGGAAATCATAACACCCACTAAACAAATGTGCTGAATGTGTTGCATAAATGAGTATGAACTGATATATGCTGATAAATGTTTACATTTTATGTGGTCATATTCCACAAGTGGTAATGACGACATTAGCAGCAGGGCTAAATTAGTGACTGTGTAAGTGCTTCACCTGCACTTGTGCTTTAGTGGAGTGAGGAACTGAACTGTCATGCTATAAATAAAGATTTCTGGTCTTTTATGAGTTCATCCAGAGGAGTAATTTATCATCACATATATAAGTTAATTTCGCATTCACTTTCATGTGCACATATGCACACAGCCTATGAGAAGTTGTAGAACATAAGACATACTGATAAATCTTTATCAACTAATAGAGGCATTCAGTACTGCGATTCTAATGTCAGTGTCAGCTTTCGTCTTCATCTTCATAGCTACATTCAATATCCGCACATTTTACAAGGATATATACTGCTTGGCCAAAAAAAGTCACACACTCTAATATGTTTTGTTGGACCACTTTTTGCATTGATTATGACATGCATTCGCTGTGGCATTATTTTGATAAGCTGATGTAATGTCATAACATTCATTCCGGTCCAGAGTTGCATTAATTTATCTCCAAGATCTTGTATTGATGATGAGAGTCAAAGTGCTGCATAAAGCCTTCTCAGGCTATATCATCCAACAGATTCTTAGTAGGGTTAAGGTCTAGACAAAGTCCAATCATGTATGAAAATTATATCTCATACTCCCTGAACCACTCTTTTAGTTTGAGCCTGATTAGTCCTGGCAGCCTCATCTCGGAATATGCCTATGCCATCAAAGAAGAAAAACATCTATTGATGGGAAAGCCTAGTCATTCAGTATATTCAGTTAGTCAGCTGACCTCGTTTTTTGGAGGAAAATAACGGGGCTGAACCTAGACTCCATAACTCTGCCCCCTCAGGCTTTAACTAGGCACTAGGCATAATGGATGCATCACTTCATCCACCTCTCTTATTACCCTGATTCACCCATCACTCTGGAAGAGAATAAATCTGGACTCCTCAGACCACATAACATTTTTCCAGTGCTCCACAGTCCAACCTTTCTGCTCCCTAGCATATAGAAGCCTTTTTTTCTGATTATCCCCACTGATAGTTTTCTTAAGGCTACACAGCTGTTTGGTCCCAATCCCTTGGGATCTCTTTGCATCATGAAAGTATAAATGCTCTTACTTTTACTATTAAACATAACTGTGCTACTGTGTGGGTTTTTGTTTTACTATTTGATTTCAGCAAATGTTTTATTGAATATTAAATGTTTCATTGATCACATTCATTCAGATTTTTTTCTGATGACGATTCATCCTCAAAGATGATGCTTCACTACTATCCTTACATGTTTTCATAATGCATTTCACAGTTCTTAACCCAGTTTTATTTGCTTAATAGTGACCAATAAAAATGATCCTTCTAAAGCAGAGTAAGTTATTTGCAGGATGATTACAGGATATGTCACCACACCACCATGGCCACTGTATGACAATGTCACTGCACCAACACATTTATGGCAATGTCGTTACCACTGTGGAACAATCGAATGTAAGAACCAAACAGAACAGTTTTCATTGCATATCTACACAGCCTCACTAACAGTGCCACGGCATTCTACGGCCTCTAGGTTTTGAACAGCCCTACTTATATGACCTGTATGCATCTCTGCTTTTTCTTTCTCTAGGCATCCAATCTCTTCTTATTCTCCCTCTTCTTTCTAACACCATTTTCTCCCATTCATTCTGAGAAATATCTTCTTATAATTCTCAGTGCTCTCAGTCCATTTTTCAATCATCTGGGTAATAAAGGTACTCAAATCACCCTCTTGAGTCAGGCAGGTCTTCATCCCTCAGGAGCCATAATCCATCATGTTTACTGCTCTTTGTGGGCTTGGGAAAATATGCAAGGGCATTTTAAAACACTGATAATCAATTGATCATTCAGTCAACAAACAAACAAAAGTTTCAACTTTCTATATTTAAAATATATTCTATAGTAATGTATTTGTAATTGATGATACTGTAAAACCATTTTTTTTTCATTTACTTATGAGCACAGTATATTTGTTAGCATTTAAAGCTGGATGGGAAGAAATTTTACATTTGATGCATTTACTTTCAAACTCCCATGTTTAAAAACTAATCTGAGTACATTGAAGGTAAAGATTGTAATTCCATCTTTGAAATTGCATTTGTCTCGGCTAGCATCTTCTTATTGCCAGGGAGCTCATTAGTATGCATGACATCACACCAGGTGTTCCCTATGCCCTCTGGTAAAATCAGTCATATCAAATCATGCTCAGTGTTCAACATTAAAGCTTGCCTCGTGGCAAATGAACTCTCTGTTCTGTGGAATGCCCATGCAGGTGTTCGATTAAAAAAAATATGAAGTCTTATTTTTTTCCATTTTTAAAACATTTATTGTAGTTAGCGTCCAATGTCGGATGCCTTACATTGAGTCAATCAAACAATCGGAGGCACTGTGCGTGACTTCTTGAATAAATACTATAAGTGCATTTTTTCTGACTGTGGAAGCTCTAAACTGAAACAAGCATTTCTTGCTTAAAATGTTCCTTTAACCACTTAAATCTACCCAAATACCAGGAAAATTAGGCAAACGCTGAAGTTTGTTCATTTCTGTAAGTAAGTAAGTTTCTGTAGTTTTTTCATTTTCGTTTATTTCATTTCACTCTCTTAAACTCCTGACTACATAAAGCTCATAAGTATCTGGTGTACATGTGGAAATATACCAAGAATATGTGTGGCTATCAGGCAAGAACGATATCTCGGACAAAGGCCTAGACACTAGTAGAGACTGATAGTAAGTTAGATCAGAGAGAAGAGAGAGCGTTTAGGCAAAAATGAGCACCTGGTCTGACGTCACTGCTCATGTGTGCTTTGCCCTCAAGGGGGCGCCTAATAACAGGCAAAACATTAGTGAAGATCACTTATTTTTAATCATACAATGGATTATCAATTTTAAAAATCTCTATCTTTAAAATATTTTAGCATATGATTATTAAATGCATAAATGCAGTAATATATTATTTAGGCAAAGTTAAAATAATTTTAAATAGTTTAGGTAAATTAAGTCCATTTTTAATAGCTAGTATCCATAGGTTTCTCTGCCTTTCTCATTGTATGTGACGTGTGTCACTATGACAGATTAACTGGATTCATTTCTCATGGATGTTTTTTGCAAGAGACTTATTATTCTCTTCCCTTCTGTCAATTTTATAGTATCCAATATGCACATTTCCACAGGCATCTGTTTTTGTGTCCCTCAAATTAAAGTTTGTAATTATAAAGCATTTTGCTATCTGCAAAGCCATTTTCCATTGCACTGAAAACAATTACAAGCATCCAAATATATACTTACTAGAGTACTAGAAACATTTCACAGCTTTGTCATGTGTTTTGTTTGTAATACAGCCTCCTACTGTACATTTGTTTGAGAGAGTGCCAGATAGGCATAGTATATTCACATAAGAGGATTCTCCCAGTGTCTGACTTGCTGGAATGGTTGAAATTTACTATAAAGACAGCAAAACAATGATGAAAAGTTCAAATTTGTGTGGGACAATTTGCATTTACAGTCTGAATAATATCCCATCTGATGGCAAACGGGCCAATGCGAAGAGTACTAGCACAGAGGGCAGCACCGCTCACAACGGCTCCCTGCTTAGCGTTGACATCAAAAGTTTCAAGAGTACCTGGACTGAAGAGGTGCATCAGAACAGAGAGAAGTGGAAAACTCAGGCAGCCACAGGTACCTACTGTATATCCACTGGGTTTAATTTCCAGGAAACATTTTTTTATAGAATATTCATTTAGTGATTACTCCATCTTCTGGAATGACATTGTTCTTAAAAGGATGTTGTTTATGGTGTCTTATACACATAGAGGAGAAGGTCAAAAAGGAGGAAGAAGAGAAGGCCATTGAGAAAGAGGCTGATAGAAAACAGGACACAACTGAAGAGAAAATGGACACCACACAGGATAAAGGCAAGACAGAGAAAGAAGCAAAAGAGAATTCACCAAACAAAGAAACAAAAGATTCATCCTTCACAGAACGTAACAAGGTCAAATTAAGGGATACGAAATCAGAGCCAACAGACTCAAGCAAGGTCAAAGCGGATAAGAAAGATCCCAGAGAACAGCAGCCCAAAGAGGTGGAGGGCAATAAGGACCCAGGAGGAGTGAATGGAAGAAAGCCAGAGGCTGCTAATGAGCAGGTGGATGCAAAAGAGCCGGACACCAGCAGTGATACTGACAACAGCCAACAAGTACAAAACGGTATGTGTAGAACAAGTTATTTCATTTCATTTCATTAGATTTAATTTCACTGTCTTCAGCATCAGACCTACTGAATATATTTCTCCTGGGTTTTTTTTTTTGTTTTGTTTGTTTGTTTGTTTTGTTCTTGTGTGTGTGTGTGCTCTGTTTTTTGGTGTTCACTTTGGTGTTCACATTTCATAAGAATAAAACATAATTTAGTTGCATCTGAAGGCACATAGCTGGTATGATCAGAACTGTTTCTTCTTGGATGAAGAAATAACCATTGTTACCAAAGGCTGAGTAATATACAGTATAAACAAGTAACTAAATTTTTATCTGAATGTCAGGAGAAGAACTGGACTTACCCGACAGTGATGGCAGTCACACAAAGAGCTCAGATGGTAACTTTAGCATTTCCAACTTCTCCACAACCACAAAAGCCGTTGATGTTTAGATATTTCAGAATGAAGGCATGTCTCATCTAAAATAAAATAAAAAATAATAATAATAACTGCTTGCTTTGTATAATGTGGTTGTTGACATCTCACGTTCATGTACAGCGTGTGCTTTAAAGTACATATAGAAATATTCTCTAGAGGGTCTATTCATTGACATTTTATGGTCAGTTCATCATCATCATCATCATCATCATCATCATCTACAGAAAAGTAGGATCCATTTCCTGAGATGATCAACAATATGAGCTCTCGATAAAATACAATGAAATCATGTTGAGTTTGTCAACTGTTGTGTGGATTTCTCAGAAATGTACTATAATTACAGCCTTCTAATTACACTCCAGGCATTTCATCCCATTTCTTCACCCAGCAGCTCAGGAGAAGGCACCCGTGCCATTAAATGTGCCATATATCTCCTCTTTTCTACAGATGCAGATGAGGAACACAGCACACATGAAACTTCAGCCACCTCCCTAGTAGCCAGTGCTGCAGCTGCCTCCACGCCTGATGCACACTAACCACTCTTTCATTTCTCAACAAGGACGCCATCTGCTGGGCAGCACTTTCACTCCTGCACAATGGCACCATCTGGTGTCTGCTTTGATATTTATACAAACTGATTTATATTGTTTTCTGTTCGATTTCTTTTGCAAATAGACTTTCCTTTTTTTTTTACTTTTTTAAACAATTTTCCTTTTGTGACCTAAGTCTCTTCTGCTTGTACTGATGTGTTGGCTTTGGCCTAGAGTTACCCCAATACAGGGTCATATTAGCCCAGTGGGTTTTGCCATGAAGGCCCAGAGAACCTGTTAGCACTGAAGCCAAGAGGGTGCATATAGCAGTATGGCCATCAGATGTACCCTCCAGCTGAACTTTCCCTAAAGATCACACACACACACACACACACACACACACACACACACACCAATATTTATAGAAAAGCTGCAAAACTGTCCAGACACTGCCGGAGATAGGGTCAAGCACACACATATCCTAGAACTGACACAGAGCCAGCTGAACTGGGCGCTATTTTTACCTGGAATTTTCTTTAAATGCGCATTTGTATGGAAAAAAAAAAAAAAAACAAGCTGAAGAACATCCACCTTATTACTGTATGTTTTCTTGTCGTTCCGTGTACGTAACTTCCTGGTTGATATGCATTGTGTCCTGTTAAATATGCTGGTCAGGACTTGAGTTAGCCTTAAGCTGACGCTAGCAGTATTCAGTAAATGTGTGTTGTGTTGTGGGAGAATGTTTTTTATTTACTGCACATAGCTGAGCTTGATGTGACATCTGTTCATCTGATGAAACCACTGATTTCATCTGTATAATGTCACTTTGAACATAGAACATATATTTTCTTTATTTCGTTCTTAAACTGTGTTTAAACTGTAATAAGCTCAGTGTGAAAGACTAAAACAATGTAAATCTGGTACACCCGTTTTGGTTGACATTTCTATTTTGCCAAAATTACATAGATTTAAGTGGTACAATATATTCCTGTGAATAGAAAAATAAATAAATGTAAGAGATATTTTAATATATAAGGCAAGGGAGTCTAACCTTATGATCTAATGACCGAACTTGTGTCTATTTCTCCATTATGGTGAGCTGCATTTATTACTAGACAGTGTACAAGCTGCAGTGCCATCTTAGGTAAAACACTGCCCTCTGCCTCAATGTTAAACAGTTTAGTTGATCAGAACTTGTAATATAGTACATGTACTTTCTGATTTGAGCAGTCAGTTGGAATTTTTTTGAGCATTTTGTGTATATTTACTGTACATAAATAAGGAAATATAATTTATAACCTGTTGTGTACAGATACAGTCAGTAGATGGATCACTGCACTCAGCAGAGAACATTAGACTTACTCAAATGGGGAAGGTCAGCATCATTTTAATTTTACAAATTGAAATGTATTATAGATGGAATAACGTTTTTCATGTCTGGAGTTGCTTTTCCAGCTTTTTGTTCAGACTGTTTAATCTTATAAATTGTGTGTGTGTGTGGGGGTGGGGGGTGGGGGGGGGGATCATGCCACTTCCTTTGATGCACTTAATTACATTTTTTCAGTATATGAGCCATCACAGCTTCCCTTATTTTCAGGCCATAAAGATTATGTGAGTTTATGTTTTTTTTTTTTTTTTCTATTTTAAATTTACATTTTAACATTCCTCACTGATGATTTCTGTTTTTACTACATATGGAAGATGATATTCATTAGGAACAATTTTCAAATTGCAAGTGATAAAGGTAATTGTAATCAGAAGCACATACTCACTCTGCTGCACATCAACACTCAAGCAAAATTCCACCCTAATAATAAAGAGCATGTTTTATTTAATCTTATTTTTAATTCAGTGGCATATGTTAAATAGTCAACAAGCTCACTGTGTAAAATGTTATTGCTGCCTTTACCAAAGAGATAAAATTATTTATTTTTTAGACGAATCCTTTGTCCCTTGGCACAACCCATTAGAGATAAAAATGTGTCACTAGATACTGTGCAAGTTGTTTTTATGGGGTTTATTAAGCTTAATAATAATTGCTGCCTTAAATTCATTTTGTTGTACCACTAATATGTGATATTTCGAAACCTCAATGTGGTATCAGGTGTAATATATTTTTTTCACAAGAATGTAAGCTAATTGTCAGTCCTTGTATGCCAATCATCATTTTTATCAAATGTGTGTTTAAAAAAACCTACTTAGTATGTTTTCTATTTGTGCAGTATTCAGTGAAAAGCAGGCAATCATGAAAAGGCATCACCGGCATAACTTTTTTTATTTCTCCGACTGTCTACCATTTTGACTGTGTACCATTTTAGGCAATGTAGTAATCATACATCAAATTGTTCTACATGTTTATGCTGATATTAAATGTAAATTAATTATTTTTTCTTCATATTCTCTCACCAGCAAGTTCAGTAAGCCGATACAGAGCTAGGCATGACATTATAACCTGTTGGCAGCAGTACTGTACAAAAGTCTTCAGCTGTAAAAAAAAAAAAAAAAAAGTTTGAGATGCAAAGATGCTCTGAAAATAATCACAAAATTTATTTTAAATTTAAACACTGTAAACAGGAAATAAATAGATATTTATTTGCATTAGGACTCTTTACTATTTAAAATAACATCAGGTCTCTAGGTCATTCAGTTTTATAAGGAAAATGGTTGGTCACTTGCTATGGCTCTTCCGTAGACTTGCCTGTCTCATATTCTTCAGGATCAGGAGGATCATCTGGTGTTTTACCAGAAAAGTGATCTGTTAGTTTAAATTCTCTTTTCTTTAATAAACACATTAAAGTTTACCTTTTTGGATTTATTTTTTTAAGTAAACAGAAAGGATTTTTTTTTTTGCAAGACTTTTGCACAATACTGTAAACACAAGTCTAGTGTTGCTGATCCAATCCAAATAGCTGTTCTATTTTCTTTTGACATGAAAGGTCACTTTGAGAGTTCTGTTGCTTTCAGGGGTAAGATGACACTCAGACCTGTGAATTGCAAAGCATTTAAAGTATGTCTCTGTTTGCCTGCACTCGCCTCATCAGGAATTCAGCTGTAACATGCAGTGTGCAGTGAAATATTATCAAAAATAATACAGCAGTAAACATGGTACAGTGAAATTTTGCCTTAAAAATTTTTTGTTTGTGTGTGTGTGTGTTTTGCTGCTTTATAATAGCAAACTGCCAGGTATTCGATATGTTAGAATCTCTTGTCTTTCAATCTCTATTTTTATCATGACATTGTCTGGTTTTTACTCCTTTGGAGTTTGTTCTAGCAGAATCCATAATAATAATAATAATAATAATAATAATAATAATAATAATAATAATAAAACACATTATCTTGGGGGTAAAAGTAAGATGTAGTTCAAAGAGCAGAATTGGATTAGTTCAACTAGAAAAAGTTTTACAGCTCAGTGCCACCCCCTGCATGTTGTCGTACGTATTGCATCAGAACCATGAACAGTTCATCAATTTTTACTTTTTTTAAGCTCAGTTTTGTGCACTCTTCCAAAAGCATAAGCCATATAATAACTCATGTTATGTATCCTTTGCAAGTTTGACATATTTAGACTTCACTAATGTCTTGTTCAAACCTCTTTGTTTTTTTTGTTTTTTTTTCAAAATGATGGAAACAATCACAAACTAAGAGAGACACATGGTGGTATGATTCTGTTTGTTTCAGATGCTCCATTGTTGCACTCTTGTGCCAATAAATCTAAACTCAAAGGGCTCAGATGATGACTCTGTGTTTTTATTCAGCTACATTACTGCATCTAAAATTATAGATATGTTCAAAAATGTGGAATGACAGAAAATCTGATTAATATCACGCCCCTCTTCAAACTAATGGCTGGACCTTTTGTCTTGCAGGTGAAGGCAGAGGGTACCTGATCCGCTTCACCAAGAAGCCCAGTTACTGTGCCAGTTCCTACCCCATGCCCCGAGAGAAAGGAGCGGAGAGCAAGCACACTGACGCCCGAAGCAAAGCCATGCATCTGCAGTGTATATCTCTTAGACGTGGGAGGTGATATATCGCCGAGCAGCATGGTCCACACACTCTGCACAGCATCCCACCATTCACAAAACCAAAGTAATATTATTTAATGTATGAACCAGACACATGATATGTAGACTACCAAATATGCTTTTTTTGTTACAATAATTAGAATAAAACAAATCT
>QNUK01000852.1:195000-208138 GCA_013621035.1 Clarias magur | reverse complement strand
AGTTAATCGGTGACAATCCAGAGCCAAGGCCAGGGAGCAGACAGACAGGCTAAACCAACCGTCTGCTAGCTGCATAGAGTCGTCACTCAGGGTTCATCAGATTGAGACTGTGTCTGTTCCCGAGATAAACATAAACATACATTTAGAAAGACTCAGAAAGTCTGTTTTAGTAATTTAATTAACATAGAGACCACAAACTCAGATCACACTGAATGCGCAGCCGCACCTCTGATCTGAAGCTAGGACTGTTAAATATTAGATCTCTCGCATCGAAAGCAGTTATTGTTAATGAAACTATCACAGATCAGGAGCTTGATATATTATGTTTAGCAGAAACCTGGATTAAACAGGACGAGTATGTGGCTCTAAATGAAGCGAGTCCTCCTGGATACAGCTACATACACCAGCCTCGGCTAACTGGTAGAGGAGGAGGAGTCGCAGTTATTTATAACCGTAATCTGTCTCTCGTACAAAAACACAGTTTTAAATCTAATGCATTTGAAGTTCTCTATAGTAACATAAAGTCAGCTCAGTCGATCCCGCTAATCATCATTTACAGACCCCCTGGGCCGTACTCGGAGTTTCTCTGCAAATTTGCAGATTTCCTTTCAAACCTTGTTGTTTCTGTAGACAAAGCGTTAATTGCTGGAGACTTTAATATTCATTTTGAGAATCCAGAAGACCCTCTGAGAACAGCATTCTTGTCCATACTGGACTCAGTAGGAGTAAATCAGTGTGTAGTAGGACCCACTCATAAAGCAGCTCACACTTTAGATTTAATATTATTCTTTGGATTAAGTATAGGAAATATACCCACAATTCCACAGTCTGAAGTTATCTCAGATCACTACCTTGTCTCGATTAAAGCGTGTTATAGTAATAATGTACGCACAGCACCGCGCTTCCACCTTAAACGTACATTTACATCAAATACCACACAGAGCTTTATCAATAATCTTCCAGAATTATCTACTTTGATTGGATCGCCATCTGACTTCACAGAACTCGAACAGGCGAATGAATATCTAGAGTCAGCACTTCGTTATGGCTTAGATAATATCGCTCCAGTTAAAAGGAAAATGATTAGAGATAAGAAACTCGCTCCTTGGTATAATGACCACACACGTGCTTTAAAACAAACCGCTCGCAAATTTGAACGTAAATGGCGCCAAACTAAATTGATAGTATTCAAAATAGCTTGGAAGGAGAGCATCCTGATCTATAAAAAAGCTCTCAGTGATGCTAGATCAACATATTTCTCCACTCTAATAGAAAATAACAAAAAAACCCGAGATTTTTATTTAATACCGTAGCTAAATTAACTAAAAACAAGACCACTGCAGAAATCTCCACAACATCATCATGCAGTAGTGAGGATTTCATGAACTTTTTCAATAATAAAATCATAAATATTAGGCAAAACATTCCGGCTTTGAAACCAGACAATTTAAATAATTCAGATGATCTAACCACATCACATCAGAACTTAGAACACTTTATTCCTCTTGAAGCGAGGGAACTAATTTCACTCATCTCTTCTTCAAAATCGTCAACCTGTATATTAGATCCTATACCAACACATTTTCTCAAGCAGATAGTACCAGCAATAACAGAACCCCTGTTGAAAGTAATTAACTGTTCACTCAGTAGTGGGTATGTCCCCAAATCCTTTAAATTAGCCGTTATTAAACCGCTAATCAAGAAACCTGACCTTGACCCCTGTCTGCTTTCTAATTACAGGCCGATATCAAACCTTCCGTTTATCTCCAAGATTTTTGAAAAGGTAGTATCACAGCAGCTATGTTCACATCTACACAGAAATAGCATAAATGAAGTGTATCAGTCAGGATTTAGGCCTCATCACAGCAGAGAGACAGCACTTGTTAAAGTAGTAAACGACCTCCTATGGGCCTCTGATCAGGGTTGCGTCACTATACTTGTGTTACTGGACCTCAGTGCAGCTTTTGACACCGTTGATCATAGTATTTTCCTTCACAGATTAGAACAGGTAGTAGGAATTAAGGGAACTGCCCTCTTGGCTCAGATCCTACTTGACTGATCGTTATCAGTTTGTAGATTTAGATGGTGACCATTCCTCATGTTCTCAAGTGGAGTTTGGTGTTCCACAGGGCTCAGTTTTAGGCCCACTGCTTTTTTCCCTTTACATGCTTCCTCTAAGGCAACATAATTGATTGCATTAAACATGGTATTAGTTTTCATTGTTATGCTGATGACTTTACAATTATATGTCTCAGCAAAACCAGATGAGAAGAAACCAGTTTTAAATTGAGCAGTGTGTGCAGGACATCTGGTGGATGTTAATTAATTTTCTTCTGTAATCCTGATAAGACAGAGTTCTGGTCATAATTTACCACAGAGTAGCTAGAGTAGAAACTTTCTGATCACTTTTGCTTGGCTTTTTTTTTTTAGATGCCTTTTCTGTTCCATCCAAGTGCAGCAGTTAGAGACTCGGTGTGATTATAGATTCCAACCTTTCGTTTGAAGCTCATGTAGATAATATTACCAGGATAGCTTTCTTTCACCTTAGAAATATTGCCAAGCTAAGAAACATATTGTCACTAAATGATGCAGAAAAACTAGTTCATGCTTTTATCACCTCTAGGTTGGATTATTGTAACGCCTTACTGTCTGGTTGTTCAGCTAGGTGTATAAACAAGCTTCAGTTAGTTCAGAATGCAGCAGCGAGAGTCCTCACTAGAACCAGAATCAGGCACATCACCCTATCTTATCTCACTGCATTGTCCCTGTCAAATTTGGCATCGATTTCAAGATACTACTTTTGACATATAAAGCACTAAATGGTCTCGCGCCACAGTATCTGAGTGAACTGTTAGTGTCTTACGATCCGCCACGCCTACTTCGATCAAAGGATGCAGGCTGCCTGTCAGTACCACGTATTATTAAAACTACAGCAGGGGGCAGAGCTTTTTCTTACAAAGCCCCAAAGTTATGGAATAGTCTTCTGTTAATGTTCGGGACTCAGACACAGTCTCAGTGTTTAAGTCTAGGCTAAAAACCTATTTATTTAGCGCAGCATGTTTGTAAATAGATTAGCCTTAGGTAAAGGAGCAGATCTGGGGGACTCATGGACGTAGAGTATTCTGGTGAACTGCTATGTTTAGATGCTGTCCTCCCCACTCTCATTGTTCACTCAGGTTTGTTGACGGTGAGGTGATTGGTTGCTTTACATCTCAGGGAGCCCTCATGTTTATGTTTCCTTCTGGCTCCTCCCTTTTAGTTATGCTGTTATAGTTAGTCCTGCCGGAGTCCCTGCTTGCACTCTGCACTAATATACATTCACCTTATACATGTTGACTGTGACCAGACCTAACTGCCATCTCTCCTTATTTTCTGTTCTCTCCTTTTCTGCTCTCTCTCTCTCTCCCTCTCTCCTTTCCCTCTCTCTGTCTCTCTGTCGAGCTATACATGTTCGCTCCTGAGTTGCCAGTGATCCAGACCCCTCTGCCCTCTGGAGCCGTCTAACCCGTCCTGGAGTCCTGCTTCTGGTTGGAGATCCCGTCACATGGATGCCCCGTGTGGTCTGCCTGGATGCGCTTGGTGGCTGGGGATGGTTTCCATGAAGACTGTCCTATCATCGATTGATGCTCTGGGGACCTGTGACTTCAGTTGTTCGATAGCTCAGGACTGGAATCTCCTACAGTCTACCTGAGCCTCCGGGAACAAACTGGACTCCTTTTAATTTAAATTTGAACACATCTCCTGTTACACTGAACTTCCAGTACACATTATTATGCTGATCATTCTCTGCTCTCCGTTATCACCCAGATGAGGATGGGTTCCCTGTTGAGTCTGGTTCCTCTCAAGGTTTCTTCCTATTACCATCTCAGGGAGTTTTTCCTTGCCACCGTCGCCCTCGGCTTGCTCATCAGGGACAATCTTATCATTTTGATTCATACACATTGCATAAAAACTTACTTCTTTTTATTGTGTAAAGCTGCTTTGTGACAATGTCAATTGTTAAAAGCGCTATATAAATAAAATTGAATTGAATTGAATTAAAGTTTACTTAAAATCGAAAATAGTTTGACTTAATTATATCAATTAATTACATGAGATCAGTAAGTAAATACTACTTAACATGATTTAAAGAGGCCACGTGATATGTAATATTTACTTTGTTAGTTTTACTCATTTTCACAAGTGTAAAATTTAGCTGAAAAACCTGAGTGCAAAAACTTGCAAAAGAAACATTGAGTAGATTTGACTTCTTATTTGTTTCAGTGTAGCTGCTCAGCAGAACAAACTGATAAAGCTTCACATCTGTTCATTTTTTAAACATTTTTATTTCTTTGCGGTGAATAAAATGGATATTTCACTGGTGTAAATCCAAGTAACGGTGTGTGAACTCGTTAAACTGTAGCTACTCTTAACTAATAGAAGTCTCGTATTAAATCAGCTGGAGCCGCAGAGTCGCACATCAGAGCCCAACTGAATCACACACATCCTGAAATGGAGACATGACACACTGCTGCCCGTCTCGCGCCCGGTGCGTCCTCACACATGGTGTCCTGACTTCCTGGTGATGAAGGTTACAGGCACGATGGATGAGGAGATTCAGGATCCTGTCGCACCTGTTGGTCTTAAGAGCAGAGCAGGAATCACTCCAGAGTTCGAGGGTCACGAGTTTTCCTGGTGGGAAGTTCATCCTGTCTGTGTGTGTGTGTGTCTCAGGAGAGTGTATAGGTCATGGGAAAATCTGGAACAGTTACTCTAAGGGAATTTTTCCGCTCTTTTTCTCTCCTATAAATTCCTACCAGCGAGAGCCTCGACTAGACGTCTCACTGCATCTTTTCAAATCGCTGCCCACTTCCACCTGGGTGAAGCTCACAGAGGCTTGTGATTGGCTAGTGTGACTATAGGGGCAAGAGAGTAACCCCCCTCCCCCCCTCCCGTCTGAAGGCATCATCGGGACTGGAACTCATGATCTACAGGTCACAGGGTGGCTCCACCCTCATGTCGCTGTCTGTCTAAATGAGTTTCCTCTGGCTGCTCTGGTTTCCTCCCACACTGATGGGTGCACTAATGAGGTCAATCATAAACCTGAGCCGGGGCAAATGTTTTCTGAAACTAAGAGCCCAGGGCAGATCTCACACTTTGTCCCCAGATTCCTGTGTGTGTGATTCAGTGGTGGAGTGGAGACGTTTACAAAAAGCTCCAGGAATAACGGTCTCGTGATTTACTGAATCATCTCTGTTCTCTTCTTTTCACTTTCTGTTTCCTCTCTAGCTCCTCCCACACGGCACCGCGGGAAAACTGCACGCTCACGGTGTCTCAACGTTCTCTATGAAAGGCACAGAGGTGGAACCAGGGGTCACTGCTGACCCACACTAATCTGGGAGCAGAGGCAGGGACAGGGTAGGGACAGGGGCGAGGTGTGTGAAAGGCAGACCCCTCCCCCTGCCACCCCAATTCAGGAGGCTGGTGTGTTGACACATGACGCATACGTACGTACAGAAGATCAAATAAATGTGAGAGAAAAGAGGAACTGTAACACACACACACACACTTGAAATTACATACAGAATCAATTTATCTAAAATATTTAGTTTTTATTTACTAAAGGATCTCCTGTATCACACTGAGCTGTGTGTGTGTGTGTGTGTGTCTCAGGAGAGTGTATAGGTCATGGGAAAAATCTGGGACTTTCAGCAGTTCAGCTCATTTTACATTCCACACACACAATACACAACACACACACACACACACACACACACACACACACACACACACACACACACACACAGCTCTAACAAGGTGACGAGAGACGAATGGACCAAGGCGCCCTCACTGCTGTGTTCTGGAAAACATCTGAGATCAGACCTCTCTCTCACACACACACACACACACACACACACACACACACACACACACACACACACACACACACAACTGAGGAGTGTGTGTACCCTGTGTGAAAGAGAGGATGATGTAATCAGTGTCTCTGTCCCAAACCACACACACACATCACATGGTGTGCCTCAGGACTGGTCAGAGTGGGTCTGGTCTCTGTTCCTGTGTCTGGGGGACTGATGGACGTAGAGTATTCTGGTGGACTGGTGTGTTTAGATGCTGTCCTCCCCACTCATGTCTTCTCATTGTTCACTCAGGTTTGTCGACGGTGAGGTGATTGGTTTAGAAAGGAACAGAGAAACTCCTGAAGCACACTGACACACCAGTACTGTTCTGCCCTCTAGTGGTGACACACACACACACACACACACACACACGCTTATGTTGCATTTGTAAATGCAGTGATGAATGGTGTTAATGGACTAACGTTTACATTAGGCAAAAAATTCCGGCTTTGAAACCAGACAATTTAAATAATTCAGATGATCTAACCACATCACATCAGAACTTAGAACACTTTACTCCCCTTGAAGCGAGGGAACTAATTTCACTCATCTCTTCTTCAAAATCGTCAACCTGTATATTAGATCCTATACCGACACATTTTCTCAAGCAGATAGTACCAGCAATAACAGAACCCCTGTTGAAAGTAATTAACTGTTCACTCAGTAGTGGGTATGTCCCCAAATCCTTTAAATTAGCCGTTATTAAACCGCTAATCAAGAAACCTGAACTTGACCCCTGTCTGCTTTCTAATTACAGGCCGATATCAAACCTTCCGTTTATCTCCAAGATTTTGGAAAAGGTAGTATCACAGCAGCTATGTTCACATCTACACAGAAATAGCATAAATGAAGTGTATCAGTCAGGATTTAGGCCTCATCACAGCACAGAGACAGCACTTGTTAATGTAGTAAACGACCTCCTATGGGCCTCTGATCAGGGTTGCGTCACTATACTTGTGTTACTGGACCTCAGTGCAGCTTTTGACACCATTGATCATAGTATTCTCCTTCACAGATTAGAAAAGGTAGTAAAAATGAAGGGAACTGCCCTCTTGTGGCTCAGATCCTACTTGACTGATCGTTATCAGTTTGTAGATTTAGATGGTGACCATTCCTCATGTTCTCAAGTGGAGTTTGGTGTTCCACAGGGCTCAGTTTTAGGCCCACTGCTTTTTTCCCTTTACATGCTTCCTCTGGGCAACATAATTCGTAAACATGGTATTAGTTTTTATTGTTATGCTGATGACACACAATTATATGTCTCAGCAAAACCAGATGAGAAAAACCAGTTTGCTAAAATTGAGCAGTGTGTGCAGGACATACGAGATTGGATGTTAATTAATTTTCTTCTGCTTAATCCTGATAAGACAGAAGTTCTAGTCATAGGACCACAAGTAGCTAGAAGTAAGCTTTTTGATCAGACTGTAACTTTAGATGGCCTTTCTGTTCCATCAAGTGCAACAGTTAAAGACCTCGGTGTGATTATAGATTCCAGCCTTTCGTTTGAAGCTCATGTAGATAATATTACCAGGATAGCTTTCTTTCACCTTAGAAATATTGCCAAGATAAGAAACATATTGTCACTAAACGATGCAGAAAAACTAGTTGATGCTTTTATCACCTCTAGGTTGGACTATTGTAACGCCTTACTGTCTGGTTGTTCAACTAGGTGTATAAACAAGCTTCAGTTAGTACAGAATGCAGCAGCGAGAGTCCTCACTAGAACCAGAAGATACGAGCACATCACCCCTATCTTATCTACACTTTCTATCTACTAAATTTCGCATTGATTTTAAAATACTACTTTTAACCTACAGTGGAACCTCGGATTGTGAGTAATCCGGTTTGTTTTTCGCCAAGACAAGATGAAAAACGAGCAAGTCTTGGTTTACGAGTAGCGAGTATCATGTAACACGCATGCGCTTCTTGTTTTGACGCCGAGCGTCACATGATCACAACTGAGCCAGTGGTTTTTCTCTCTCTTGTGCTGTGGAATTATGGGTGCTCGTCTCTCACTGGTATAATCAACATCTGTGCACACACGTAATGTTTATTATAACACTGACCACGTGTGTGTGTGTAAAACATCTTTTATTTTGTTTTTGTATGCGTGTGTGTGTGTCCTTTGTGGTTACTGTCCTTTGCGACATTGGCTCAGGGACATTATGTCCTGTTTTTTTCCCTGGAGAAGATTCACTACTCAATCCTCACTTATTAGAAATTTAAACAGGTGTGAAACCCAAGTTCACTTTCTTCATAAACATTGAGAGTTCAATCCCGTTCGTATTTGAGTGGTTGCTTGTTTTTTTTTTTTCTTTCTTCATACAAAACCCAGACGACCAGCTCCATGTTCTTGTTTCTTTCTTTTTCCTCTTTAAATATGCCTGGCGTCTAGACTTTCTTAGACATGTATGCTGGCTTGGAATAAGGGAGGGGTGGGGGGTGTAGGGCTTTATAAGGGGTTTAATAAGGTGTGCATTGAAACATGTTTACATTATCTGGTTAAAAAAAAGATAAATTTTGTTGAAAAGAAAATGGAGACAAAGACGATTAAGTGTTTGGTGGGTTTCTGAAGGGTGACAGGATTTAAACTGAGAGGAAGTTGAGGGAGATCAAGACCAGAAGGTGGCGGTAAAGGAACATGGTGAATGCCAACCACCGGTAAACACCAGAAGACGGGACTTTGTCCACAGGGGACACTCCGTGCTGCTGCTAAGGTCCCGTGTCCTCTGCTCATGGACACGAGATAACGGAGGACGGTTCCACATAACCATGAAGATGTGTTGGGCTGCACTGATGCACACCGGGTCACCGTGACCTCTTGTGACTGCAGACTCGCTGACAGATTTCACACTGAACCTGCTGTGAAAACGTTCGTACTTCACTTTCGGCCGCAGAGCTCAGAGTTACAGCAGGGGACGATTTACAGTCTCACTGTCCGGCGTCACCCAGATGAGGCCCAGCGCCGTTTAGAGAGCGGGTCCTCTAGGACTTCTTCCCTCGGCACCGTCACCTGCGGCTGCTCCATCAGGGACACGCGGCTGTAAAACGTTACAACAGCTGCACATTTTACATGTAAACTATTCAGAAAGTATTTAGTCCTGCAAAGCGTCTCTGCCGCACCTAGTTAACAGCACTATAGTGATGACAGGTGTGTGTGTGTGTGTGTTCGTTCATCTTCTCCTTCATTCACTCAGACTGTGTTCAGGATTTTTCTGTCCTCTTTATATTTTATTAGAATTTAAAAATGTTGAGATTCATTTTACAGCTCAATAATATTTTAAACAGAACTGTGATGAAGCCACGATGAGTACAGGAGTTATTCTGAGTCTCAGGCTGCAGCGTGGAAGAGAAACACAGGGGTGCGCGCACACACACACACACACACCCACACACCCACACACACACACACACATTCCTCTGTCACTTGCGTTTATTCACCGTTCATTACACCAGTACAGTTATAGTCACCCCGTCACTGTAGATATTAATAATGATGATTTGCATAGATCGTTAGACAGCAATTTAATTTTCTCATTAAGACATAATGGAATGTTCATTAAGACTCTGCCCCCCCTCCCCCCCTCCCCCCCACACACCCGTACAGGAAACCTTCGTCTCAGACAGAGGGACGTCCCGACTGCGCTCCGGTCCCGGAGGAGTGGACTAAAGGAGAAGTGCACACTACGTAGGCCTTGTGCTTAAGCATGAATTAATTCACACGCAGCTCCGCCCACAATGGCCACGCCCACAGTATAACAGCGGAGGCATGTGCCGATCATCAGCCACAAGATAGAAACCGTTCAGTATTCACAGGAGTCTCCCTGCGGAGGGTTAGAACACGTACTGAGCAGGTAGTGCGCCTCAGCAGGGGGTAAGGTCTGACCCCTTAATCTGACATGCTAAAGCACACGCCCCTCAGCGAACCGCCATACCGGTGCCAAACGCCTGCAGAGTGAGAAATGAGATCATCTTTTTTTTTTTTTTTTAAGAATATAATCTTTTTTCCTTTAAATACAAACTGGTGATCTCGTCAGAAACCGTGATAAAAACGTACAAATATCATGATATGAAAAATTATCACGGATCGGCACATGCCTGGCCAAGCGCAAAGTTTATTTTATCATGGATTTATTATCTCTTATTATCTGCTAAATGGTTTATTACAGTGTGTGTGCGTGAGTGAGTGAGTGTGTGTGTGTGTGTGTGTATATAAACACAATGAGTATGTACAGCACAGAAAAAAAAAATCTCTCACTGCAGTGAGGAATTCAACACCATAACAGAAAAACAAACAAACAAAAGTGGAGTGCCCCCTCCCACACACACACACACCTTTCTGTTATCTCCTGTCTCTCAATCCAAATACTTTCCTTTACCCTATTGGTCGAATGCCTCTCTAAGCTCCGCCCACCCACTTGACTCATTCCATTGCAGGTGTGTAAACTCAGAATTCGCTACAGTTTCAACGTTCACGCTAAACACCAATTTCAATTCCGCATTAATTAATTACTTACTGCCCCGATTAACTTCCCACACACACACACACACACACACACACACACTCTCTCTCACTCCTGCTGGTGAGAAATCTCAAAACTAATTAATACTAAATTATAAAGGAAATAACTGTATCCATCTGTCTGAAAAAAAAAAAAAAAAAGACAGAAGAAGTGAGCGAAGCGTGTAAGAAAATGAACATGTAAGAACTGGGACCAAGCCACGCCCCCCTCTCTCTCTCTCTCCTACAGAACTGTCACTTCCTGTTTCTCTCCACATTTCAGATACGCGCGCACACACACACACACACACACACACACACAGTCTCTCTCTCACACACAACCCTGGCCCCGCCCCTCAGATGTGCTTAAAGTCCTGTAAAATCTCCGCCCCTCCTTGTGGGAGGAGAGATGGAGGACAGGAAGTGGAGACGGAGGAGCGGAGAGGTGGAGATGGAGGAATGTGCAGGTGTACGGCCCTTTTAGAGGTCGCTCTCTCCGTACAGAGCGGTGGAGAAGGACATGTAGTCGAGCGCCCCGGGCGCGGCGTCGCTCCCTCTGTAGGGCGCCATGCGCGAGATACAGTACTCGGCCTGATCCGGGGGCAGCTCGCGCCTCAGCTCCTCCGCCGTGATGTAGTTCTGCACACACACAGACACGACACACACACACAGACACGACACACAAAATTCAGGTGTTAAATAAATATCAGTGTTTAAAGGCCAGAATGAATCACTTTTTTCCGTCTCTGGCTGTAATACAAATCTAATTTTTATTTCTAAGTCAGGGGGTCTCTTATTTTACAGTGAAATCAATCCGTCATTTAAAACCACACACACACACAGACACACACACACACACCTTGTCTCCAGCGAGGATCTTGAAGGAGGCGATGACCTGATCCGCCGTGTCCGTGTCTGTCGTTTCCCGCGACATAAAGTCGATGAAGGCCTGGAACGTCACGGCGCCGGTGTTGTTGGGGTCCACACCGCTCATGATGCGCGCAAACTCAGCATCGCCCTGGCAACCGGGGTCAAAAGGTCAACCAAATCCAAATGTCTCTGGGCAACACCTCACACTCACCACTAACTCTACAGACACCGAACCTATTCACATCTGTACAGGGGCACTGATCTCATACACAACATCTGTTTCACACCGGTTCCTGTGGGGGATCAGACGGGGGGGGGGGGCTGGGGGTGGCGGGTCTCTCAATGAGAACAATACAGGAGCATTTAGCAGTCTGCACAGGACTAATCAGGGATCACCACTGGATCAGAGGAGGAACAAAGTGGAATGGGTCATGGATCAGCGATGGACCGGGTGTCCGACATTTCACTCAGAATTCTTTTACACTAACTCGGGTTATTAGAAACCAGACGCGGTGAGATCAGGGAGTCCCTACAGACGTGTGCTGAGACGGTCAGGTCCCTCTACATCCATCATCAGACTGAAGCTCATTAACCACTTATACAACAGAAAATAGTAGAACAACACACAGTGGAAGAGCATTCAACACATCAGCATGAGAGAGAGAGAGAGAGACAGACAGTTATAGAGAGAGAGAGAGAGAGAGAGACACGTAAAGCAGTACCAGGCTGTTGCCAGTGGAAATGAGCAGCGCGCGGAAATCGTCCGTGTCCATGACCCCTGTGCGCTTCTGTACGGCGGGAGAGCGAGGGATGAAGATGAAAAGGGAGAGAATGAAGGGATGCAGCCGGAGAGCGAGACAGAAGAGGAGACAAACAGGAAAGAGCCAGGCAGGACGGATGGAGGAGAGAGAGAGAGAGAGAGAGAGAGAGAGAGATGCAGGATGAGGGGAAAAAAAAAACAGAGAACAGAAAAGCAGCGTTAAGAGAGACATCAGTGCTGACAGACAGCAGGGGGCGGCGTAACGGGCGGGGGAAGGGTGCGGTGAGCGGGGGAGGGGCTGGCAGTGCCACGAGCAGCTGAAGGTGCAAATAAACACGTAAGAAAACATGGAGACTCGTCCAGCAGAGGGCAGCGGCGAGTCGTCTCCGTGTGCTCGTTACCTGTTTGTCGTTCTCCACGTCGTAACCCAGACTGATCAAACACGCCTTGAACTCCTCGGCCGCTAAAGCGCCGCTGTGGTCCTGCAGTCGGCCAATCACACGACAGATCACACCGGGACAACCAATCACAGCGCGCGGAGCACAGAACACACGCAGGGGGCGTCACATCACGACATGCATGAGACAGAGTGGGTGGAGACAAATGAGATGGACATCAAACAAAAACCAAAAGGGATGATGATGATGATGATGAAGGGCGGTGCGACAGGGACAGGACGCGTTCTGGAACCTCTCTGTCCGTACAGATCAATTAATATTACTTTCTGTGTTTCTAACTTTCCGCCCCATGTTTAAAGATTATTGGTACGGTCGCATGCAGTGTGTGTGTGTGTGTGTGTGTGTGTGTGTGACACTGATCATGCAGTGATGTGACTGACATTTCATAAAATAAA
Source organism: Clarias magur (assembly GCA_013621035.1). Lineage (NCBI taxonomy): Eukaryota > Metazoa > Chordata > Actinopteri > Siluriformes > Clariidae > Clarias > Clarias magur. The sequence goes on along the minus strand of QNUK01000852.1, from coordinate 195,257 downwards.
AGACATTTATTTAGAGTAAACAGTAATAATGTGATTAATGCTTGAAATGAGGTGAAGAACAGGTGAGCAGTTCATGATCATGTGACTCGACAGGACCAATCAAACACTCTCACATCCTGCTGCTCTTCAGTAGATCCTTCAGACTCACACACACACACACACACACACACGTGTGCTTTGGCTCATACACGCAAGAGTGTTTATAGTCACAACAACTAAACGTGACATTTGTGTGCTGAACGCTGTGTGTGTGTGTG
>QNUK01000852.1:162500-180000 GCA_013621035.1 Clarias magur | reverse complement strand
CACACTGATGCACATAACAGAGTGCGCTCTGAATCACACACTCCATGCATTCTAATGCGCTGACACACACACACACAGTAATGAGGAAATGACAGAAGCCATACTGACCGCAGTATTACACTCTTCCTCTTTCAAGCGGTACTAACAGTTCATCTGTCACACACACACACACACACACTTCACTTCCACACACATCAGATATTAAAGCTTCGTTAGACTCCTGAGTCACTCTGAGTCACCGCTGTGTGAGACAGGTCGTCATGAGCCCGGGGCGGAGTCCCAAATCACACGCTGGGTTTATTCACCCTGACACACAGGGCCACAGTTCACCCGGTGCAGAGGGGGCGTGGCCTCTAACGTCTCAACTGGACAGTAGGTCAGGTGTAGGGTAGAGTGCGTGCGTGTGCATTTAGGACACAGCCCATGCTAAAGGTCATCATGTACATAGAGAGGGCGGAGTTAAAGGGAATGATGTCACCTTTACCATCAACATTTCACACACACCACACGGGGAACCCACGGGCACCTCCATATCATCACTCTGTGTGTGTGTGTGTGTGTGTCTGTGGAATGTTAAGAATGGGACAGGAGGATACACTCTTCCTTCTCACAGAACTTCATCCAGTTTACACAGATCAAAAGTCAGAGTTTTACAGTCCTGTGAGCAGACGCTGCATTCCTCACACACACACACACCTGTAGTACTCGTCTCAAAACTAACTCCGTCTATAACACTAAACACAGGACTAGAAACACCATCTACTGCTCTACCCACACGTGTACTGACAGTGTTTATACACACACACACACACACACACAGTGTTAATGTGTGTATCATCAGGATATCTCCCTTGTCCATCTGTCTGTCACTGAGGTGCAGCACTGAAAGGTATAATAAACACACCCAGTGACTTTACACACACACACAGGATGACATCATCTGAGCATAGCAAACCTTTCTGTCTGCCCCTCTCTCAATGTCTACCTGTCTCTCTCCCTAGACCTGTCTGTCTGTCTGTCTGTCTGTCTGTCCGTCCCTGGGCCTCCCCTGAGGTGTGAGTGAGAGAGAGAGAGAGAGAGAGAGAGAGAGAGAGAGAGAGAGAGAGCTGTTACTGTTCACACACTCTCACAGACGGCCGATATCACAGCTACACCATGTACTGATAATAGCATTGTGTTCTACTCAGTAGTGTGTGTGTGTGTGTGTGTGATTATCATGGACAGCGTGTAGTTCAGTGGTTCAAGAGCCCCAATACTGTACATGTAAAAAAGGGAAGGAGGTTAAAAAAAATGTCTGTGTGTGTCTGTCTGCGTGTGTGTGTCTGTCTGCGTGTGTGTGTGTGTGAACAGTTTGCATGTTAAATGCTGGTCTGAGGTTTGATTTCCTCGTGGTCTGTTTATCATGACATGCAAAGCACTATGGGAAAGCAAACACTGACATCATCACCACATCAACACCCCGCCCCATCTCCCTCTCTCTCACACACTCACCTGTCAGTCTGCATGTGTCTTTCCCTCTGACAGACTCCCTCTAATTCTCACACACACACACAGTTGCATAACTGCAGAGGACAAGTCTGAAACACTTCACACACTGAATCCTGCACACCTTGTTTTTTTACGGGTGTGAGAAGTTCTCAGAAATATTTCCTGCAAACATGACTCTGCATGATACAATATAACACACACTTTCATCGTCTAAGTATGGTATGACACTCAACTGTAGAAAGGATTGAGAAGTATGACATACTACTCATACTAAACCCTGCCCCGAGTCAGTGTGTAGTGAATGCGCACGCAGACACGCACGCAGACACGCACAGTCTAAATACTATGAACATAAACAGGACACAGACTTGAATAAGACTCTCCCGCTGCATCAAGCAACAGGGGGACGATGGTGAGGAGAGCGGTGCCACCCCGCCCACCTCCATCATCATCACCCAGCCCACCTTCATCATCACCATCATCACCATCATCATCAAAGGCTGAAAACTGAGATGGTGAGCACAAGGTGTCTCTCCATCAACTCACACCTTCAGTCTCTCTCTCTCTCTCTCTCTCACTCACAGAAAATCATTTTCACACTAAGCATCAGTTTAACATCATTACCAGAAAACAATAAAATCATCACAGTGTGATTTCAGAATGATGAAGAAGCAACCGCATGAGAAATCTCTCCTCACACCCTCATCTGACCACCACACACACACCCACACACACACCACAACCCTGAGCACAAGTATGTGACCCTACATGTATCTTATCTCTCCATCACACACACTTTCCTCCGTTATTATGAACAAGCTGATCAGGAAGTTGAAATATCCTAAAGCCCCGCCCCTCGGTGCGTTAAACAGACTCTGGACTAATCATCTCTCACCTTTGTGAGCGTCTGGACCAATCAGATCGCACGCTGCCCGAGTGACGTCGCGCTGTTAATCATTGATACTATCTGGCCCTCACCCCCGCCCCCCCGACCCCGTCCTGCTGGAATGTGACACACACACACACCTCACTGGGCCTCATAGTTATTTTCGGGCGGGTTCAGAGAAAGTAAAAGCAGACATTGTGTCGGTGAGGGTACGTGCAGTATGTCGCTAAACCGGTTAGAGGAATGTAAACCATCTCTGCCCCTCAGGTACCCCAGCCTGGGGCGGGATTAGCTCACCGGCTAGCGGCGCTAACATCTTCACCGCCCTGCTGCTACGCTCTCCGGAACAACCCCCGACTCGGCGCTTCCTGTGGTGTTAAACCGCACGGAGACACTCCCCGTGTTCATACCGGACACACACACACACAGCGCTGAGCAATCCGAGCCGAGCCGGTACGAACCGCGAGATCACAGAACGAACCTCGGACACCTCTCATAAAAACCTGTATTATTAGTTTATGAACACACACACACACACTCCTCTGACCTGCTCATGTGCACAGGTGTGTGTGTGTGTTACTGCCTGGACAGCACACTGAGACTCGAACCATGAACTGTCACACCTGAAAACTTTAAAACAGCCCTGCGGTCCGGTCCGGTCGGGTCGGGTGAAGTAGCCCCGGGTCACCGTGCGGCCGTCACACCCCGCTGTACTGCCCCTCTGAGGGAGACATGGAGCGCCGAAAGAAAATGGAAGCTGTTCTTTACCTCAGATCGGCGCCTCAGCACTAACTCACACTCACACTGTTCTCACACACACATCACTAATGTTCACCTCACACTCTTACACTTTCACCCGAGTTAACCTGATACACCGCGTTATATCGCGTTATCACGGGTTACACTGGGGCAGAAACACCTCCACACACGGCCTGGGGTTTTTTTTTTGCACAACTTTTCCTGCTAAGTTAGCCTGTTAGCTTACGACACACCAAGGAAAAATACGTTAACGCAAACAACTCTACTCCCAATTTACCTGAAACACACTGAAGGTTAAATTATCTAAAAATAAAACTAATCACACGAATGATCACTCTGCTCTGCTTTAACGCTGATTTAACACATGATCCTGGGACGCGCAGGCCAGAACCCGATCCCCGAGCTTTCCTACATCCCTGCTTCCGGATTTCCGCTCACCTTCCTCTGCTGCTTCTCCCAGGCCGGGTCGAGCAGCAGGTCTCGGTCCCAGCTGTTCTCCTGCTCCATGTAGCTCTGCTGCGCGGAGCTCTGGGATGGATTATTCGCTGCGTGATAATCTACCATCTCAGCGAACCAACTGAGCTCACTATTTCTGCACGAAATGGGCGAACAAAAACGGGATCTATGTATTAATTCTCTCGAAGCTGTGTGTGGATCGAAGCGCAGCCTGACAGAACTCCCGCTCAGAGTGCGTCCGCTCCGGCCGAGAAAAAATGGAGTAGCAAGTCAGCCTCTTTTGGGGGCGTGGCTTAACAAGTTATGGAGCTTACAATGAGGAGGGAGGAGCTACAGCAGACTGACAGTCAGCTAAAACAGGCGAGAATGGGCGGAGTCAGGTTACGGTGCCTGTTTATGCATATTATTATTTAATGAGGTCGTAGCTCCGCCCCGATATCTCACCAATGATGAAGCTTTTTTACATGTTGAAGTTTGGCTTTCATCAAATGTAGAGAAGACAAATTATTAAAAGTTAGAAGAAAAAATGCTTCTTCTTACCTCCTAAACACTAACCAGCAGCAAGTGTGATTCAAATACGGTTAGTGACAGATTTTCTTCAAAAATATATACTGGAATTATTTCAGATTTCACAAATGTGTCTTTCAGGACATGAATAATAAATAATGAACATTAAATAAGTGGGAAAGAATGTGAGGTGATATTATCATCGTGTGTGAATATATTCTAAGTACTGTGCAGGTTTGCAGGCGGTTTGGAGACTCTCAGGGGACTAAAGAAAGTAACATTATATAACACACACTTTTTGGATGTTTTACCTCCGAAACACAGCAGTGAGGGTCAGTGTGAGTCTCCCAAAGACCTGCAGCAGCTCGAGTCAAACGTAACTCCTATGAATCAATAGTTTCACCCCAAATAGATGGAAAATTAAACTCCATGTGAATGAATTTGCAGTGGTGTAAACATGTACAGAATATACAATGTGCGCGTGTGTGTGTGTGTGTGTGTGTGGAAATGATCTTACTTTGAGTAATAAACGCAGGTCTTTTTGTCATGTGACTTCACCAGGTGTTTATGTGATCTCCATCACACTTCCGTCTGGTTTAATGATGTGCGTCACAGTTCTTAACCCAATTCCAGTCATTTCAGCTTTCTCCTTAGTTGTTGACTTTACTTATTATTGAACCCTTCTAAATCAGCGACTTAAAAAAAGAAAAGAATTGATCAATTTAAGACATTATGCCTTGTACAATGTGTGTGTGTAGCTGAAGCATACATAGTTCTAAGCGTATAATATTACGGGGATGATGTATTTCTGTGTCTTTTCGGAACGGTGTCGGCTTTTTTTTCTGCCAGCTTGACCGTGCAGCCCGTGTTTGTTTGACGTTCCGCCTTTTATTCTGAATCCTGAAACGGCCACAGCAGGTTACTGCAGAGACGTCTGGGCACTTAGACGTTACCTGTGGGTGGTTCTTTATATCCTGAACGAGTCTCCTGGTCCACCTGACTGTAGCTTTGAGCTTTGATTTCTCACGTCTTTATCAGCGATAGAACACTAGAGATTGGTCATGTTTACTTGTTGTATATATTTTTAACATCCTTTTTCCTGATTTAAGAAGCTTAAATACCTTCTCTTTGTGATTCTTTAAGGCTTCCTGTTGGCTCAGTGTGCAGTGTGGATGAAATGCGAGAGAGATCTTTCAAGAGCTCAAACACTCATCGCTCTTTACACACACAGACTGTAATTACAGGTGTGGAAACCTCCCTCTTTATAGCCATTTAATCCTGTATCTGTTAGTGTGTGTGTGTGTGTGTGTGTAGTAAACTTTCGATCAGGGTCATTTGAGTGGTTTCAGTTCTCATTCTGTTTTGAAAATGGTTCATGTAATAATGCGATAATAACCGGCTTCACCTCAACACTATCCTGAAATGATAATAAAAACTTTTCAGGATGATCGTTCATGTTTTCATTTTAAAACAAAACAAATGAGCAGGGTGTGTAAAGATTTGAGCAGATCTCTATCTGTCTCTCTGACAGTGTGTTTCTGCCCAGAAGCGTCTCAGCACATCTCTGTGATAAAGCGGAAGTGTTTCAGGCGTATTTGGGTTTATTGAACCACAGCGATGTGACTCGGGGACTGAACGCCACACACTCGGCGCTCGGTCTGTTCAGTGTTGGCTGAAATAGTCTGTAAGGTTTTCTGATATTGTGTGAACTTTCCCATGTCTCTATTGCTCTTCTTGTATCTTCCAAAAATAAGTACACCCTCACATTTCAGCAAGCACTTTATTATATGTTCTGAAGGGACAATACTACAGAAATGACAATCTGCATACTCTAGGGTAGTCAATGTGCAGTTTGTACATCAGTGCAGATTTCCTGCCCTCTAGCAATAACTCATCATACAGACTTTATTGTCTAAATAACTGGCAACGAAAGTAAGTACACCCTAAGTAAACACATCAAAACTATGTCCAGAGTGTCAGTATTCTGTGTGAGCATCGTCGTTATCTAGCACAGCCTTAAACCTCCTGGAGCTGGACTTCACCAGAGCTGCACATGTTGTTGCTGGGATTCTCTTCCACTCCTCCATAATGACATGACGGAGCTGCGGGATGTCAGACACACGGCGCTTCGCCACTTTCCGCTTGAGGACGTCCTACAGGTGCTCAATAGGGTTCAGGTCTGGAGACATACTCGTCCACTGACAAACATGGACATGATGAATGTAAAGGGTCCGCAGGGCAGGAAGTCAAAACCTGTTAGCTAACTCGCTAATTTTTCAATAGGAGTCTGTTAGCCGACCCTGAAGTCTTTCATAAAGGCACCGCGGGTCAACGTCACCACCAAACGATTAGCCTCGATCTCGGGTCAGGATCGCCGTAACGATCTCCAGATAGACGACCAAACTCGCAATTTATTGATATGCACACCTCATTTGAAGTGGGCGGGGTCCGGACTGACGCGCCATGCGGTCCGGACTCTGAGAAGCCCTGGATAAAGTCCTGATATTAAAGTGATTATTATTTTAACATTTGAATATTTAAAATACATATTTGATTAACACCAATATTAGTATTTCTGGTGAGTGACATCAGCTTTATGCCATTTTCTTTCTTTCTTTCTTTCTTTTTTTAAAGAACACAAAAAATAGAATATAGAGATTCGGCCTGTAAGTATGTGGACTTCACACCCGGCTCTCTCTCTCTCTCTGTCAACCGAAAGTTAACAGCCAAGTAGAGAGTTTATCATTAATAAAACCTTATCTAACATAATTTACGGTTCGAGTTCACCGGCACTGTGGAGCAGATTAACATTAAATCAGCTGCTCACGGTGTTTAAGTGAAACTCTGCTGTACATCAGCCACCTGAACCAGCGGGAGAGAGGAGAGAACAATCAACGTCTGGAACCCGAGCCGTTTAATACCTGCGCCGGCTCCATTTCAACACTATGTACACTATACTGCCACCTACTGTATCAGTGTGTAACATCACCCATCAAGGACACGGGACATTAAACCTTTAGATAAACCTGCAGCTGGTGGTCGCGTCCAGGGGCTTTTAGCTAACGATAAGGTCAGGGGCAGGTCAAGGTCAGGGGCAGGTCAAGGTCAGGGTCCTCTGGGGCTTTTCTTTTTTCTTTTTGTAAGCGATTCAGCATCAGTAGATTGGGGTGTTAGATCTACATTTATAATAAATAAATATCTCTTTCACACACACACACACACACATATATATAGATTTACTGTCAGTTTATATATATAAATATATACTGTGTCCTGCTTAATGAAGGTTTATAATGACGATTTCAGGTGACGGAGATTTCAGACGAGACAGGCGGCGCTGATGACGTCACGTCTAAACAGTGTTCTGTTCTCAGGTACGTTTGGTTTCGATGTCTGAGTCGACCCGTGCCCGTTCCTGAGCGGGGAACGATTGTGTTCTCACTGATCTAAATGAACCAGAGGTTGGGGTGGAGTGTTCCTGGAAACGATCCCGAGGCCTGAGTCAGTCTGATGGTCTGCTGTAAAACATTCAGGAAAAAAAACATTCAGGCTAAAATATTGTCGGCTAAACCCCCGAATGATGAATCCCCTGACGACGCCTCTGGTCACGACTCCAAGCAAATAGAAGTGAAACAGTTAAGATGTGCTCGAGTCCCGGCCCGCCCGCGGCTCTACACCAAACTGTATTTCACTCAAACCCACCACAGAGAGAATAACATACACAACACACAGACATCAACCCAAACTAAACATTCAAAACCTTCATCAGGAAACTGAGTTACACCGATTAGCTTTTAAAATGTAATTACTTCTAATTCACTCGCTTCATTCAACTCAGTACTTTTAGATTTAAACATTTCCATGTACATTAAAAATTAGTGAAACATGAAATCTTAAAAACTCAAGCTAAATTAAAAGAACTAAGATTTAATTCTACAGTGAGCTGCGTGCTCGGGTAGGGAGAGGAGAGAACGACGTAGTAACACAGTGTGAGCCCTAGGAGGCGCTCATCACCTAAACAAACACACTAGAAAACACCCAGACACACCCGTCTGAGAGATCGGTGTCAGGCCTGCAGTGTACGAGTGTTTGTGTGTGTGTGTTTGTGTGTGTGTGTGTCCTGCTTGGTGCTCTGAGCTCCACCCCCTCGACAGGCTCCACCCCCTGTTGTTTATAACTGAAACTGCAGCAAGAAGAAATAATTCAAGCTTGTGATGAGACAATAAATGATCCAACTTGTAAATGAAATGAAGTTGTACAGTTAGCAGAAAAACAGCAGAAACGCTAACATTAGCATAATGCTTTTGTGTTCTTTCACCGTGTGCCGAATGACGCGTCTCTCCTGTCCAGCGGTTATTCACTGAGCGATATCGAGCTCCGCTCCACACGTCTGCTGGTTCTCATGTCGTTCTGGACTTTCTATAAATCTCGTTACTGAGTTTAGAAAATATTATGTACCAGTGGCGTGTACCAAAATAATGCCGAAGTAAGAATAAGGTTTTTCTAAACTGACACACGGTGGGTGAAACGGCACCTTCGACTAAAGTGGCGTCTCCCCAAATGCTGCCTTTGGTCCATTATCACATGTACATATGATCAGATATCATAAGTGGTTCTTGGTCTCCATAGTGTTTCTGTAAGGACTTCTTGCTCTACAACACTTATTTCAGGTGCCTGAGTGTCCGGAGTCGTCCTCGCGGGACTGCACGGTGTCGCCACGTCAGGTAATAACAGTTAGTCCCACTTGTGCATTACTTTTGGTGCAGCCCTCATATGCACTTTACCAAGTGATCAAATGTATCTACATTTCATAACATATCATTACAGTAAAATATCATTACAGTGAAGCTAATAGGAGATTATTAAAGCTTATTTCGAGACAAAGTGTACAAAACATTTCAAGTGAATTTTTTTTATATATATATATTTTTAGCAGATAATTTTACTTCTTTCAAAAACGAAATAATTAAATATAATAAAATGATCAGCCAATAGAACAAGAACGTTTTACTTACATTATTTTCAATTTGAAACTTTAGTGAATAATTTGAATCATCTTATTTTAGTCTTGTTGTAATATTAGTTTAATGATGTGGAGATGAATTTACTCCGAGTCTATACTCATCTTTTTGTCAGTTTAAACTGTAAATCACTTCCTGTGTGTGATTCCCCTCAGTGTGTGTGTGTGTGTGTGTGTGTGTGTGTGTGTGTGTGTGTGTGTGTGTTCTCGGGAAGTGTGTAGATGAGCTGTAGTTTCCATCTCAGGTGCTGCTGATGCTTATTTCACTGCTTTGCTATTTCACAGACTTCCACAGATATGAGATGGTTATCACCCTGCCCCCCAAACCGCCACCCCACCACACCCCACTCCCCCTCACCCCAGACACATGCGCAGGAACACACACACACACACACACACACGCGTACTGTACCACATGTACCGCGGCCAGACTGCAAACATGCTTCACGCTGGAGATCTGTGTGCGAGTGTGTGTGCGAGTGTGTGTGTGTGTGTGTGTGTGTGTGTGTGTGTGTGTGTTCCTTTAGAGTCAGCGTGTGTCATGACGTCTCTGTCTGTGTTTCATTTTGTCTCGTGCTTTGATTTCATCACAGTTCAGTCTTAGGTGGAGGAGGAGAGACTCTCACTTCATCTGCTCTTACTGAGACTGTGTGTGTGTGTGTGAGTGTGTGTGTGTGTAAAGCGGGACTGTCTTCAGTGCTGTGGATCTCCTTCTGAACTGGACCTGACTGGGAAACACTAGAGTGTGAGATGGACGCAGTGAAGGTGACGTCTCGTCCTGATACACAGACACAGGTCAGATATCCTCCAGTTTACTCATCGCTAATACACACCACTGAGGGTGGACAGGGTGTGTGTGTGTGTGTGTGTGTGTGTGTGTGTGTGTGTGTGTGTGTGTGTGTGTGTGTGTGATTTACTCGGAGTGGTTCAGCTCAGCTCTCAGTCAGGGGCACAAAGATGGGGTATATGCCGTGCATGGGGGCGACACACAGACCGGGGCGCCATTGTGGAAAAAAAATCTTAGAAAATTGTCTTTAATAAAGCTTTTAAAATATTTGAAAAATTATGTTTGTTAAGAGAATATTTTTGTTTAGCATTTTAAACGAGTATAAAATATACATATCAATTCAGCCCCCCCTCGCCCCCCTGCCCCCCCCCCTCTATAGCTGCCAGACAGTCACGTATGCAAAATGGACAGAAGAGGGAAATTTTCTGGCTCAGAACAGAAAACACATGAAACACAGAGTCTTAAGATGAGGACAGCAATGTCACAGTGGATAAAAAGAGATTGGTGAGCTTGACCTGTCATTTTGTATTACTCTAAGTCTTTAAGTTCATCAATATTTAACGTTATTGCCAGCGAGGCTGGGCAGAGTCACCGTCTCTAATCAAATCATTATTCCTGAAAAAATAGCCGTTTGGTTTAAAAAATCTTAACTTTTTGTTAAACTGAGGTTCTCACCACCAACCACAAGCAAGTTATTGGGCTCTTGGCTTTTCCTCTCAGTTCGTTATGTTCAGTCCGGAGCGTCCTGCCGTGTAACCAGAACGAGACGAGCGCTGGATCCTCTACACCTGCATTCGTACACTATTCCAGACCCTATTGGAAGCTTTTTGTAAACAGCATTCTCGAAAACAGCATGAAAAGCCACAACAAACCACAGTTTCTGAAAATGATGCAGTTTAAATGTATTAATGCACGAGCAGCTTTTTCTCTTTCTGTTGTAATAACAGTGCAAATGAAATGACATCACTGTTTAGCAAATACAATCATTTTAATGCGTTGTACATGAGTGTTCATAAAAAAGACGTCTTAAAGGCCTGATCTAACACACACACACACACACACACACACACACACACTAAATATTATATATAATATAAAATAGATAATGTTTTTATAACTTACATTTTTGCATTTCTGGTAGTTTTTAAGCACTCCTTCATGCACTGTAAACCCGATTAAGTTGGCAAAATTCAAAATATTTGAGGTAATCAGTTACATCAATTTTTTTTATTAACAATATTTCCAGTTTTAAGTAAACAGAACTATCAATTTTTCAGTTTGTTGAACTTGTGCAAATAAAAAAAATTGTTGCAACCCATCCACATGGCAGGCGAATCACTTTCCACTACTCATTTACTTAGGTGAATTATTGAGGTTAACAGTACTCAATGTGTTTAATTACTTTGAGCATTAGGGTTTAGAGTGTAGTGTGCAGAAATATGCAAGTAGTTTCATACTGAAAGTTGCCTGCTGTAGTATAGTGTAGGTGTAATAATAACAATGGTATAGTTACTCAGCCATGACGAGGACAACGAAGAGCAGGTGCAAGAGAATGACAAAGCAGGTGAAGAGGACAGGTAGGTATGGGCCAAGAAATCTAGCAGATTGGATATACTGCAGAATTAAAGTATAAATAGTGTGAAATATCTGGTCCATTTACTCAGCCGTGAAGATGAAGAGTAGAGAGAGAGAGAGACAGTGAGTGAGACAGTCGGAGACAGACAGAGACAGTAAGTGAGACAATGAGTGAGACAGAGAGACAGTGAGTGAGACAGTGAGTGAGACAGACGGAGACAGACAGAGACAGTGAGTGAGACCGTGAGTGAGTGAGACAGACAGAGACAGTGAGTGAGACAGTGAGAGAGACAGACAGAGACAGTGAGTGAGACAGACAGAGACAGTGAGTGAGACAGTGAGTGAGACAGTCGGACACAGACAGAGAAAGTGAGTGAGACAGACGGAGACAGAGACAGTGAGTGAGACAGACAGAGACAGTGAGTGAAACAGTGAGTGAGACAGACAGAGAAAGTGAGTGAGACAGAGACAGTGAGTGAGACAGTGAGTGAGACAGACAGAGAAAGTGAGTGAGACAGACGGAGACAGAGACAGTGAGTGAGACAGACGGAGACAGAGACAGTGAGTGAGACAGACAGAGAAAGTGAGTGAGACAGACGGAGACAGAGACAGTGAGTGAGACAGTGAGTGAGACAGACAGAGAAAGTGAGTGAGACAGACGGAGACAGAGACAGTGAGTGAGACAGACGGAGACAGAGACAGTGAGTGAGACAGACAGAGAAAGTGAGTGAGACAGACGGAGACAGAGACAGTGAGTGAGACAGTGAGTGAGACAGACAGAGAAAGTGAGTGAGACAGACGGAGACAGAGACAGTGAGTGAGACAGTGAGTGAGACAGACAGAGACAGTGAGTGAGACAGTGAGAATGAGTCTCTCTGTGTTTGTAGTTAAATCAGAAGAAACAGAGCAACGTCACTCGCTGAGACCCTTACATACATGAAGCTCTGCATACTGATTGGTCCAGACTGTAACAACTCACTGAATATTCATGAGGCGCTCTGCGACACACTGAAGGACAAAACACACACATGCACACACACACACCTCTGGCGCATTCACAGTGTACAGTTTCTTACAAAAATCTGAAATCCCCCCAGTTTCACTTCAGGTTCAGAGACATTTCTTTCTCACACACACACACACACACACACACACACACACACACACACACACACAGGAAGTGATGCAAGAGACGCAAGAACCTGCTGGAGCGCATCGTGAAAAATTCCATCAGTTTCATCTACAGATATCTTCATCAGCATCTACAGTCTTATTTATCAAGGGGTGCCCAAACTTTTGCATAACAGATTTTGGTGATTTTTTAAATTGAAATGATGTTAACACTCTCTCTCTCTTGGAAATGGAAAAAATGCAGAATATTTTCAGCAAACGTTGGTGCTTCTTTTTCAGTTACTTTTTATGTCATAAATTGAACTCAAATAAAAAATAAAAACATTATTGTGGCACTGTTCAAAAGTTTGGACACCCTACATAATCAGTACTTTGTAACTCTTCCTTTATCAGATATCACAGCTTGCAAACGCTTTTTAAAGCCGCTAAAAGTCTTTCAGTTCTTGTACTTGGGATTTTCTCCCATTCTTCCTTGCAAAAGGCTTCGAGTTCTGTAATATGTGTATCTGTGCTGAGGGAAAAACTCCCTGAGATGTGAAGAGGAAGAAACCTTGAGAGGAACCAGACTCATCAGGGAACCCATCCTCATCTGGGTGATAACGGACAGCAGGGATTTGATCTGCACTCATACTGTGTGTTAGGAGGCTGCAAGTTCAGTAGAACAGGAGACGTGTTTAAGTTCATATGGAGTCCAGTTGGTTATTGGAGACTCAGGTAGACTGTAGGAGACTCCAGTCCTGAACTATCGAGAGACTGCAGTCACGAGTCCTCAGAGGACAGCTGTCTCATCAGCCCGAGGACAGGAGCGTCTTCATGATGTAGTGGAACCGTCCCCAGTCACCACACGCGTCCCAGACAGACCACACGGGCTCCATGTGACCAGATCTCCAACCAGGAGAGGGACACCAGGACGAGTCAGACAAGTCCAGAGGACAGAGGGGGTCTGGATCACTGGCAGCTCAGGAGAGACATGTATAGTGAGAGAGAGAGCCAGGGAGAGGGAAAGAGAGAGAGAGAACAGAAGAGGAGAGATGGCAGTTCGGTCTGGTCACAGTCAACATGTATAAGGTGAATGTATATTAGTGCAAAGTGCAAGCAGGGACTCCGGCAGGACTAACTATGACATCATCACTAAAAGGGAGGAGCCAGAAGGAAACACAGACATGAGGGGGAACTGAGATGTAAAGCAACCAATCACCTCACCGTCAACAAACCTGAGTGAACAATGAGAGTGGGGAAGACAGCATCTAAACATAGCAGTTCACCAGAATACTCTACGTCCATGAGTCCCCCAGATCTGCTCCTTTACCTAAGGTTAATCTATTTACAAAAATGCTTGGCTAAATAAATAAGTTTTTAGCCTAGACTTAAACACTGAGACTGTGTCTGAGTCCCTAACATTAACAGGAAGACTATTCCATAACTTTGGGGCTTTGTAAGAAAAAGCTCTGCCCCCTGCTGTAGTTTTAATAATACGTGGTACTGACAGGCAGCCTGCATCCTTTGATGGAAGTAGGCGTGGCGGATCATAAGACACTAACAGTTCACTCAGATACTGTGGCGCGAGACCAATTAGTGCTTTAATTGTCAAAAGTAGTATCTTGAAATCGATGCAAAATTTGACAGGAGCCAATGCAGTGTAGATAAGATAGGGGTGATGTGCTCGTATCTTCTGGTTCTAGTGAGGACTCTCGCTGCTGCATTCTGGACTAACTGAAGCTTGTTTATACACCTAGTTGAACAACCAGACAGTAAGGCGTTACAATAATCCAACCTAGAGGTGAGAAAAGCATGAACTAGTTTTTCTGCATCATTTAGTGACAATATGTTTCTTATCTTGGCAATATTTCTAAGGTGAAAGAAAGCTGTCCTGGTAATATTATCTACATGAGCTTCAAACGAAAAACACAAGCAAAATCACACCAAGGTCTTTTACTGTTGCACTAGATAGAACAGAAAGGCCACTTAAAGTTACAGTGAAAAAAGCAGTGGGCCTAAAACTGAACCCTGTGGAACACCAAACTCCACTTGAGAACATGAGGAATGATCACCATCTAAATCTACAAACTGATAACGATCAGTCAAATAGGATCTGAGCCACAAGAGGGCAGTTCCCTTAATTCCTACTACCTTTTCTAATCTGTGAAGGAGAATACTATGATCAATGGTGTCAAAAGCTGCACTGAGGTCCAGTAACACAAGTATAGTGACGCAACCCTGATCAGAGGCCCATAGGAGGTCGTTTACTACTTTAACAAGTGCCGTCTCTGTGCTGTGATGAGGCCTAAATCCTGACTGATACAGTTCATTTATGCTATTTCTGTGTAGATGTGAACATAGCTGCTGTGATACTACCTTTTCCAAAATCTTGGAGATAAACGGAAGGTTTGATATCGGCCTGTAATTAGAAAGCAGACAGGGGTCAAGGTCAGGTTTCTTGATTAGCGGTTTAATAACGGCTAATTTAAAGGATTTGGGGACATACCCACTACTGAGTGAACAGTTAATTACTTTCAACAGGGGTTCTATTATTGCTGGTACTATCTGCTTGAGAAAATGTGTGGGTATAGGATCTAATATACAGGTTGACGATTTTGAAGAAGAGATGAGTGAAATTAGTTCCCTCGCTTCAAGGGGAGTAAAGTGTTCTAAGTTCTGATGTGATGTGGTTAGATCATCTGAATTATTTAAATTGTCTGGTTTCAAAGCCGGAATTTTTTGCCTAATATTTATGATTTTATTATTGAAAAAGTTCATGAAATCCTCACTACTGCATGATGATGTTGTGGAGATTTCTGCAGTGGTCTTGTTTTAGTTAATTTAGCTACGGTATTAAATAAAAATCTCGGGTTGTTTTTGTTATTTTCTATTAGAGTGGAGAGATACGTTGATCTAGCATCACTGAGAGCTTTTTTATAGTTCAGGATGCTCTCCTTCCAAGCTATTTTGAATACTATCAATTTAGTTTGGCGCCATTTACGTTCAAATTTGCGAGCGGTTTGTTTTAAAGCACGTGTGTGGTCATTATACCAAGGAGCGAGTTTCTTATCTCTAATCATTTTCCTTTTAACTGGAGCGACATTATCTAAGCTATAACGAAGTGCTGACTCTAGATATTCATTCGCCTGTTCGAGTTCTGTGAAGTCAGATGGCGATCCAATCAAAGTAGATAATTCTGGAAGATTATTGATAAAGCTCTGTGCGGTATTTGATGTAAATGTACGTTTAAGGTGGAAGCGCGGTGCTGTGCGTACATTATTACTATAACACGCTTTAATCGAGACAAGGTAGTGATCTGAGATAACTTCAGACTGTGGAATTGTGGGTATATTTCCTATACTTAATCCGAAGGATAATATTAAATCCAAAGTGTGAGCTGCTTTATGAATGAACACTAACTAGATTTATCACCAAGTACCAGAACAGCAGCAATTTAAGTAAAAAGTCACACCAGGTCGTCTGGCACCGACACCCAGGTCGCTCTCAGGGTCACTCTCAGGGTCGCTCTCAGGGTCGCTCTCAGGGTCGCTCTCAGGGTGCGTGTTCACGTCACAGGTCCGGGACGTTTGGCGGAGGTGAGCTCAGGACCGACAGCGTCCTCAGGCACGTGCAGGAATCCTAGGATCGTTCCTGAAGTGAAAACCTTCGTTTGACCTTCAGCAGATCGTCCTCATGAGGTCTACAACCCTAAATGCAGTGAGCTAATTGGCTGATTAGATAGTCACATTAATGGGCTGTTAATGAGCAGGTGTACCTAATAAGCACACACACACACACACACACACACACACACACACACACACACAGTGTGCTGGAATAATAATAAGAGTTGTTGCATGCGAGTGTGTTCTCCTTTCTCAGACTCAACATACGTCTGACTCAGTAACGCCTTTCACACTCACAGTTCCCATTTATCACACTGACGTTAATAAACTGTGTGTGTGTGTGTGTGTGTGTGTGTGTGTGTGTGTGTGTGTGCAACTTGCTAGCAGACATAAAACCACAACTTTGAATAAGACGTTTGAAGATGAAAGTTCTGATGAAAAAACAGAATGATTGTATAACGTTACCAAGTTCCTGCTGTTATGAATGAGTGTGTTACAGTCCGAGCGATTCTCTATTGAACTGACTAGTGAGTTGTTTCTAGGTTCTTCTTCCTGTATTGCTGGAGTTGGTTAGGGTCATTTCAGGATGTGGCTAGGCAAACCCTGCCCTGTCTGTCTTCTGCGAAGTTTCATCTAAATCTAAGACTCTAAGAATTTGCTGCATATAACATTGTCCCAGTGTCATAATAATAATAATAATAATAATAATAATAATAATAATAATAATAATGTATAATGTCTGATGTTTTGTTCAATAGTGATGAGATCAGATCAGACAGGAAGTGATGGAGCGGCTCTTCCTGTGTTCATTGTGTTGCTCTGTACGTCCTCTCCGGAGCTCCTCAGTCATTAAGCTTTTCCAGTTCAGCCCCACACACACACACACACACACACACACACACACACACACACACACACACACACACACACACACAAAGCACTTAGCATTAGACTGCAGTTTGAGTCGGAGCCCATCGTCCCTCACTGTCTGCCGGAGAGTGTTTGTGGTGTTTATCTCCAGCATTACAGAATTCCCAGAAGACTTCCATCGATTTTCCGTAATGGTCCTGGAGCCGAATCCCGGCGTCTCCTCACTGCTACACAGACACACACTGGGGTACAGAGAGACGAGTCAGTGCTGCAGAGTCACAGAGTCAGGGTTCAGTCTTCACACACACACACACACACACACACACACACACACACACACACACTTCGTTTCATTCAGGAGACAAACTGGAACTTGCAGATGTAAATGACAAACACCACATTTCCTCACTCTGTGT
>QNUK01000852.1:122500-160000 GCA_013621035.1 Clarias magur | reverse complement strand
ACTCATCTACGTCTTCACCACCAGCCTGCACATCCTGGTCATCGCGATGGACAACGTGACCGACCCTCTGGACCCACACGGCCGCTGTTACGAGACGTACCCCATGACGCGGCCCGTGTCCCTGTTCAACCTGCTGCGCGTGGTCATCGGCTTCCTGCTGCCGCTGCTGGTGTTGGCCGTGTGCTACTTTCAGATCTTCAGGAAGGTGAAGAAGAGCGTCGGCCTGGACGATCAGGGCAAGCGGAAGGTCAAGATGCTGTCCGTGGGAGTCATCGCCATCTTCTCCATCTGCTACGCGCCCTACCACGTTCAGCTGCTCGTGCGCTCCATCGCTTTCAGCTCCTTAGGAGAAGAGGATTACTGCAGGTTCGAACAAGATCAGCACTTTTACTTCTCCGTCACTCTGGCCATGTCGAGCCTGAACAGCGTGGTCGACCCGCTGCTCTATGTCTTAGTGAGTAACGGGATGCGGGAAAGCGTGCTGCTCTGCTGCGGGAGCAAAGGCTCCAGCTCCTCATAAACGCTCGCAGATCGACTCGAGAGCTCCAACTAAACTCCAGGAACCTTCATTGGCAGGACGTGTGAAAGGACTCGCATAGAACGGAACTCGCTCCGGTGAGATCGGCGAGGTGACCTTTGACCCTTAGGCTCTGACCACAAGCCCATGTGGCATCTCTGTCCGCGCTGTCTATTACAGAGAGTGGTTTCGTTTGAGACACTGGTGGATAACATTCGAGTTGGTCTCCTGATGTGTCAGTCACATGACCTCTTTCTGTGAGAGGAGGCGGGGCTTGTTCAAAAAAAGTACCGAGAGATTCGGGAGAGAAGTCTGAGCTTGTTGTTTGAGGAGGAACTGAGAAGTGCTGGTACAGTTCACCTTCCTGCAGTGGATACAGCAGTGTGTGTGTGTGTGTGTGTGTGTGTGTATTCAGTATATATTGTCAAGTATCAGGATTCAGTAAAAAAAAAAACATCATGACTGATGATAAAAGACCGCAGAAAGGGGAACTTCCTGTTTACTGACGAACGTGTCACACCCTGACATGAACACAGCACAAACACATCGCGTGTGAAAGCGACAGACGTGTTCAGGAGATTTTAATCGTATTTCTTCCCCATGTGTTAATCTGAACACTTTCCTCCTGATGAAAAGAAGCAAAGGATGGAGTGACACTTTCTAAAATCCTTTAAATCTCTTCTACACTCGAGGAATTTTCAGCTCCATGTGTCTCTTATTTATTAAACACAATGTTTTTGCTTTAATCATTTTTATAACCCGAGTTAAAATCTACAAATTTTAATGTCACTATTTAAATCAGAGTAAAATTAATCTCTCTAAACTCCAAATAAACTCCATCATCTTCATCTGTGTGTGTGTTTGTGTGTGTGTGTGAGAGAGAGAGAGACAAAATCACCCTGTGTATGCACCTGCTGCAGTGATGGAGTGTGTGTGTAAAGCACCCCCTGCTGCCTGAGACAAAACATACAATAAAACAACAAACATTTATTTCCCAAAATGTTTTATTGTTTCTATGTGTTTTTCTGTGTGTGTGTGTGTGTGTCTTCATTGCGATGTTGCCATGATACTGGACACACCTGTGGAGTAAACAGAGGAGATATCACACATCAGCACTCGCGCACTTATACTTTATTGAGTACTCTGTGTGTGAACAGGGGTGTGTGTGTGAACAGGGGGGTGTGAGGAGCCTCACTGTCGAAGTCAATCTTCTCCACGATGTTTTTGGGTTTAACGCTCTCCTCCTGACTGTAGATGAAGATTCGACCATCATCATCCTCCATCCACCCGTATTTATTCATCCACACCTTCACCTGAGTGTCTGGAAGGGGGGGGGGGGGGGGGGGTGTATGAATATGAAAGTGTAATAATAAATTAATCCAGAATTAATGTTTGTGTGTGTGTGTGTGTGTGTGTTACCGAGTGGGTCTCCCAACATCTCCGCTAGCAGCCGGTGCTCGATGGTCTGATATGTGATTCCTACAACATGACAGATAACTAACACACACACACACACACACACACACACACACACACACACACGTATCATTAGGTAACACACACAGTCATGTATCCATATACTTATAGAGCTGTGTTTGTGTATATATATGTGTGTGTGTGTGTGTGTGTTGGGGTGATTTCAGGCCCAGCGTGATCGTGTCTTTAATCACGTCTCTCCATCAGCATTAATAACCGCCTGGTGAGTGTGTCTGCCCCCTGCTGGTGACTGTAGTGCGGCAGTGTGTGTGTGTGTATTTAAATACTCTACATACATTTACGAACAGAGTCCTCAAAGCCTGTGATCCCATCGATCAGCTCCCTGTTCTCCTCCAGACTCGCCTGCAACACACACACTCACCTCAGAATGGAAAAGCTTCAACAAACATGTATATTAAGATGGTGTTGTTAAAGGTGTGTGTGTGTGAGATACCCAAAAGCTCTGGAAGTGACAGGTCTCCAGCAGGTTGCCAAGGTAGAGAATCTGTCTGATTGGTCTCTCCTCCTGCTGTGGGCGTGGCTAAAGAAACTTATACAGGAGTAGAGAGTTTGTGTGTATGTGTGTGTATCTGTGTGTGTGTGCTCGTGTCTTTAATCAGGTCTCTCCAGCAGCACCACTGGCCGGCTGGTGAGCGTGCCTGCCCCCTGCTGGTAGACTGTAGAGCAGCAGCGATCACACTCGGGGCTATAATCGTAAATGATTACTTTTGCAAGGCGCTGTAAACATTCACACCCCTTAAACTTTTTCCACATTTTGTCACATTACAAATATAAATGTATTTTATTGGGATTTTATGTGATAAACCAACAATATTTTTATTGATTTCAAACAGAGGCATAAAGCAAACATGTAGTGTGCATTTCAAGGGACACTTGTACACCCTACACCCCGCCCCGCCCCGCCCCGCCCCAACTCCATGCCAGCCTCTTATGTCCAAGAAACCAGGCATATTTAAAGAAGGAAAAGAAAGAAACAAAAACTTGAAGGTTTTGTGCAGGTGACCTCACTCTGGACATTTCTATTTCATTTAGCATATTTATGGTCATTACATCACATTCATGCATATTAGAACACTCCCTGGACATTTCTATTTAAACTCAATTTTAAATTTTAAATCAATTTCCACAACAGTTTCCATATTTGTACAGTCATATTATCTATATTTTCGACAGCTAAGTTTTTTTTTATACTTCATGCTTATTCTATTCCATTTCTTATTGATAATCTTAATTTTGAGGTCACAAGTGGGCGTATAAGCATGTCACTGCGTGTCGTACTGTGTATGTGACAAATAAAAGTTGAATATCAATGAAAAACCCAACCACTCAAATACGGACGAGATTGATCAGCTTCACACCTGTTGAAATTTCTAATCTGAATGACGGATTGAGTAGTGAATCTTATCCAGGGAGAAACAGGACATGATGTCCCTGAGCCAATGTCACAAAGGACAGTAATCAGTGTTTAGATGGAGTTTGACGCTTCTCTTCCTCTCCAGTGAAAAGAGCCATCAGAGGGTCTGGTTCAAGATCGCATTTCAATATGTACAACAAGGTTTTAAAGACGTCCCTCCAGAATTTTCTAAATTAGGACATGTCCAGTACATATAAATAAGAGACGCCTCTCCACTTTTACATTTATCCCAACAAGGATCGACGTCTAGGTAGAAACGAGAGCTTAACTTTAGAGAAATGAGTCCTGTGTACAAGTTTAAACTGTAATAAAGAGTGGCGGCGCGTAAGGAGGTGGAGTCGACAAGCTTGAGGATTCAGTTCCATGTGTCACGTTTAGGTCTTTCTCCCAAGAACTTTTCATTTTTTTAACATGGCGCAGACAAACTAAGGAGATTATCTCTAATATTTACATCAGGAGCCTCAGGGAAATTTGTAATTGAAGAGCTAATGATGTGTCTGACTTGCAAATATCTGAAAAAGTGAGATGTGTGAGATTAATGCAAGTATACAAGTGATTAAGGCATTGGACTACGGTTCGGAACGCCCTTAAAACTTAACTGCTTGTCCTCTGAGGACTCGTGACTGCAGTCTCTCGATAGTTCAGGACTGGAGTCTCCTACAGTCTACCTGAGTCTCCAATAACCAACTGGACTCCATATGAACTTAAACACGTCTCCTGTTCTACTGAACCTCCAGCCTCCTAACACACAGTATGAGTGCAGATCAAATCCCTGCTCTCCGTTATCACCCAGATGAGGATGGGTTCCCTGCTGAGTCTGGTTCCTCTCAAGGTTTCTTCCTCTTCACATCTCAGGGAGTTTTTCCATCAGCACCGTCGCCCTCGACTCGTTCATCAGCGATCTGATCATTCTGACTCACACACACTATAATTTCTTTTGATTGTGTAAAGCTGCTTTTGTGTTGATGACTGTTGTTAAAATCACTATACAAATAATTGAATTGCTCAGATGTCCGAGATAAAAATGTAAGTCGCTCTGGATAAGGGCGTCGGCCAAATGCCTAAATGTAAACACACAGCTGTTCATACGATACAAACTTATGATAAAAAGATCTTTACAAAGCTTGATGCCCTGACTGCACCGATCCTGAAACACTGAATCATGTAAAGAAGGTTAGTGACGATGGATTTCAAAGGTTTTACGAAATAAAAGTCTCAATGGTGTGATGTGCATAAGTATTCACCCCCGAGTCAGTACTTTGTAGAAACGCCTCTCTCTGTAATTAGAGCTACAGGTTTGTCTCTACCAGCTTTACACATCTACAGACTGAATGTTTTGACTGTTCTTCTTCTTTGCAAAACAGCTTAACAACAGCTTTTAAATATTGCCACAAAGTCTCAGCTGGAATTAGGACTGGACTCTGACTGGACCGTTCTAACACATGAACAG
This sequence comes from Clarias magur, assembly GCA_013621035.1. NCBI lineage: Eukaryota > Metazoa > Chordata > Actinopteri > Siluriformes > Clariidae > Clarias > Clarias magur. Next base: position 155,122 of record QNUK01000852.1, on the reverse strand, counting down.
GCGTGAAACAGGACCGATGGTGACGCTCACCTTTTCTTCTCCGGACAAACTCTTTTCCGAATCCCCCATACAATCATCAGAGGGATCATCAGAGGGATCCATCACTTCACACTGATGTGACACTGTGTGTGTTTACGTTGGTCTGTTACATAAAATCCCAATAAAATACATTTACGTCTGTGGCTGTAATCTGACTAAATGTGGAACGGTTCAATGGGTATGAATAGTTTTTGGAAGGCACTATATAGGTGTGTGTGTGTGTGTGTGTGTGTGAGAGAGAAAGGATACATGGGGCTGATCGATCATACACTTGCACAGAGTGAAGTCAGTGTGTGGGAGGTTTGTTAACGCCTTCAGCAGGATCTGTGATGTCACGCTGGTCTGGAAGTAGGCGGGGTTAAACTGGTACCTACACACACACAACAAAAATCTTATTCCAATGCAATCCTAACCTAATCTCAGCATCAGATCTGTGCTGATCATTAATGAAGCGTGTGTGTGTGTGTGAGATTAAGTGAGATTAAACCCAGCTCACAGTTTGAGCACAGCGAGGTTGGCCTCCAGGTCGTAGGCGTTCTCTCTCGCCTGAGTCTCGACATATCGCTCCAGTGTGGAGAGATTCTCTGGGTTATATCTGCAGAACACACAAACACACGCACATCTATACAGTGCCTTCCAAAAGTATTCACACCCATTATAATGTAGACTAGTGATACATTTCTGGCAAAAACAATCATAAAGTCCTGATGTTCTAATATTATCTTCCATGGTGTTGATAGATTATTTGCACTCCAGTCTGCAGACCTGCTCCTGCCACGCCCTTTTCCATCCCACGTTCTGCTCGTTAGTGACAGATGAGTGTGTCTGCCACCACAGGTGTGAATGTTTACCATTAGGCTATAAGGGCATTAAACACACAACTTCGCCAATGACCGATAAATTCAGGACACAGTCACTTTATCACATTTTACTACATAATTCTGTATAATTTGTATATCTTCTTAGACTTATTTTTATTTTGACTGTACTATTCTTTTAGTCTTCTTCTTAATTCTTTCTTCTTCTTAAAAATCTGGAGTTGATTTATTTACACACTGGAGGACCAGAAACCAGTCTCAAACATTTCTGTCTGTCGTTCTGTTCAGACTGTGTCGCAGCATCACACAAAACTGTCTGTACAGAACCGACTGAATCTCCTGCAGCACTTCGATCTCTGGCTGAAGTTTAATCTGCACCATCAGTGAAATCACAATGTTGAGTAAAAGTGATGTTATGAACAGTTACGTGTGGGATTTAATCACCTACTTTAAAATAATTTACTAATGCGCTTCTGTCTCAATGTAAACAAACACCTGCACCAATAGATATTAATGAGAAAAGATAAAGTGAATATTTTGACTGGGATTAGTTCATATTGTCACTTTGGCTGAAATAACAGCGCTGAAGTGGTAGAAGTGAATTTTAACACGCCGGAGTCGTTTTAAGACGAAACTTCATCTTTATCTGATCGACTTTTTCCATTTCTCATCTGTGATTCTCTCTCCGATTACCGAACAGCGAGTGTGTTTGTCTGAGCACCAAAGAAGTCCAACTTAGTGTCGACAAGGCATCAGATACTCGACCTCTCTAGATCCTCTCTTTCACACTGATTGTAAGAAGATAAGACAGCAGATTTTAAATTTTGCCTGAACTAGTAGTTAAAAAAACAAAACAATTTCTTCACATTTAGTCACCAAACCAAACCAGCAACACTACGTGACGTCACAGCGAACAACATGTGAAATTTCACTGCTGTTCATCTTCGCTGCAGACAGACGTGCACGTGAGCTTCAACCTAAAATAATAATAATAATAATAATAATAATAATATCACTCATTACAAAGATAAAGATCAGCAGATTATTTTCATCTGAACTCTTTAACCGACACTAGTTATTAACAGAACTCCAGCGCGCGCGCGCTCTCCCCGGCAGTGTGGGAAACAGTGTTAGCATTAGCCTGTTAGCATTAGCCTGTTAGCTGACGGTTCACTCACCTGTCGATTCCTCTCAGTAGTTTAGCGACGTTCGCGCGCATCTGCTCAAATGACGAGCTCATGGTGACGGTCAGCTCGCGCTGCTGCGACTCGGTACCGGGGATTAATCACCGTAATACACACACACACTCCGCACGTGGGGACAGGAACAGAGGAGCAAACGGCACCGGAAGTGAGTGGAAAAGACCGGAAACAGTCCGACAGCGTGAAAAGTCCGGGGGAAACAAACAGCTGTGATAAGTGTGACGCTGCGGATTCAACAAAATCAATGAATTACCAGAGATACTGACGGACTCTTCACACACACACACACACACACACACCTCTCTTATTTCATTCCAGAGTTACAGAGGCCCTCCCGTCACTGGGGCCCTGGGCTGTCTGGTCCACCAGGTGGGCCCTTCAGTGGATTGGCACCCTTTCCAGGATGTACCCTGCCTTGTGTTCGAAGGGTTCTAGCATAGGCTCCACCCCCACAATGCTGAATACAGGATCAATCTAATTTCTGACACTCTGACACACACATACAGGGGGAGTGAACACTTCTGTCATGGCTTAAGAAGGGGAAAACAAGTGTGTGTTTGTGTGAGACCCAACTGCATCATGTATGTATTCTAAAAATATATGTGTTACTACAGGACTATTTCCAGCAGGGTGTGTTACACTGAGAGGTGTGTAATAATCATGGTGGTGTGTTCCTCATATATACAGTATAAAGATTAAAGAGACACAGAGACAGAGATCAGCACGAAGAACTCCTTTATTTATCTATGGAATAAAATCTCCTACCCCAGGATACACTTCATACAAAAATGTAGAAAAACCTGAACAGTCACGTGCTAACGACTTGCTGACTAACACACACAAGCTCAGAAAGAAGAAAAAATTAAACAGTTGTGTGTGTTCATGGAGCAGCCTCACTGTCAGACAGAAGGACTGTAAAAATGGAGCAAAGAAAAAAATTACTCAAATTTTATTTTTGTTGAAAATGTGACATTTGTACTGGAGGTTAAAAATAAGAAGAGCACTCAGAAAGCTAACACACACACACACACACACAGAGAATCTGAGCCACACTAATCCGGGTGATGAAACTCTAAAATTCCCAATAACGCAGGTTTACCCACAATTCCACATTGAAACCTGCAGCCAATCAGGAGCAGATTACACACCAAGGATTTCACTAATATCTCTCTCACACACACACACACTTATAAACAGAGTCAGCTTGAACATTTAAAAAGTCAGACACACAAAGGACAGGAGGAGAGAGACAGATACACACACACAGAGTGTATAGTTAGGACAGTGCGTGTGTGTTAAGCGCGTTCTCCACGGATGCGGCGTGCCAGCTGGATGTCTTTGGGCATGATGGTGACGCGCTTGGCGTGGATAGCGCACAGGTTAGTGTCCTCAAACAGACCGACCAGGTAAGCTTCACTCGCCTCCTATACACACACACACACACACACACACAGAATTACATCTCTCACACCTGCACATTTATATATTTAATTTACTTGATCGGTTACACATTTAAATAAGACACTTTTAGACATAGTTGCAAATGAATTTGAATTTGTCAGCATTAAATACTCTGTAGAGTGTGTGAGAGAGAGGGAGAATGCAGTACCTGCAGGGCTCCGATGGCGGCGCTCTGGAACCTCAGGTCGGTTTTAAAGTCCTGAGCGATCTCTCGGACGAGTCGCTGGAACGGCAGCTTCCTGATCAGCAGCTCGGTGGATTTCTGGTAGCGCCGGATCTCACGCAGAGCCACAGTGCCGGGCCTGAACACACACACACACACACGCTTAAATACAACGTAACACACAAAGCATTAACACTACACCAGATGAACCGTGTCTGTGAGCGTCACCTGTAACGATGCGGTTTCTTCACCCCTCCTGTAGAGGGCGCACTCTTACGGGCCGCTTTAGTGGCGAGCTGTTTACGGGGAGCTTTCCCTCCTGTGGATTTACGGGCTGTCTGCTTTGTGCGGGCCATAACTGCTCAAGAGCACCTGAAACACATACACAGTAAATATAGGTTTTATATTTAATCAATTTGATCCATATATAATCACACATTTAATATTAATTTCTCCGATTCTGAAAAGTTGGTGCGCGATAACGAGCAGTGTTACAAATAAAACTGAATTTAATCTGCATCCGCGCGAACCGACTTTCAGCTTCAAAGCACCGGGGCGAATCTCAACACCCAATCAGACGCCAAGCTACAGCAGGTTAACCAATCAGACAACGAGGCGGGACAAACTGCTCTCCTACCAAATGGGCGCACAAGGCAGGTCTTCCATAGCCCCAACTAATTTGCCTATCCCCGCCCCCTTTGCGCTGATGTAATGGCTGCTCATGAGAGCGAAAATAGCAGTTAGATAGTAGAACGATAATAATCATTTTTACGTCACAATCCGAGTTTTATGCTTAAGTTTTACTACTTTGATCCATATCCCAGACCTCTACTGATCCCACGGAGCCATCGATAAGCGTGAATTTGTGCTCAGCGGTGTGTAATCTGGCAGTAAAAGCGGCTCAGTGAGGTGTGAAGGCAGCAGGACGGAGCTGCTCCTCAACACCACACCGTTTCACACAAACACTCCGCTTTACTGCGGTTTTTCTCTTTCACACGGCCTGTAATATCGACCAATTTATTTAAAAATAGTAAATTACACTTTCAGTTTGTTTTCATGTTTTTGTTAAATGCTAAAAAAAAGACTAAAACCAGACTCACCTTGTATATTTAGGCGGAAAGTGAGGAGACGTTATAATGCCTGAATGTCGTTTTTGTGGTTCGTTGTAACGTTGTAAGTGTTGTTTTGAAACCACCAATATTCCGATAAGCCCCGCCTCCTGTCGCGGGTTGGTTGCGTCGCTCGAGATCAAAAGCGATCCACTGATTGGTCTGCAGCAGGGTCAATTTGAAACCCGAGCCAATCGGAACACAATAGAGAGCGTTTGTTAGGAATACGGGTGTAAAATGCATCACGCCAGAACTTAAATTTGAATCTAAAATGGCGGATTTTCCCATGATGCACCGCAGGCAACGCAGCAATTCTAATTATCACCTGTTTACAAACTCGTTGTTTTGATTACGGCATTTTTATTTTACTGTTAAATTAAAGGCTTTTTTTGTTGTGTAAATGTTAGAACTGTTTTTTAACCAAAAAGAGTTAAGATGTTTTAATTTGTGAAACCGAAATAAATGCATAAATAAAAACCTTAAACCCAGTTCAGTATGAGGTAAATGTTCTTGAATTAAATAAGTAAAAATGTATTATACAAAAGACTTAAATATTTACATTACTAACTTATCTGTGGGAAAATAGAGAAAATAATACAACACAGTTTTAGTCATCAGGTTTGTAGTGTATTGTTTCATGTGTTTCATTCTAAAAGTTCATGACTAAGAAACCCAAAGATAAATCTTTGGATTGTGTAATTATGTATTTTATCTGTGGATTCAAGACACATCGACTTGGTAAAAAACAGAAACCTAAAGCTCTGGGAGATTCAGCGCTGCTAAAGTTTCAACATGATCACTGGGCAGCCAGTTCTCGAGCTAAGATGTGCTGGCAGACCGCGAAGTATAACGGCGAAGTAATGAAAGCACCTTGTATAGTTGTGTGTAGCTTCTAGTTATTAGAGCAGCTCGCTTCCTGCTGGTTTATTATCCTCTACTTATAAGAATAAAAACATCACATGCTCAAATGTTGTTGGTCAGATTTCAGTATTCATGCCAATGCTGTATGTTACAGCCATAACTTTCACCTGGTGTAACTGAGTTTTAGTTTTTACACTGGAGGTACAGTGGAATTAAAACTGTTGAAGATTTAGACATTTTTGAACTCTTTGCATCTTTTGATCGTCTTTGCCTCATATTTAATCTCCACAAATATTACCTTTGTTATATATGAATCTAATACTTTTCCATTGTTTTCAGATTCTGCATTTTGTTAGACAGAGTCTTTCTGAATTTGAAGTTCTTCCACATAATCACCCATTCTACGACCTTCTTCTGAAGTCTCCTGATTCTAGACATTTGGTTATTCAATCAGTTTCATTATGTTCTCAGAACTCTACTGTTTTTTCTGAGTACATAAACACGTCTACTGAGAAGGATCTTGGCAGCGTGATTTCTGATAAAGGATAGGCTTGTGTAGGATTTACAGATGTTCAGTCAATGCTCATCTTCAGTTCATACAGTTTAAAGTGATACACAGGTCTCATTATTCAAAAACTAAGCTTTATAAAATTTACCCAAACATCTCATCTGTTAGTGACGGCTGCAAATGCCAAGGAGGTACTCCAACTTCTGCCTAAAGGTACTTGGCTTCTGGCAAGATATGTCTAATTTTATATCCAAATATTTATGAACTAGAGATCACTCCTGACTGTAAGATTGCTTTGCTTGGTTACTCTGATGCAACCATTGAATTCCCTCAGCATTTGAAACTGTCTCTCTTGTTTGTAATAAAAGTGGCTAAAAAGATCATTTTGAAAGAGTGGAAGCCATCAGTTCCTCCCTCTTTTCACAGATGGCTGAATGAGATGCTTTTTGCTTTGCAGCTCAAAAAAAGTTCAACAAAATGTGGGGACTTTCTTTGGATTTCTCTTTTAGACAGCTCTTGTTGTGTTTATGGCAACGCGTGGTTTTGTGAGGTAATAGTTTTATTTTCAGTGCATTCTTTGTGGATTTATGACTCAGACTGACTCTGCATGTTGTTTTTTCCTCAGGGGAGGGAGGTGTTCTTTCAGTTTTTTTGAGAGGGGGTGGGGTGGGGGGTGTTGTTACAAACTGTACACTAACACGTTAACACTGTTTATAATGACAGGTTATAATTACTGTTTATAATTATAAAACAACTTATAATGTCACACTCCAGTGTCACCCAGAGGAGTTCAGGGGTCGAGTCAGAGCTCCACTGCAACCTTACTGAGGTGAAATGCTTATTAAAGATGGATAAATGATAATGGTGGTGATGATGATGATGATGATGATGGTGGTCAGTAGATATTGGGCAGTATTTTATAAGGCACTCTCCTGCAGTATTCTCTCCATGCTGCTCCGTGTTTCTCCTCACACAACTGCTCGATATCAGTGGCTCGCTCCAGCAGCATCTTCAAGCAGTGCAGCCCAGGTACATACGGCAACACACTGCTGAACCCTATACACACACACACACACACACACACACACACACACACACACACACATACACCAAGCTTACTCATTACAAAAAGCCTTAACGTCCTCTGTGTGTGTGTGTGTGTGTGTGTGAGTTGATCCTGACCACAGAACATAGTCCAGGAGAACGTCATCATGCAATCTCCCAGGTAGTTTGGATGTCGGACGAAACCGAACCACCCGGACACCAGCAGGTGCTGACCAGAGGGACTGACGAGCGTCTCGAGATCTGTGGAACGACACTCCTCAGACTAATCTCTTGTGCTAATTGCTAATTAGCTCACAAGCCGGCTAATACACTCTTCTCAGTGCAGGAGGAACACTGTAAGGTGTATTTAATTTTGCAGATGTTCTTACAGTAGTAATAAAACATTGATAAAGCAGAAAGGTGATACGCACGAGCCACTGACGGGTCGTCTGGGTTTTTACGGTAGAGGTTCTTCTGCTGGGTGGACCAGCGATAAATCAGAAAACTCCCAGCTGATATGAAAGTGAGAGGAGAAATGATGATAAGATGAGATAGTGAGAGAGATCTGCATCTTATTATTGTATTAATCTGGTGTAAAAGTTAAAGATTTGCAAATATCATCAGGTTTGTCAGATAAATGGGTGAAGAGCGAACATTTAAAAGGAAAATGTGTGTGTGTGTGTGTGTGAGAGAGTTCGCTGGATGTGGTTCCTACCCCCTGACCTCCTGAACTAACACGAGGATGTTTGTGATGGAGACACGACACACTGCTGTACCCCACGCTGGAACGGAGACTGTGTTAATGGTGTAAATGTAAAGAGTGAGTTAAAGAATGGCTCACAGAACAGAAGGATTATGGGTAGGCTGTACAGGAAGGAGAATTCATTTGGCTGCTGAAGCAGGAAGTAAAGAGGAATGCTGGAGAAGAAAGGCATCCAGATGTATTCACCCTGAACCATCATGAACCCGATTGGCTCCATGGTCAGCTCCTTAGAGTCTAATAAAATCTCCTGACATGTGTGCGCGCGCACACACACACACACACACACACACATACACACAACCAGAAGCCTACTTTAAAATAACATTTATTATAAATGTTTTATTTATAACACCATACGCAGTTATTTGTTATTTATAATCAGAAGTTTCAAGATCAGTAGCTGAAATATTTATATTGCACAGAATAATAATAATAATGTGTAGTTTAGTGAACCTCATCGACGAGGGCGTCTGTAATGTAGATGAGCTGCAGGAGGGCTGTGAGAAGGAGAGACAGAGGGACAGAGCCGGTTGTCTCCACCACACTCAGGACGTAACACACATCAATCAGTGCCTGTGTGTTAAACAGAAAGGAGAACACACACACACACACCTGCTGAATCATCAACTGTTATTAACAGTCATGGACACTTGTACAGAAAGAGAAAGTTTAACACACAATAATGTTTACACACCACTGACTTTACTGTTACACAAAAAATGTTCATCTCTTATGGAAAAGTCACATTGTAGTCATGTTTAGACATTCAGACGGGTCTCCAGTGGATGTGTGTGTGTGTGTGTGTGTGTGTGTATACGTACCAAAAACATGAAAGCATTCTGTCTTTTGTTCTATTTGTCTGTTTGTATGGGCCGGTGTTTAAGCAAGCCAATTAGATTTTCCGGCTAATATGACCTCATATAAGGAGAGCCCCTCCCCCGACTTGTCCAGCTCTGCTTTTCGATCACCGTCTGAGGGGTTTTTCTGCTGGGCATCAAGGCAGACGCTCACCCCTTCTTCTCCCCTCACAGCTTTCAGTGAGCCAGTGTGTGTATAAACCTGAATGCAATCCCATAATTCCGAGCGATGAGACTCACCCAGCCCATGAAGCCGATCCGCACCATCGCAAACAGCTTCACATCGATCTTCCCCACACGGGGGTCTAATTCCTGTCCCACAACAAAGCCCTCCAGCACATGCTCTAATCCAGAAACCTCTGTAACACACACACACACACACACACACAGTGTTAGTATGTATGATAGTATGTGTGAGACATGTGACTTGTGAGTGTGAGAGAGAGATGTGAGTGTGTAAATGCTAATATTTCTGACGTGTGTGTGTAGAAAAGGGGGAATTTCATGATAATACATCCAGAAAGCCACAGATGCTGGAAAAAAGCATCACACTATGATGTCATTCAATGTGATGTCACTCAGAAAGTTATTAACCACTTTTCAGCACGAGTGTAGGGCCCAGACTCTCATGTGTCCTAATGGCAGCAGATTCCAACCTGTCTGTGGAAGGTTTGGAGCACGTTAAAACCCCCAAAAAGGCCCAAATGGTGGAAAAAAACAAGAGGGCCCTCACACACTATGACGACATACTGTAGGGCTGATGTCACCGGGCCCTAATAAGCCCTAAATTGTGTGTGTGTTTTACCTGCTGTGTTGCTGTGTGTGTTTGTGCGCATATACAGGAACACACAGATAAAGAAGGCGAGGACCCAGCCGGCACTGATCAGAGGAATGACTCTGCTCGACACACTGCTACAGCGGAACACCCCACACCACCACGCACCCACTAACGCCACCACAGACACCACGCCGGCGTGTAGACCTGCAGCACAACACACAGGAACAACAGGAACACCACTACACAATATTTTATACATCACACCATTATATTATATTATGTAGTGTAGGTCACTGTGACTGGGTGTCTGTAGTGTAGGTCACTCTGACTCACCATTTATGTTATATTTCAGACGTTTGTCATGAGGTCCCATTTTTCCCTCCATGACCTGAACACACAATTACACCATATCATCAATCTTTCCCTACACCGTCCTCACATCCTACACTGGAGAGTCATGAGCACTACATCCTGCCCTGTTGCAGAGAACATTATTAGAGAACATTAGAGAACACACAATTATATGTCTCAGCAAAACCAGATGAGAAAAACCAGTTTGCTAAAATTGAGCAGTGTGTGCAGGACATTGGATTGGACACGAGATTGGATGTTAATTAATTTTCTTCTGCTTAATCCTGATAAGACAGAAGTTCTAGTCATAGAACCACAAGTAGCTAGAAGTAAGCTTTCTGATCACACTGTAACTTTAGATGGCCTTTCTGTTCCATCAAGTGCAACAGTTAAAGACCTCGGTGTGATTATAGATTCCAGCCTTTCGTTTGAAGCTCATGTAGATAATATCACCAGGATAGCTTTCTGTCACCTTAGAAATATTGCCAAGATAAGAAACATATTGTCACTAAATGATGCAGAAAAACTAGTTCATGCTTTTATCACCTCTAGGTTGGACTATTGTAACGCCTTACTGTCTGGTTGTTCAACTAGGTGTATAAACAAGCTTCAGTTAGTACAGAATGCAGCAGCGAGAGTCCTCACTAGAACCAGAAGATACGAGCACATCACCCCTATCTTATCTACACTGCATTGGCTCCCTGTGAAATTTCGCATCGATTTTAAGATACTACTTTTGACATTTAAAGCACTAAATGGTCTCGCCGCAGTATTTGAGTGAACTGTTAGTGTCTTACGATCCGCCACGCCTACTTCGATCAAAGGATGCAGGCTGCCTGTCAGTACCACGTATTATTAAAACTACAGCAGGGGGCAGAGCTTTTTCTTACAAAGCCCCAAAGTTATGGAATAGTCTTCCTGTTAATGTTCGGGACTCAGACACAGTCTCAGTGTTTAAGTCTAGGCTAAAAACTTATTTATTTAGCCAAGCATTTTTGTAAATAGATGAGCCTTAGGTAAAGGAGCAGATCTGGGGGACTCATGGACGTAGAGTATTCTGGTGAACTGGTATGTTTAGATGCTGTCCTCCCCACTCTCATTGTTCACTCAGGTTTGTTGACGGTGAGGTGATTGGTTGCTTTACATCTCAGGAGCCCTCATGTTTGTGTTTCCTTCTGGCTCTCCCTTTTAGTTATGCTGTTATAGTTAGTCCTGCCGGAGTCCCTGCTTGCACTTTGCACTAATATACATTCACCTTATACATGTTGACTGTGACCATACCTAACTGCCATCTCTCCTTATTTTCTGTTCTCTCCTTTTCTGCTCTCTCTCTCTCTCCCTCTCTCCTTTCCCTCTCTCTGTCTCTCTGTCGAGCTATACATGTTCGCTCCTGAGTTGCCAGTGATCCAGACCCCTCTGCCCTCTGGAGCCGTCTAACCCGTCCTGGAGTCCTGCTTCTGGTTGGAGATCCGTCACATGGATGCCCCGTGTGGTCTGCCTGGATGCGCTTGGTGGCTGGGGATGGTTTCCATGAAGACTGTCCTATCATCGATTGATGCTCTGGGGACCTGTGACTTCAGTTGTTCGATAGCTCAGGACTGGAATCTCCTACAGTCTACCTGAGCCTCCGGGAACAAACTGGACTCCTTTTAATTTAAATTTTAACACATCTCCTGTTACACTGAACTTCCAGTACACATTATTATGCTGATCATTCTCTGCTATCCGTTATCACCCAGATGAGGATGGGTTCCCTGTTGAGTCTGGTTCCTCTCAAGGTTTCTTCCTATTACCATCTCAGGGAGTTTTTCCTTGCCACCGTCGCCCTCGGCTTGCTCATCAGGGACAATCTTATCATTTTGATTCATACACATTGCATAAAAACTTACTTCTTTTTATTGTGTAAAGCTGCTTTGCGACAATGTCAATTGCTAAAAGCACTATATAAATAAATTGAATTGAATTATGTCATTCCATCACCTCTGGAGTGTGGCAGGGTCGAGTGCTGAGGTTTTACAGAATGCAGAATGAGAGATGCTGATGCAGGAGTACTCACCCGTCCGACAGGTAGGTAGTAGAGCCCGGCCTGGATCAAGGTGAAGATCACCACCATTGCAGCCGCGTCCCAGTCCCAAATATTCGACACAGTGATGATGGAGGGATCAGAAGAGGGATGACAAGCATTCAAGAGCAGCATGACCAACACGGGCACCAACACACACACCAGGGACGCAGCTGACACACACACACACACACACACACCTGCTGATTTGTTATACTTACACAAATAAGAAAGACAGAGCCAAAAAATCCCCAAAAGATGAGGTTTCTTTTATCTTGTGCAATCTTTCTTATCTTAATGTTACAGATATACAGCAGTTCAGAAGTCAGCAAAGTGTTAAAGTAAAGGCAACATACCGCTGTGCTTCTCATGCAGAAGGCTTCTGGCATTGCTTTATATTTATGCTGATAAAGGACATGTTCACACAAGATCACACTTTTGGGACTTTAAGTCCTCTGTAGTTTAGTGTTCGGATCAACGGGTTTTTATAATTAAATTATCATTTCTGTTGAAAAGTTTGTTATAAACGTGTTCACAATCATATTTCACTGTACCACATTTAGCAGACACCCCCCTCCAGAGTGACACGTTTATCTCATTAGACATCTGAGCAGCTTAAGGGCCCAACAATGACAAGTTGGTGGTCATGGGTTTTGAGCCTGTGATCATCCAAACCGTAATCCGATGCCCTAATCACCGAGCTACCGCTGACCCCCTGTACGCCTGTTAAGGTGCTAAAGTGCAGCCTTACATTTGAAGTTCCGCTGAACATGATGTTTTCGGTCTTTTTCTGCAGCGTTGTCCTGAAGCCCTCTGTTCTTCTCTTCACCGAGTGTGGGATCCATCTGCCGCGTGAGAAACAGACACAGAACAGAGGATAAGCACTCACACACAACCTGATAACATTTAATAAAAACTAATGAATGAAGTCACTTTCTTTCTGTATCCCTTTGTGTTAGCACTTATCAGCTACAACAGATCACAGTTTAGTTTGATATGTTCTGTATATTTATTGCTGTAGGTTATATTTAGTTTTTAATTATAATGTAATTTAATGTAATTAATGTATGAACATCATTTTATGTTACAATTAATATTTGAATTGAATTTGTATTTACGTTATCATACCTGCTTGTTCTCAGATTGCTGCTCCATGTCAGTTTCAGATCTCACCCTTCTGCAGGTTAGAGAGTCCCTGCACACAAACACACACACGCACGCACACATGCACGTATAAACCGTATCAGGCGGGCGGACACACCCAGTGTTAGACGCTGAGATCAACTCCTGCAGGGTAAATGAGTTTGCGTCACTGCACAGAGGAACATCTTTAAAATAAGAAAATAGCGTTTTCGGTCTGATAATTAAGTTACCTATAATTAAATTCTAAATTAAATTACCACAAAATATTTCCATTATGTTTATAACATTTATGAAAAGTAATCAGGACTAATGAAACAAAGCCAAAGGATATAAATTCTGATATTTTCCATTTATCTGAGCTGTTTTTAAAACCAAATATTTGCCGGATAAATAGATATATAGATATATAGATAGAGTACTTTTTTAATCTCAAAGGGAAATGATATCATTACAGCAGCCAGTTCACAGATTATACAAATAAGCAACAAGCAAGAATGAAAAAAAGTTATACTGTTTAAAGTTTAGGGTGCAGTTTACAGTTTGAAGGTACAGGTGGGAACAAACCTGTACATAAGGAGCACCAGCAAGTTAAAATTTTAATAAAAGAGAGGATGAAATAAATGAAAGATGTGACCAGAGTGTAATGAAAACAGAATGTATATGAGGCTATTTATAGTGACGACAGAGAAGGAGATCCCTGTCCTGATACAGAGCAGAATTATTGTAAAGTCTAATTGCAGTTGGCACAAAAGACCTCCTGCATCGACAGACGTCCTGTAGCGTATCATCATATATTGTCATTAGCGAGGAGTCGTAATTCATCATCCTCATCATCATAATAATAATAACAACAACAATAATAATAATCCCTGCTTGCACTTTGCACTAAATGTACATTCACCTTATACATTGTTTGACTGTGACCAGACCCAACTAGCATCTCTCCTTCTCTTCTGCTCTCTCTCTCTCTCTCTCTCTCCTTTTCCCTCTCCCTGTCTCTCTGTCGAGCTATACATGTCTCTCCTGAGTTGCCAGTTACCCCTCTGCCTTCTGGACCTGTCTAACTCGTCCTTGAGTCCTGCTTCTGGATGGAGATCTTGTCGCATGGTTGCGTGTGGTGTCTGGAGACGGTTCCACAGTATGAGTGCAGATCAATCCCTGCTCTCCGTTATCACCCAGATGAGGATGGGTTCCCTGTTGAGTCTGGTTCCTCTCAAGGTTTCTTCCTGTTACCATCTCAGGGAGTTTTTCTCTCAGCACCGTCGCCCTCGACTCGTTCATCAGGGACCATCTGATCATTCTGATTCACACACACTCACATCTCATACAAACTTAATTCTTTTGATTGTGTAAAGCTGCTTTGCGACAATGTCAATTGTTAAAAACGCTATACAAATAAACTTGAATTGAATTGAATTGAATGTGTGTGTGGATTATGACCCTGCACTGCATTGTTGTAGATTCATGAAGATAGAAATCTTCTTCTTTCTGTGTGTGTTGATCAAGTCAAGTCAATTTTATTTATATAGTGCTTTTAGCAATTGACATTGTCACAAAGCAGCTTTACACAATAAAAAGAAGTAAGTTTTTATGCAATGTGTATGAATCAAAATGATCAGATTGTCCCTGATGAGCAAGCCGAGGGCGACGGTGGCAAGGAAAAACTCCCTGAGATGGTAATAGGAAGAAACCTTGAGAGGAACCAGACTCAACAGGGAACCCATCCTCATCTGGGTGATAACGGAGAGCAGAGAATGATCAGCATAATAATGTGTACTGGAAGTTCAGTGTAACAGGAGATGTGTTAAAATTTAAATTAAAAGGAGTCCAGTTTGTTCCCGGAGGCTCAGGTAGACTGTAGGAGATTCCAGTCCTGAGCTATCGAACAACTGAAGTCACAGGTCCCCAGAGCATCAATCGATGATAGGACAGTCTTCATGGAAACCATCCCCAGCCACCAAGCGCATCCAGGCAGACCACACGGGGCATCCATGCGACGGGATCTCCAACCAGAAGCAGGACTCCAGGACGGGTTAGACGGCTCCAGAGGGCAGAGGGGTCTGGATCACTGGCAACTCAGGAGCGAACATGTATAGCTCGACAGAGAGACAGAGAGAGGGAAAGGAGAGAGGGAGAGAGAGAGAGAGCAGAAAAGGAGAGAACAGAAAATAAGGAGAGATGGCAGTTAGGTCTGGTCACAGTCAACATGTATAAGGTGAATGTATATTAGTGCAAAGTGCAAGCAGGGACTCCGGCAGGACTAACTATAACAGCATAACTAAAAGGGAGAGCCAGAAGGAAACACAAACATGAGGGGGAACTGAGATGTAAAGCAACCAATCACCTCACCGTCAACAAACCTGAGTGAACAATGAGAGTGGGGAGGACAGCATCTAAACATAGCAGTTCACCAGAATACTCTATGTCCATGAGTCCCCCAGATCTGCTCCTTTACCTAAGGCTCATCTAGTCAGATCAAAAGTGTGATTAATGGTTTGTGAGCTGCGGGATGTTCTCACATGTCGCATTGTAAAATGAGGGCACTTCTGAAGTTTGGGAACGACTTTATTAAACAAATTTACTGTTTGTGTAGGAAAATCATCTCCCTGAGGACATTCAGCTGTGATGCGCTGAAGAGAAACACAGACACACACAAACACACACACACACGCACACATGTGCATACACACACACACACACACACACACACATGCACATACACACACACACACATGTACACACACACACACACACATGCACACGCTGTGAAGCTACACACGTCTCTCCTGAGCTGCCAGTGATCCAGACCCCCTCTGTCCTCTGGACCTGTCTGATTCGTCCTGGTGTCCCTCTTCTGGTTGGAGATCTGGTCACATGGAGCCCCGTGTGGTCTGTCTGGGATGTGTGTGGTGACTGGGGACGGTTCCACTCAGCTGATACAGACAGCTGTTCTCTGAGGACTCGTGACTGCAGTCGCTTGATAGTTCAGGACTGGAGTCTCCTACAGTCTACCCGAGTCTCCAATAACCAACTGGACTCCATATGAACTTAAACACGTCTCCTGTTCTACTGAACCTCCAGCCTCCTAACACACAGTATGAGTGCAGATCAAATCCCTGCTCTCCGTATCACCCAGATGAGGATGGGTTCCCTGCTGAGTCTGGTTCCTCTCAAGGTTTCTTCCTCTTCACATCTCAGGGAGTTTTTCCCTCAGCACCGTCGCCCTCGACTCGTTCATCAGCGATCTGATCATTCTGACTCACACACACTCACTTCTCATACACGTTTCCATAAATGTTGATTCTGTAAAGCTGCTAAAGCTGCTTTGCTATAACGAGCATTGTTAAAAGTGCTATACGAATAAAATTGAACTGAAGTGAATTGAACACACACACATGCACACACACTACTCTTACTGAACCCACACACATGCACACGTCACAGAAACACTTCCATTGTTAATTACCTGCTTAAATTAAAAAAAAGTGTTTTACAAGAGGTGTTCAGGTCAAAATGGGACTTTTAATGGTACAGAATAACAGAACACAGTGCTGAGAGTAAACACTCCCTTTATGTCTCTACATAATCCCCTGATCCACTAATGCACTTATCCCAGTGTCTCACTAGAGCTTCGACACCATCGAGGGAGAAAGTTCTCTCAGTACTGTCTGTCTGATTCACATCTGAAACGCCGGTCTCCCAGGAACTCCTTTAATTAATCACACAAACTGGAAATGGCTTCAGGACCATAAGGGGGCGTGGCAACAACTCCCAGCCAGGTTCCTGTAATATGCGTGTATAGTGTAAAAAGTGGTGAATGAGTGTGTGTACAGTTCACACACACACACACACACACACAGATGCTTCTCTTCTTCATCACAAGCTGACGATGTACTGTAGGTCTGTAGTTTTTCACTGATCAGACGGTCCACTCTCTGAATGTTCAGCAGTGAGGCCCCCCCCCCCACCTCATCACCCCCCCCCGATCGGGCTCATCATTCACGTGCAGCCTTCTTTAAACGTTTGCAGCTGTTTAATGCGGCCGCGTTTCATAAGGGAGCTGCATAAATACCCACAATGCCACGCTGCTCTGTCACAGCGGCTCGTTGGTCTAGGGGTATGATTCTCGCTTTGGGTGCGAGAGGTCCCGGGTTCAAATCCCGGACGAGCCCAAGTTTTTAACAAATGATGATAATTTTTTAAATGATGTTATTTTGTGACAGGTGGAGTTGGGATGGAATATTAGCGGATGAAGACAACCGAGACGACGCCGTGTGCCTTGTTTATTTTACAAGTGTGTGTGTGTGTTGTACATTATACATCGCCTCTGTAACAATAAATCACCAGATGAACTTCTAGAGCGCTGGTGTGATTTTACACAAAACTGCATCATACACACGACTTTTATCTGAAAATTGCTGCTATACACATGCGCATGCGCACACCATGTCCGCGTTTACCGACACACACACACTGTTGTAATCGTTTCATTCATACAGCTTCCTCCTAAATCTATAAGCAGACACTTAATGTTCAGGAAGATTCAATAATAAATCAAAGAAACTTTCATTACAAACTCAGTCGGGAAACGTGTTTCACTCCGGATCACGTGATTCATTCTACTGTACATGTATTAAACACGTGACTCTCTGGATTCAACCTCATGAAATCCTGTTACACGAATTTGACAAACCGACTATTTCCCCTGTCCTTATTGTGTGTGTGTGTGTGTGTTGCAGTATACTGACAATAGTCACATTAGAGCAGCTGATCCAGTTACAGCGAATTCAACTTTCACACACACACACACACACACTAGAGCTGCACGATTAATCAGAAAACAAAAATATTTTTATATCACAAAAATATCTATAAATATCGATTCACAGACATGCGATGTGATTTCTGAAGACGTGTGTTTCCCTGCCTTCAGATCAGCTGCAGTCACAATTGACTTTACAATCTGGATCGCTGCTTTCACTCAGACAGCGGAACACAAGAATCACTGCTTTCACTCAGACAGCGGAACACAAAACACTATGAAATCACAGATCAGGCCAGCGATTAGTGATTGACTTAGTCATATTGTACAACTCAATCACTTCTCATATCTCACGTGACATGATGTAACAAGGAGGCGGAGCTAATCAGTAATCAGGAGTCGGGGTTGTGTGCTGTTATTTTCATGACAAAAACAGTTTTTCACCCTGATTTTATTTTTATCCGCTTAAACACTCCCTCCCTCCGTCAAACTCACCCTCGCGTTCAAACTGTATTTCCTGCGTGTGCGACGCAGCATTAGCCACCACGAGTGACCGGCAAAAAATGAAACATTTAATTTTTCACGCGGAAAGATTGGAAACGTAATCTCTACTGCAAAACTCAAATTATTAATAATAATGATAATAGTTCAAATAAAGAGTTTGAAATATAATAATAAAAATTAGAAACTGAGTATGAAAAAGAACATATTCAGAGAATGGATTTAAAATATGAAAAAAGTACATAATAATAACAACAATTATAGCTTTTACATTATGAACAAGTAATAAAATATAATTGAAATGGAATTAAAATGTCCAGTCCTGATGGCACCACCCTCTGTAGAGCTCGTCTGTCCTGCATGGTGCTGTTCCCGAACCAGAACATGATGTTTCCTGTCAGGATGCTCTCTGTGGTGCAGAGGGCAGTCTGTAGTCTCTGTAGTCTGAGGAGGTAGACACGCTGCCGGGCCTTTTCACCACGGTGTTGATGTGACAGGACCATGACACGTGCTGCGTGATGTGAACACAGAAGTATCAGAAACTATCTTCAGATGGTGGTAGTTTACATTAGTTTTGTTTTTAACTAAAAACTTTGAAACTTTCCGTCCATAACTGCCTGTTCTAATGTTCACTTGTCTTTACTTTTATAAAAAGAATTTGGAAAATTCACTTTTCCTGGTCCTTACAGACCACAGTGTGTTCAGATGCATGTCAGGAGCCTCACCTGATTGGTTAATCCTTGTTTTTATTAACTAAAGGAAGCTAATTTCCCCCTGGCTTCCCTTCGCATGCTTCTGATAGAACACTGCTTGACAATGCTGTGACGATAGCCATATCTGATTGGTTAATATTTATCCCCAAGCTCAAGTGCTGTGTGTGAACTTTACTTACAGGATTCTTAAAGCATACACACACACACACACACACTGTATGTTCAGATCTCTCTAAAGTACCCTGCAAAGTGAACTACACAGGATGTTCAGCCATGATAAGTATGATTTCAAACCGCAGGGATGAAAAATGCATCTTGCTAGAGCATGTAAAAAGATTGATATTTTTATTATCATTATTATTGGCGACAACGTCAAAATTAACATGGCACAATAATTTAAACTTTAATTTAATCAAGAAGTCTGAAAAAAGCTTCTGTTACTTGTACTAATGCTAAATCATAGGCAAACTGTTGTTTTTTTATAAAGCTCTGTGTAATAAAATAATGACATATAATGACATAAAATAATGACATAACTCGCGGGAACACCAGTGACATTTTGGTAGTGCTTTGTTTATTCAAAAGACATTGTGCTTAATAATTGTATGATATCTGCCTGTATGTCATTAACATGCTCTGCCAAATTATTACCGTTAAACAGGTTTGGTGATTAGCTTATTACATTTAATTATTCTCCAGTTTTTATGTCTTATTTCTTCTCCTTTGTTGTGTAACAGAGGTTGGAATCCAGTAGGTTACATTACTGCCAACTGTCCATCTCCCTGTCCAACAGGTCTCTGTCTCCTCAGCTCCCCTGTCCTTTAAAATCAACTTTCCAGGAGTGGGGTGCAACCCATGATCTTGCATACACCTCAGCAAATTTGCAGTTGCACCCCTGGATGTAGTGACATAATAATCTTCACAACTGAGTAAACAAAATAGATGTTTCACAAACTTTGTTTCTTAAGGCTACAATAACTTATTCTGCGTTTATTAATACTGTGTAAGTCATAAAATCCTGTCTGGCCTTTACCTACCTGTGTTCTTCATTGCTTCATTGTCCTCCTCATCTTCATGACTGAGTAAATGAAGCAGATATTTCACAAAATATATACCTTAAATCATCAATCCCAAATTTATGTTGTTTGATATTGTTTAAAGTGGTCATGATGAGATGAATAAAATTTTACTTGATTTTTTCGACAAATAAGAGGTCACTGCACTATAAACACATTTTGTAATTCTGGTGCACAAAAAAACTGTAACTTACTTCATAAGTGTACTTCAGAAAAGACATTAAAATGGTAAATGTACGTCATGAGCCCTTTAAGTATATTTGTATAATGTGCATATATCATGTATACACTATGAACTGTAAATTGTGTCAACAGTTCTGTTACATATAATGAATATTGTGGACACATGATGCACTTAAACCACCACAGGATGCTCTGTCTCTCTCTCTCACTCTGTCTCTCTCTCTGTCTCTCTCTCTCACTCTGTCTCTCTCTCACTCTCTCTGTCTCTCTCTCTCACTCTGTCTCTCTCTCTCTCACTGTCTCTCTCTCTCTCTCTCACTCTGTCTCTCTCTCTCACTCTGTCTCTCTCTCTCGCTCTGTCTCTCTCTCTCACTCTGTCTCTCTCTCTGTCTCTCTCTCACTCTCTCGCTCACTCTGTCTCTCTCTCACTCTCTCTGTCTCTCACTCTGTCTCTCTCTCGCTCTGTCTCTCTCTCTCGCTCTGTCTCTCTCTCTCACTCTCTCTGTCTCTCTCTCTCACTCTGTCTCTCTCTCACTCTCTCTGTCTCTCTCTCTCACTCTGTCTCTCTCTCTCTCACTGTCTCTCTCTCTCTCTCTCACTCTGTCTCTCTCTCTCACTCTGTCTCTCTCTCTGTCTCTCTCTCTCACTCTGTCTCTCTCTCTCACTCTCTCTGTCTCACTCTCTCTCCTCTTCAGGAGCGCAGCACTCATGTAGCTCAGCTTTTCAATCTTTGAAATTTTACCTCAAAATTTTACCTCATATCAGCATGGCGACCAAGAACAGGGTGCACATCTAGGTTTTTACTTTATTTCATAATGTTTCATTAATTAACTTCGCCGAAAATAAAACAGCTAACCACCTTATCATCTTTATAAACACTTAAGACGTGTAAAGCTGAGCTACTTGAGTGCTGCGCTCGTGGAGGGCTGTGATTGGTTGACTGGTGAGGTCGTATCTGATTGGCTAAAGAGAACGGGTGACCCACGTTGCTGCCAGCAAAGTCTCAAAAATACACACACACACACACACACAAATCCAGAGATATTCACACACAAAAGGCGATTTTCACATGCACAGTCCATGGTGCACTCGTGAATTTGTGAAACGTATATTATGAATATATATTTATTTTGTGCACGTGAGTGTTTTTTTTTTAAATATTGTTGAATATATATATTATAATATATAAGTGGGATACTCATGTGAATTATTTTTGAGACTGATCTGCTTCCAGACCTGACTCCTGACTCCACCCTTCACTCTTTTCTATGTAATCTGTGGAGTGCCGTTCTGAGCCTCTGGAGGTTGTTACCTCTAATTACCGCTAGCGGTCACCGTTCAGCTTTCAGTGTGGGGGAGAGAACATGGACTTAATCGAAATAAATGTTGTAGTTTAACACGAAACAACAAACAAACAACAAACAATAAATACGATTTTAAATAAATAAATAGATCGAACAGGTCTTAGTCAGCCTAATGATGATACTTGTTTGTTTTATACTCAGATTCCGAGGGCTCGTGCCGGGCCGGTTAGCTCAGTTGGTTAGAGCGTGGTGCTAATAACGCCAAGGTCGCGGGTTCGATCCCCGTACGGGCCACTGTGTGTTTTTAACTCTTTATATTTCACAAAACACTTGTAACAGCCCTGATTAGACTCATCTCAGGATCATCTGCATATCAAAACCTTCTACATGAAGCAGGAAGACACGAAATAGTTTCTGACACACTGATCGGTCAGATAAGGTGTGTGTCTGTGTGTCTCTGTGTGTTTGTTTTCATTCCCATGCTTTGATAAAGTTCGTCATTACTCACACACACAAACACACACACACACACACACACACACACACAGCAGGACACGTGGACCGGTATATCAAGTTCATATTTATTTCTGACATCATTACAAGAACATGACTGATCAGAAACTGCATGCTTTCTAACATTTTATTCTGCAATAAATTATCATTTACAAAAAACACAACAGCGACCAACTGAAATTACACACTGAGAGCTTAAAGCAGATTTACTTTACACAGGAAATCAGCCACTGACCCACTTCATTATCTATAATCATGCACACACACACACACACACACACACACGCTGCACAAATCACTCCATATTGCATGAGCTTTCTGTTTAAGGAAGCACTTACTGTTAAACCAGTCGCGTGTTTCTGTGTGTGTAAGTGTGTGTAAGTGTGTTAATTGAATTAAGTGCTCTATTGCAGGGCATGCAAAACCTGTAGCCCTCATTTTTCCAGTTTTAAACAACATTCCAACATACATACATGCGCGCGCACACACACACACACACACACACGCACACACAGGCCTCTTTTTCCCACAGAGGGTGAAAATACCTCAGCAGCGTCACTGAGGTGTGGCTGAGAACATTCACGAGTCCTGAGTTTCTTTAACGTTGTTTATGGTTAGCGATACTGCGGCATGACGTCATGCTGGGTAAACAACAACAACAACAACAACAACAACATGTTTAGGTCAAGCAGCCATTAAAAAGATGAACACATCTCGCCGGCTTCCCCTCATCCGTTGAATCCGTTGTTGAATCATGTGAGTCACTGACATCAGAGTGTGTGTGTGTGTGTGTGTGTGTGTGTGTGTGTGCAGTAATCAGCCAGTGTGGTGTGTGAGTGAGATGACACAAAAGTGAAACTGCGTTCAGGGATTGATGGTGATTGCAGCATGCTAGCTTATTAACACACACACAATGGTCGCAGTGTGTGAATCTGCTCCTGCTGGACACGTGTGTGGATTCGTTGTTATGGGATCAGAACACACAGCTGATGTGTCTGACCTTTGACCCCAAGAGGCCACCAGGTTATCTGATTCAGGTCAGTTGCTTTGTGAGGGTGTGGCTCAGAAATCCTGCTCTGATTGCTCAGTCCAGGTGGGTGTATAAGATGTGTTTTTGGGATTCCAGCGCCCTCTGGAGGCTCCTCCACCCCCCTGTGCCTGCTGGATCCTCTCACACTCGCGCAGGTTCTGAGCCCGAATCTCAGCGCTCTTAATGTCCTCCACCACACGGCATGGGAACCATCCACGCTCTCCATCGTGCAGACGCTCACCCATTACCCAGCCTGCAGGGGGAACAGATGAGGAGGATGATGAGGATGATTTTTTTTTATTTTAGTACACTTTATTTAATAAGAAGTCTGTAGAGTGCAGGAGATCAACACCCCTAAAGAACTGACATCAATACTCACAGCTGAGACTACAGAAACGTGTGTGTGTGTGTGTGTGTATACCATCATTGGTCTCCTCAAGCACGAGCAGAATGTCTGCCATCTCCACTGACAGTTCATCAGGCTCCTGAGCCGAGTACGACTGGATACACTGCACCTGGGGAGAATCTGTAACACACCCACACACACACACACACACACACACCCACACACACACACACACACACGCACACACACACACACACACGCACACACACACGCACACACAAACATTACCCTCCTATAAGCACTATAACTTGCATAACTTTAGTAAGATTTATGAAGTGTGTGTTTGTAAATACCTGATATGTGTGTGTGTGTACCTGATGTGTGTGCACTGGCTGAGAGGAACCGTGTTCTGCGGTTTGGGGTGAGAGCGCACATCCAACGCAGTTTCTCACTCCTGTTCAAGCAGACAACACACACACACACACACACACACACACACACACACACACACACACACAGACACTTTTTAGCAAAAATAACTTATAGTTGCACATTTTCTTTGAGTTAAAAACCACAATTGTCAAAATATGAGATTTAAGTTGTTTTGGTTTTATCTGTTTCAATGTTGTGTGATTTTGCCAAACGCTATAACTCCACCTCTCTCAGTTTAATTACACTGGACAAATTAGCCTGCAGCTGTGTGTGTGTGTGTGTGTGTGGTAATTTAAGTCTGCAGTTTAGTATCAGTAACTTGTTGATTGAGTTTGAATATAAAATGTCGTCGCTCCTCTACAGCTGCAGTTTCAGTGACAGAGCTTTATGTAAGGGTTCACCCCTAGAGGGCACTGTGTGCACATGTTTGTTTTTGTGTAATTTTTATGTTAGTTGACTCAGTTTCCCAGAAGGCAGCTCGGTCAGGTGACGCTGGCTCTGTTCTGTCTTATCTGTCTGATGATGTTTGTGTAAGTGTACTGTTTTGTTTTATTCTGAGTTTTATTTAAGTATTGTGCTGTGTGTGTTTTGTTTTCCTTTGTTTGGCCTCTCGCGTGCCCCCTCTCGCCTCTCAGGGCAGCTCTTAGCATTTGTGTTAGCTAGGAGTCTGTTTGCCTTAAAGAGCCTGTGTCTTTCTCAAGAACCTGAGAACGTGTTAAGAGACCATGTGTGTGTGTTCAAGCACTCCTGTGCTCACCCAAAGAGCCTGTTTGTTTGTTTGTTTGTTTGTTTTTGTGCACTATTAAAGACGTTTTATGTTGAAACAACCCCTCTGCGCCTATGCCTGCAATCTTTGCCCACGATGTTAAGATCCACCCGAACCGCCTGTCATACCTGTTGGTGACACTTTAGTACAGAAGTCCATGACTGCCGGGGAAACTAACACACTCTAAACCTCCTGATTCTGGCCTTCAACATTCTACAAAAGTCCATGGAACTTATTTAACCCTGTCACAACAGCAGCCTTTTTACCCAGCTGCTAGTTTGAATAAACTGATCATGTGACAGAAAGAAGTGATGTGATTGGCCCTTTTTTGGACGCGTAGTGTTTTGCTTCAAAAAATCAAAATTCAAATTTTATTTGTCACATACACAGTCATACACAGTACGATATGCAGTGAAATGCTTATACGACCGCTCCGTGACCTTAAATAATTTTTACAAAAGGAACCTATAAAACAGATTCCAACAAAGTTACAAAATATATATATATATATACATAAAATCTGAAGTA
The DNA here is from genome assembly GCA_013621035.1 of Clarias magur. NCBI lineage: Eukaryota > Metazoa > Chordata > Actinopteri > Siluriformes > Clariidae > Clarias > Clarias magur. The sequence goes on along the minus strand of QNUK01000852.1, from coordinate 129,809 downwards.
TGCTTTGTAATGCATTTAAAATATATATATTTCTTTATGTTATAGCTTGCATATGCTGCATTTGTGCATTGTGTGAGTGTGTGAGTGTGTGTGTCTCACATGCTGTTGGCCTTTAGCATGTAGCTAATTGGTCGCTCCTCCTGATTCTCCAGAAGTTTGAGCACAAATGCAAACGCCAGCGTCTGTCCCTGGTCCTCCATGTCCTCCGTCCTCAACATGGAGCGACTGCACGAGTCCAGAACCTGAAACTTCTCTCCACTTACACAGGCACACACACACACACACACACACACACACACACACACACACACACACACACACAGTGTTACTGTCACTATATTTCATTCCTTTAATAGTTTGCTAAGCTACCTGTGTGTGTGTGTGTGTGTGTGTGTGTGTGTGTGTGTGTAAGATAAAGTCACAGCTAACCTGGAGCTGCGCTTGGTGATGAGCAGCAGGTTGTTGAACAGGAACAGGTAGAGGGGATGGAAGAGTTTTCGGCTTTTCATGGTGCGTGTGCTTTTCGGCCCAGACATCTGCAGAACCTCGCCCTTCTTCAGGAGCCACCGGGAGTGAGAGATCACTGGAACAGACTAGGGTGAAAGGTCAAAACCAGGGTCACCACGGCTTCCTGTAACATTAATGTAATGTGTGTGTGTGTGTGTGTGTGTGTGTATGTGCGTGTGTGTTTATTTACCTTTGATTTAAACTCCAGAGTTTTTTCGATGCTGATCAGCTCCTCAGTGCGGCTCATCTTCTTCACACCTTCGTTACACTCCTTCACAATCTGTACCACACACACACACACACACACACACACACAGGCATGCATGCACACATATACACACCATTGTGAGTGCTCAGTAACCTCCGTGGGGACAAATCTACACTAAACCCTACACCCTACACCCTAAACCTTACACCCTACATCCATCCCACACCTAAAACCCACTTTACGCCCTATACCGAATAACCCCACCATAAATCCAATAGCCCTTTACCCCCCATATCCCCCCTAACCCTATAACCTCTACTCCCTACACCCTGCCCCTTAAACCCTACACTCTAATCCTAATCACCAATAATAAAACCTAACATTTCATACTAAGTGAAAACTATGCAAATTTTGCAGGCAGTTGCCATGGAAACAATGAGACCAGACATCGTATTGTTCACACACACACACACACACACACACACAAACTCACCCTCTCCAGCTCCTGATGAGCCTTTATAGCGGTTATCTCTCTCTCAGAGTTCTCGTCCACCTTCTTCAGAATATTCTGTAACACACACACACACACCCACACACACACACACACACACACACCCACACACACACACACACCCCCCCCCACACACACACACACACACACACACACACACACACACATTACGTCTGTCCTGAATATGACTCACAGATTGTTGGCAGTATTTAGCATTTGATTGGCCGATTGACCGCCTGTCAGTGCTGTGAGCGCTCTGATTGGCCGATCGTTACCTGCACCAGCAGTTTGAGTCGTGTGATTCGCTGGAACGGGAGAATCAGGAACGATGTGAACGACAGACCCCTGACTTTAGGCTGATTCTCCAAAACTGCCATGTTCTCCTTAAACACAGAGTTCTCCTGTCTGTAACACACACACGTAAATGGTAAATAAGCATGGTTATTTAAACCATCATGACACACACACACACACACACACACTTACAGGATGCGTCTGTAGTTCTTCTCCTGGTAAACCTGGTTGATGACGTAGCTGATGAAGACGTCAAAGTTGTTAGCAGCATGATGATGGACGATGTCACAGACGTCAGAGATCTGCAGCGACTCCTCGATCCGGTGCTCCAGATCCATCAGAAACCTGAGAGAAGAAACACATCGTCCATCAGAAACCTGAACACACACCTGTAACTAACACACTGACCTCAAATAATAATAATAATAACAACAGAATAAATCTAATGCACAGAACTCATGGCAGCTGAAAACACACATGATACTGCGGTGTCCTGCCCCCTGATTGGTCAGAAGGTGTTGATTAATTCTCTATAACAGCAGCTCTGACAGTGGCACAGGTTTATATTAATACACTAGGTCCTATAGGTTACCGTTTCCATAGTAACAGGGAAGTGCACGCTTCGTGTAACGGAACTAAAATAATCGATTATAAAGTGAAGATTTCTTTAAAGAAAAATGTTTTTGTGTAAAATGTCTGTAAGGAGTCTCCAGTGTCAGTGCTGCATAACTGAGAAACTGGTGAACAGAAGTGACAACAGGAACTCACTCATCTCACTGGTGTTACACACACACGCACACACACACACACACCTCTCGCTAGCCTTCATGACATCAGCGATGTTGGAGAAGAGAAAGTGCATGTCTGATTGGCTGAGAGTGTTAATGAGCTGCGGGTTCTGGAGGAAATGCGACTCCAAAAGCTCCAGACTTTTATAATACGATGCTTCTGAGGTCACCAACTCAAACATCGCCTAGAGAGAGAGAGAGAAATAAGAAGTGACCAGATTAGATATTGTTTTAATGTTTCAGTAATACACACTATGTGTGTGTGTGTGTGTGTGTGTGTGTGTGTGTGTGCATACCTCCTGCAGTATGACCTCTCGTTGAGGGAGCGTGTCTAAGAGGCCGCTCTCCTGCACGGCCTCGAGATTCTGCCATAAAGTCAAAGAGCGAGATGAGTTACGCAACTGTAGCTGCAGTGCTGGGGCTGTGACACCTGACCCCACTGTGACCCCTGACCCCACTGTGACCCCTGATCCTGCCTCAAGGGCCTTCTCAGGAAGCGCATCTCTCTGCCTCCTCTGTTCAATTTCCTGTTGTTCTGAAGTGTCACGATACTCCTGATACAGGAACACTAGACACACACACACAAACAAATAACATGAAACAAATAATATGAGAATGAACGTCAAACTTGATAGTTAAAAAATGTCAAGAAAAGTGACAAATGTCTAACACAGTTGCACATTGTTATAACCTGATATACATTGTTATAATATGTACACAAACGGGGGCAGAGCATTTTCATATTTCGCTCCTAATCTTTGGTCAGGGGTAGCTCAGTGGTTAAGGCATTGGACTACGGTTCGGAAGGTCCCAGGTTCAAGTCCCACTACCACCAAGTTGTCCCTGTTGGGCCCTTGAGCAAGGCCCTTAACCCCAACTGCTCAGATGTATAATGAGATAAAAATGTAAGTCGCTCTGGATAAGGGCGTCTGCCAAATGCCTAGACGTAGATGTAGGAATAGCCTCCCTGATAATGTTCAGGGCTCAGACACAATCTCTCAGTTTAAAAGCAGACCTAAGACACATGTCTTTAGCCTGGCATACACATAATTAATCAGACAACGGAATACAAGTAGCAAAAGTGCATTTGTTATAATTTACATATTTAAATAGTACACAGAGAATGAGTACGTTTTGTATTGTGAGCATAATTTATTCCGCACAAAATGTAAAAAATGCTTTCAGGGCACATACACATGGTCACAATGTTATAGTAAACAGTATACACGAGCACTGAGACCGAGCATTGGAGATGATTACCCACAATCACACACACACACACACACAGAGAGAGAGAGAGAGAGAGAGAGAGAGAGAGACCATTGGCTCAGTTGTGATCACATGCACTCAGCAGACAAAGCAAATACATACTACTCATGTTGCAAGATTGTGCTCGTTTATCAAGTTAAAATTTATTACAATTATCTGCTTGTCTTGCAAAACACACGCAGACCAAGTTACTCACAATCCAAGGTTTTACTGCAGACAGAATGAGTATAAATGACTATAGACAGATGCAGTGAAGGAGGATATTGTATTGGTTTGAGAAGGTAATATACATGTATGCAAATTGCTATGAAGGGTGGGATGAGGGAGATTATTACATACAACAAGTGCAACAGCATTTATGAGTAGTGCAATCCTAAGCATTATTGGGACGGGACCAGTTTTACTGATGGACGTTAGAGACATTTCTGTTCCACAGAGGTACTTTGTGATTTTAACCGCGCCCGAATCTGCCATGTCTGTCTTTTTCTCACACGACCTCTGTGAAAATTCCAGAGCAAATGACCTTCTGTGTTTCAGTAAACTCGGCGGTTCTCTGAGAAATCTAATCCCGTCCGAATGCCAATGTCTGTGTTTGCCGAAAATGTTTTTTTTATTGAAATGCGTTTTCTAGTGAGTTTTGGTCAACATGAACTACTGTACAAACTCTAGCGCGCCGGTATTCGAGTTTCTACGCTCCAGTAGAAATCCTCATTCTCAACACGTGGTCACATGTAAAACACAGACACGCCCACCTCCGTAATAAACATGGAGATATTAGTCCCGTCCGAATCCATACATGAAATGACAGACGTCGGCTGAAAAAAATCCAAACTCAAGCGTCCCCCAGTAAAACTAGTCCCGTCCGAATAGTGCTCTATTCACAGTATTTATACTGTTATAATCTATCTATAATCTATATTGTTATAATCTGTTATAATCTCCTCAAATTTATTGTAATCTATTATGATCCATTATAATTTGTAATAATCTCTTATAATCTGTGATATGTTACAATATATTATTGTAAAATATTATAATCCATTATAATATGTTTATCTAATAATCCATTATAATATGTTTATCTAATAATCTGTTATAATCTGTTATAATCTGTTATCACTATCTGATGCACAGAACCCTTTAAAATGAGTTCATTCCTTCTGCTGGATCTGTAGCGCTCACTGCCTGTGTCCTACAGCAACAGAACTCCGGCCCTCACACACACACACACACACACACACACACACACACACACACACACACACACACACACACACACACTGCAGAGAAAACCTGTGTATATGTGTAAATGTGTGTGTGTGTGTGTGTGTGTGTAAGTGTATGTGTGTGTGTGTGTGTGTGTGTGTGTAAGTGTGTGTGTGTGTGTGTGTGTGTGTGTGTGTGTGTGTAAGTGTGTGTAAGTGTGTGTGTGTGTGTGTGTGTGTGTAGACTCTATAAAGGTGACTTTGCACCCAGTGAGATGTTGTATAACGTCCTTCAGGTGGGTGTGATTATATAAGGAAGTGAGAGAGAGAGACAGCAAGAGAACACAAGAGAGAGAGAGAGAGAGAGAGATACAAAATAAAATGACAGAAAGAGAGTAACGAAATAACATTTTCCATGAAAATTCACACTGACAGTAAACACACACACACACACACACACACACACACACACACACATTTAGAAATACTTCAGTATTCATCAGTCATTTTGTAATCACTTGCGGCAGTACATTCAGACTGGTGGCCAAGAGTGTGTGTGTGTGTGTGTGTGTGTGTGTGTGTGTGTGTTGATATGTGTGTGTTGATATGTGTGTGTGTTGATATGTGTGTGTTGATATGTGTGTGTGTTGATATGTGTGTGTGTGTATCTACTTACCTATATTCTTGATGATGTTTAAACCGTGGCTGAAGTTCTCCTGCGCTCTCTCTCCGCTTGTCACCATCCTGACAAACATTTAAAAAGTTCTCATTGTGTATATACTCTCTCTCTCTCTCTCACACACACACACACACACACACACACACACACACTCTGTGCCTCTTACCTGTTTGTGTTGTTCTGTGAGTTGACCATGCGGTGTGTGTGAGCGTAAGCGTGTGTATCATTGTCCTGCATGCTGCAGGCTCGGCTGGTGTGTGTGCTCAGCTCCTCCATCTCTCCTCTAAGCCGCCAATCTCCTGTCTCTAACGGCGACCGTGAGGAAGCTCCACCTTCTCTAGCACTCCCGTTGCTTGGCAACGGCGCTCCATAATGTGGAGGCGATGGAGGGCTGAATAAAAAATAAACACAAACACTCAGTGATTATGCAAGCTGACCTTCATTTCAAATTCGTGTGTGTGTGGATAGCTGGGTGGCTGGTTGGCTGGGTGTGTGTGGGTGTGTGGTTGTGTGTGCGCGTGTGGGTGTGTGGGTGTAATGCTTTCTTGTTCCATCAGGGGGCAGCAGCTGTCTTTCTCCCCCGTCTTTTTTTTTTTTACCTGTCTGCCCTTGTGTGTTTTCTCACCGTTGTGTGTGTTTTAGTGGAGATCTGACTGGAGCTCTGGTCCTGCTGGAGTCACGTGGTGTTCTGGGTGAGAGGGTGGGGCCTACAGAGAAATGGGCGGGGTTAGTGCTGAACGAGGAAGTGAGACAAAGGTAAAGTGAAATAACATCACTATACTGAGCTGACACAGTTAATCCAGGTGTAGAATCAGACGGGGGACGGGGGACATGGAGAAGTTGGGACAATATTGAAATGTCATGTTGTCGCATTGTCACTTTGTTGCTCTTGTTTACACATTTGCACGTGTACTTTATGTTGTCTCTTTTGTATAAAAAATAGTTCTCTGTTAACTTAAAATGTCAATCTGTCCAGTCCCAGCTAGCGGCTAATTAGGTCTCCAAGTTAGCCAGTTAGTTTCTATTAGTTTATGTTGTTAGTTTATGTTGTATGTAGCACTTTGGTCCTGGAGGAAACGTTGTTTTGTGTCACTGTGAACTAAACTGTATATGGTTTAAATGACAATAAAAGCTGACTTGACTCGACTCGACAACGAGAGAAGGACACTCAGATAAGATTGCGCCCGGTTATGACTCTCACGCCCTCTCACCTCTGACCCCGCCCGCCAGCCTTCACACTAGTAATATTGTTCCGTACATAAATACACTTACGCATTAACCCTCTCTGATGCAGCAGGGGGCAATGGGCACATATTTGGCATAAACACAAAGAAGAAGAAAAGTACAGAGAAGACTGTGCCTAATATTTCTGATATTTTGGAGAGAGTGTCAGGAATGCCCCTCTGGTCTGCTTCACACTGTCTCAGCTTGGGCCGTGCGCTTCAGGGGAAGAGATCAGTGCAGCATGTTTAAGGAGACACTGATGACGTCACGTAATAAACATGCTCCACTTTGGGGCTCATTAAGTGCACAGAAACGCATTTTCATATGAATTCCAGCAGTGTACTGGACAAATCCCCATTTTTAGGCAGAGACAAAGGGACAGGGTGATGGGTGAGTGGAGACATGGAGGAAAATGAGTATCGTCAGGAGACACGTTGTTCCTCTGGGTTCTCTCGCGCTGGAAGAGTGAGCTGTTGTGTAACAACCTTCAGGTGGGTGTGTGATTATATAAGGAACTGGGACGGAGAGACAGACAGGAAAATGAGAGTGAGATATTTAAACAGACGAAGGAAAAGAACGAGAGAATATTTTAGACATAATGAAAGAGAAACTAAAACATGATGA
>QNUK01000852.1:105000-117500 GCA_013621035.1 Clarias magur | reverse complement strand
CACTACATTACACACCACACTACACTACACTCTACCCTGCACACTACACCACACACTACATTACACCACCACACACTACACTACACACTACACCACACACCACACTACACTACACTCTACACCACACACTACACCAGACACTACACTACACACTACACCACACACTACACTACACACTACACCAGACACTAGACTACACACTACACCACACACTACATTACACTACACCACACACTACACTACACTACACCACACCACACACTACATTACACTACACACTACACTACACACTACACTACACACTACATTACACTACACTACACACTACACCACACACTACACACTACACTACACACTACATTACACTACACACTACACTACACTACACTACACCACACACTACACTACACACTACACCACACACTACATTACACTACACTACACCCCACTACCCTACATTCTACACCACACACTACACTACACCACACACTACACTACACACTACACTACACGACACAATAAATTACACTACGCTACACACTACACAACCCTACACACTACACCACACACTACACTACACTACACACCACACTACATTACACTACACACCACACTACACTACACTACACACCACACTACCCTACACACTACACCACACACTACACTACACTTAACTATACACCACACTACACTACATTACACTCCATACTACACAACTCTACACACTACACCACACACTACACTACACCCTACATTACACACCACACTACATTACACTATACACCACACTACCCTACACACTACACCACACACTACACTACACACTACACCACACACTAAACTACACTACACTACACACCACACTACCCTACACACTACACTACACGACACACTACATTACACTACGCTACACACTACACAACCCTACACACTACACCACACACTACACTACACTACACACCACACTACACTACACTACACACCACACTACATTACACTACACACCACACTACATTACACTACACACCACACTACACTACACTACACACTACCCTACACACTACACCACACACTACATTACACTCCACACTACACAACCCTACACACTACACCACACACTACACTACACACTACACCACACACTAAACTACACTACACTACACACCACACTACCCTACACACTACACTACACGACACACTAAATTACACACTAAATTACACTACGCTACACACTACACAACCCTACACACTACACCACACACTACACTACACTACACACCACACTACACTACACTACACACCACACTACATTACACTACACACCACACTACATTACACTACACACCACACTACACTACACTACACACCACACTACCCTACACACTACACCACACACTACATTACACTCCACACTACACAACCCTACACACTACACCACACACTACACTACACACTACACCACACACTACACTACACTACACTACACACCACACTACCCTACACACTACACTACACGACACACTAAATTACACACTAAATTACACTACGCTACACACTACACAACCCTACACACTGCACCACACACTACACTACACTACACACTACACTACACTACACACCACACTACATTACACTACACACCACACTACATTACACTACACACCACACTACACTACATTACACTCCACACTACACAACCCTACACACTCCACACTACACAACCCTACACACTACACCACACACTACACTACACACTACACCACACACTACACTACACCCTACACTACACACCACACTACATTACACTACACCACACACTACACTACACACTACACCACACACTACACTACCCTACATACTACACTACACGACACACTAAATTACACTACGCTACACACTACACAAACCTACACACTACACCACACACTACAGTACACTACACTACACTATGCACCACACTACACTACATTACACTCCACAACCCTACACACTACACCACACACTACCCTACACTCTACACCACACACTACACTACACGACACACTAAATTACACTATGCTACACACTACACAACCCTACACACCACAGTACCCTACACACTACACTACACTACATTCCACTATACACCGCACTACACTACATTACACTCCACACTACAGAACCCTACACACTACCCTACACACCACACTACACTACATTACACTACACTACACACTGCACTACACTCTACACCACACACTACACTACCTTACACACCATACTACATTACACTACACTATCCTACACACCACACTACACTACATTACACTACACTATCCTACACACCACACTACACTACATTACACTACACTATCCTACACACCACACTACACTACATTACACTATCCTACACACCACACTACACTACATTACACTACACTATACACTACACTATACACTACACACCACACTACACTACACGACACACTAAATTACACTATGCTACACACTACACAACCCTACACACTACAGTACACTACACTACACAACCCTACACACCACAGTACCCTACACACTACACTACACTACATTCCACTATACACCGCACTACACTACATTACACTCCACACTACAGAACCCTACACACTACCCTACACACCACACTACACTACATTACACTACACTACACACTGCACTACACTCTACACCACACACTACACTACCTTACACACCATACTACATTACACTACACTATCCTACACACCACACTACACTACATTACACTACACTATCCTACACACCACACTACACTACATTACACTACACTACACACTACACACTACACACCACACTACACGTCACAATAAATTACACTACACCACACTACACTACAGGGCAGTGGTGGCTCAGAGGGCTAAGGCACTGAATTACTGATCGAAAGATTGGCGGTTCGATTCCCAGCTCAGCCAGTTTGCCATTGTTGGGCCCTTGAGCGAGGCCCTTAACTGCTCCAGGGGCGCTGTAAAAATGGCCCCAGTTACACTTGGATATGCGAAGAATGAATTTCACTGTAATGTATATGTGACAAATACACACCACGCTATCCTACATGCTACAATACACTAAACTACACAACACAATGCACAATGAACATGCTACACTAAACTGCACAATCATTTATTTAATTTGATAAAAAATAATTTAATACTAAAAACCTCATAAATTACCTCCTTGAGTGTGTATGTGTAAATGTATAAAAATAATAACTGATTTAAACTTTGATTAATTGACTCCTATTTGTATAATGTGCATATATCATGTATACACTATGAACTGTAAATTGTGTAAACAGTTCTGTTACATATAATGAATATTGTGGACACATGATGCACTTAAACCACCACAGGATGCTCTGTCTCTCTCTGTCTCTCTCTGTCTCTCTCTCTCTCTGTCTCTCTCTCTCTCTCTGTCTCTCTCTCTCTCACTCTCTATGTATATACACAATATCAACTAATAATTTGTATATAAATTGTAATACTTATTTGACATAATAAAGTGAGTTTAAAACCTCAAACCTCTCTGTCTCTCTCTCTCTGTCTCTCTCTCTGTCTCTCTCTCTGTCTCTCTCTCTCTCCCCCTCAGGTATGGACACTCGTCCTCAAGACTGAACTCAAATCTCATACGGATATAATATAATAATAAAATAGATAAAACACTGATAAGAGACATATTGTCACTAAATGATGCAGAAAAACTAGTTGATGCTTTTATCACCTCTAGGTTGGACTATTGTAACGCCTTACTGTCTGGTTGTTCAACTAGGTGTATAAACAAGCTTCAGTTAGTCCAGAATGCAGCAGCGAGAGTCCTCACTAGAACCAGAAGATACGAGCACATCACCCCTATCTTATCTACACTGCATTGGCTCCCTGTCAAATTTCACATCCATTTTAAAAGACTACTTTTGACGTATAAAGCATTAAATGAAGCACTACATTTTCTAATAAAACTACAGGAGGGGGAAGAGGTTTTCCTTACAAAGCCCTAAATCTCTCCCTGTTAGTCATGCTGTAGTAATCAGTCCTGCTGGAGTCTCTGCTCGCAATCTTCTAAACCCATACGCATCATACGCATCATACGCATCATACTGTATGTTGTACAATTGACAAGCAGCTGCGTTTTTTCCTTCCAAATGGCGATTACTGTAAACCACCTTATACTCCGCTCTGTGACATCTGGAATATTCTGTGGAGGACAAACCGTCGATGTTTATGAGGATTAGAGCGTTTAGCAGACACTATTGTCCAGAGAGAACTCTTCATGCTACGCACGATGGAACATTTACAACATTTAGCCAAAATTTGTTACATAATTTGTTGGCATGAATTAATACCATAGTGAGCTGACACACCCTTAAATGTAGAGAATTATAACACACACACCAAAAATGGGTATAAATTTAACGCTGGTCTCTTTATATTAATGTTTGTTTGTCTGTTATGACTGTTTGTTCACTCTGTCCTTCTGCCCAGAGCTTCTGTACACTCTACTGTAAGACGTCTTGTGGCTGTCACTGCATGCTAACACACACACACACACACACACACACACACACACACACACACACACACAGGCGAGAAGAAAATCAGCCTGTAAACTGGACTTTCTTTAAAATCTCCACACACACACACACACACACACACACACACACACACACACACACACACACACACACCTTAACTATGAGGTGGATAAACTAGGCCCACTGTAGATAAAATATGCTATACACACGCTACACACACATGCACTACATACAGCGCACACATTCTATACACACTGTACACACACATACTAAATCCATTAAACAGATGACCAAGACCTACACACTGTACTACTATACACTATAGGTACACACACACACACACACACACACACACACACACACACACACACACACACACACACACACTCTGTTAGTTACCTGGTTTTTGAGTGTGTGTGTTATTTAAACAGCCACAGTCCTCACTTGTCCCTGTTGTCCGTGTCTTTCTGTCTGTCCTCCTGACAGAGTCGTGAGTCAGTAAATCTGTTCTTCCTGTTTAACTCTGTCAATCTCACCTCCACCTCCTCCTCCACCCTTACCTTTCTCTCTCTCTCTCTCTCTGCCAAACCTTGCAAAATTCCAAGCCTCTCCCAATGTGTGTGTGTGTGTGTGTGTGTGTGTGTCTCACCTGAGACACAAACAAAGAATAGGTGTGTCAGATTCTTTCACTGCTTTTCTCTTCCCTCTCTCTCTCAGAAAACCCCCTGACATCTCCTGCCGGCTCTTCATGTGAAAAGTGTGTGTGTGTGTGTGTGTGTGTGTGTGTGTGTGTGTGTTTGTGTGTTTGCTGTTACACGCTGTACCTGCCTCACACCCTGAACACCTGATGGAGTTCAAAGGTCACGTCTCTTTCAGCTTGGAGCTCTACTTTAATCTCTAACCCTCTCTTGTTGTGACTGAGTGTAGAGGATCAGTTTAATAGAACACAGAAACCCAGAAGTGTAGGACCATATTACTACCAGTACTAATAACTAATACGAGTACCAATGACTACTACCAGTACTAACGACTACTAGTTCACACTCCACTTGCTGATTTGTGATCCAGCATCTGAAACTGAAGCGTCCTCCTGCGTGGCATGTGCTCTACGCTCCAGGCTCCCGTGAGGTTCTAGATCCTGACCCCTGCTGATCAGATCACATCACACCTCTGTCTTCTACAGAACATCGGAAGAATTCGACTTTTTCTGGCTAGTTTAAATTATTCGGCGTTTCATCTCCTCAGTGGTGAAATTACACCCTCTTAGCACTGGAGTGTCACTGATTTATTCTCCACCAAGCCGTGAAGAAGTGTGGAAGAATGAAATTAAAGCCAAGCACAAAAAAAGACAATCAAGTCCTTATCATGGATGGCTCACTACAGCGGGACAGGAGTTGTCTCTGCTTGTCTCTTCTGATGTCACACTGTGGCGAGACCATCACTGCTAACCCATGGATGTGCTGCATGTACATGAATGCTGTTACACCCCAATCAGACAGTATTGCTCTATGGCAGTGTAAAGATCAAACACTGCCACCTGGTGGGCGGAGCTAAGAGGTCATGCATATTAGTTTCATCTGTGATCTCATTAATGTGAGTAGTGATGAAGTGTCTTGTGTCCATTTTAGCTCCACTGGCATTCAATTAAATGAATTTACATGAAAGATTTCATTCGATGCTGCTAAATGCATTAAAGTGATGAAGATGGATGAAGATTGCGTACTCAAGTACCACAGAAGAAAACAACTGACATCACTGTAATGTGGATTTACACTGGAGATGAGATATCAACGACAACAACAAACAAATTATAATCACGCGTCTTCAAAAAGAGGAAATTTCAAGACATTGATAAATTCAAGATACAAGATACCTTCTGTCCGAACGACTGGATTTCATCATAAGTTTGGGCTTAAGCTTAAGTTAACTAATGATCGCTTTGCAAATTCTCATCCTATTCCATGAACTTTCCATATCTTGCTTTTAATTATAATAATGAGATCTCTATATTTCTGTAAAAAAGACTCAAATAACACGACGCATTCACCAGCTTTGTACCTTGGAAATACAACATTATCATAGATCAAAAGTATTGGATCACGAGCCACAAAGCTCTCAGGAAACTGAAGCAAGAGTAAAATGTTCATGGTACGAAATGGCTTTCCTCAAAGAATAATCAACACTATCGTAAGAAAGCTGTTCTTTAAAATCTCTGCGTGTCTTGGTTTCCTAAAAATATGGATTCATCTCTCCTTTAGAAAAAGAATCAGAAAACACGTTTTACAAAAGGCTCGTGCCAAATGAAAGCGAACTCGAACTAAAGAGAGTCCAGTGTCCTGCTGTAATGCTGATTAGACAGGTATGTCTGAGTGCTGTCTGATCACCGGATCGAGTGAACACTTGAAAGGACACAGTATATGTACATCGTCCAGTGTATATCATCGTCGCAGTGGGTAAAGTGCTCGCCCTATCATCCGGAGATCGCTAGTTCAAATCCCGGGTGGTGCTGTAACCAGTCGCAGCCGGAGGTCTAGAGAGAGCTGATTGGCCGAGCTCTCTCACAGGGGAGGGATGAGAGGGACTTAGTGCTCCTCCCACATTAATCACGGCTCTACAGCCAGTCAGGGGCGTCTGTGAGCTCGCGCAGCGGAGGGAGCGGATAGCGCCGTCCTCCGAGTGTGTGACTCCGCCCCCAACGGTGCGCGAGCGAGCAGTTCGAAAAGATGCGGTCGGCTGGCGTCACGTGGTTCGGAGGAAACACGTGATAGTCTTCGGCCCTCCCGGCTGAGTGGTAGTAGTAGCCTTAATGTGGAGCCCCCTAGTGACGGGGAGGAATTGGACACGACTAAATTAGGGAGAAAAAAAAACGTCCAGATGGATTAGATGTCTCACCTGGAGGAAACGCATGCAGATGATTATCTTTGGATGAGACACAGTACAGGTCTCAGGCTTGTGCACCTAACTGTTGTAGAGCAAAAATAATAAATAAACAGTAATTAATGAAAGTCCATAATCAGTGTGATTATCAAAAAGCCACAGGCTGCCCAAGACGTGCAGAGGACAGTAGATATGACACAGAGATCAGAGTAAACATGCGGCTCGAGTGATATTTAAAGAAGCGTTTGCTGTTAGTTTGTAAAAACCGTTTCTTGCCCAGTGGATTAAAAAGCAGGTCGTTAGCTGATGGGTTGAGGCGTGTGTGTGTGGTTTTGTTCCTCACATGCTGCGTAAACTTAATTAAGTTTAATGGTTTAATTAAGCTACCTGATTAATTATCTGACACACCTGTTATTTCAACTTGGTGTCCCTGTGTTCTGAAAGTGATCTCTCAATAAAAGCGAAAGCTACAACATGTCTCTAACATTCTTCAGAGTCATTTTACTCATGTCATTAATTCTCTGTTAGGAAACAACTATTACAATGAGAAAATAATTGACATAATCTTGAATTTTCATCTGATTCTTCTTCTTCTGATTATTTTGGGATGTTGTTATGATTAAACTTTCTCAATCACAGCGTCATCTTCCTCTTCATGTTCTGGAAGTGTTCGTGGTGCTGAAGTTCAGCCCGCGATCCTCGAGGAGGACGTAGAGAGATGGAGGACAGAAAGACATCTTCATCCAGAGCTAAACTACACACAGCGCGACTCCACAGCCTGAGAGCATGTCCACATTTACGGCTGTCATGTAACCTGTCACGTTAACTCTAGAGCAATTAGCATGACTAGATTAGCACGTCGCTCTCAGGAGAGCAGATCATGTGACTGATGCCTATAGCACATGTGTTAGTGTGTAAGGGTCACATCGCTGCTCCGTCCGTACACACGTCACGACTACAAGGAAGAAAAAACCCTGAAGTTAATGTTCTATTAGGAGCTGACTATACAAACCAATGATGATAATACTGCTAATTATTATTATTATTATTATTACTAACAACATTAAACAATAAACTCAGTATGTTCGCTGTTGTTTGAGTAAAACTGAATCGAAATCACATTTCCACATGTTAATACAGTTAAAAAAAATTGTTTTGGTACTATTGTCATAAGTAAAGTGTACAGTTTCAAATCTCTTAGTACAAAAACTTTAACTGACCACATTTGTAACACCACTAGTCATTCTTTCAAATCTGATGTCATGATTTCATTGCATTTGAACATCTTTTCATTCCACTTAATCATTGTTTCAGAACACATGATCATTGTGATATATATTGAGAACATTTGCTTTAATCACCCAAACAATACAGTAAGATCTTTTTTCAACTTAGTACTTTTACCAATCATTTCATTCAGGAGCAAATACTGTAAATGCAGCAAGCAGAAATGATCACGCTGATACACACTGTGTCACCGCGTCTGCGTGTGTGTGTACAGTGTGTACAGTGTGTAACCTCAACTCACTGGTCTTCATGTTAAATAAAACACATTTCCTGTTACACAACTGCACTCATAACCTCAGACTGCTGGTTTACAAAAGAGTTTATTTACAGTCTCACAATCTGGTGGCAGGATGAAAACAGGGGGCTGTTTGTCCCTGAGAGGACAAGGTGTGGAACTCAGGACCTGGTGTGAGCTTTAAGGGTGAACAACAAGGTGTAAAGTGTCAATGTCACAGTCCATGCAGTCATTTTGGAGAGTGACTGTATTTACACAAGTTTTCCTTTAATACATCTTCCCTAGAAGCTTGTACACACTCACTCTCACACACACACTCCTTCATCATCTATAGCACTTTATACTGTAAACTGGGTGGGTGGTGGGGGGGTGGTGGGCGGAGCCTCTCTCAGGATACTTAGGGCTCGAGGCGGGGTCCACCCTGGATGGGGTGCCAATCCATTGTAGGGCACACACACACACACACACACACACACACACACGCACACACACACACACACACACAATTTGGAAGCACCAGTCAGCCTAACCTGCATGTCTTTGTACTGTGGGAGGAAACCAGAGTATCCAGAGGAAACCCACCAAGCACGGGGAGAAACATGCGAACTCCATGCACACAGACCCAGAGATGGGAATCGAACCCAGACCCTGGAGGTGCAAGGCCACAGTGCTAGCCACTACACCACCATCCCCCCCTCCCCCCTCCTCCATGTACACACGACTCACAGAAATGACATCCTCACACTGACCCAGGCAGAAGGGTTATAAAGGGTTATAAAGGGTTATAAAGGGTTATAAATGTTCGCAGCCAGCTGACGTGTTTTCACTAATTACCTGCCTGAGGTAGCACCACCTTAACTGACTTGCTCATCAGGATATACGTTAATATGGATGACTTGATAAAGCTACTGTATAAATGTATAAATCTATAGTTAAAGTCATAAATGTTTTCATTTAAATCCAGAGCTTTGTTTCTATTATTATTTAAAGCACTTTACAAGTACAGTTGAATTGCATAAAATATACAAATGTTGTCAGGTGTACAGTACACATTTTTGAGGCTTGTGATTCCAAACCGGAACTCAGAACCAGACTCAGAGAGAATTCAAACAGGAAGTGGTTCACCAGCACAACGTTTTTATTCAGTAAAAGAAGAAGATCTGCAGCTGCACTGCGCTTTGTCACAAATGAGCGTGTGTGCATGCCTGTCTGTCTGTCTGTCTGTCTGTCTGTCTGTCTGTCTGTCTGTTTCTAGCTGGGACAGCTTCCTGTTCACACACTTAAGCAACATATGCAAAAGTTTTGGCGACCATAATTCAATCATTATTTCACTTCCAATAAGTATCAGTGTCTCAGTGGATCCAGAGCCATTCCTGGGAACACACACACACACACACACACACACACACACACACACACACACACACACACACACACACACTAAATGAGTCTAAATCTAATCTAATTGTGTCCTTTTGCCCTACTGAATACATTCTGCACCAAACCCTGAGTGTGACGGTTGGCCTGTTGTTGTTGTTGATTAATACATTCACACATCACTTCATTGTTAACTGCAGTTAGTGCATGTGGCCACACCCACCTACAGTACCAGTTAAAGTTTGGACACACCTTCTAATATATTGGTTTTCTTTATTGTTTAATTCCTACAATATAGAGAAATACTATATTATTTATCCTTAAGCGACTGTTAGCAAGGTTACGGTAGCTTCACAGTGTGACTAAGTTCTACAAACAATCAAACATTTTGCTTCAACAAACTTAAATATTTAAATTCATTTTAAAAATTGCAACACATGAGGTCGAGTCACAGACAGTCAGAACAGATCCAAAACTCTTCACACACACACACACACACACACACACACACACACACACACACACACACACACACACACACACACACGCACACACACACACGCACACACACACACACACACACACACACACACACACACACACACACACACACACACACGTGTGACTGAATTGTAGGTAATGAAGGTCTAATGAAGAACTGAAACGCCTCAGACGCGGTGATTAAACGGGCGCTAATGAGGAGCGGTCAACCGGGTGGAGAGCGAAACCAGGACGTTTAATTAGAGTTACCAGCCTCAGAAATCACCAAATTAACAGCAGCTTAGATCAGAGCCTACAGGAACGCTCCACATCAGCTCTTCAGAGATCATTTCATGCTTTGGACGCCTTCAGCGTGGCTCTATAACGTAGAAAAATAATAAAGCCATTGAATGAGATGGAGCGACGACCCCCGGTGTGAAATGCGGCAGTGCGGTAACACCATGTGTCTGTATGTAAACATTCATCCTGTACAGATTCAGGTTTTATGTAACTCTCCTCCGCACTTAGTGTGTGTCTCTGTGTGTGCTGTGGATGAGTGTGCATTCTCTGGATAAGTGTGTATGCTCTGGATAAGTGCGTGTGCTGCGGATAAGTGTGTGCTCTGTGTGAGCGTGTTGGCTCTGGCGTCCTGCTGTGCGATCTGCAGGTTTTCTTTCAGTATGAAATAATAACAGACCGCATCGGCGAGGCAGTTCACGCTGCTCACACACAGACTAATGTGGACGAATTTACGGAGTCCATCGATGACGTGATCGTGCTCGTTCAGTTTAACGTAGAAATAAATAAGCACCGCGATGTGATATGGAATGAAACACAGCAGGAACACCACCAGGTTGCTGAGCACGATCTTTACACTCTTGTTGTTTCGCAGTTTAGCATCGTTAGGGTTCCGTTTGCGTAGATCGTGCAGGATTTTAATGACGAGCACCGAGCAAAGCACCATGACGACAGTGCTGCCCCAAAATACACACTCCACACACACGACGATCCACTGTTTCTTCCATGTGTGGTTGGAAAAGTTCTGGAAACAGAAGGATGCATTAATGCTGTCCTCATGCAAATCATATACCGTGCAGCTAAACCCGAACAGCAATGCCCACATGACTGCGCAGACGAGCGCAGCCTTCCGTTTGGACCGCAGGCGCTGGAAGGGAAATTGCAGAGCCACGTAACGATCCACGGAGATGCACACACTCAGCAGGATGCTGCCATACATGTTGACGTACACAAGACTCTCAAACAGGGAACAGGCAAAGCGTCCGAGATTCCACTGCTGGTCGTAAGCCATGATTTTAAAGGGCAGTGCAAAAAGGAGAAGGCAGTCACTAATGATAAGGTTTAGGAGGTAAACAGTCGACTCGTTCCAGCGGCGAACATGAAAGAAGAGCTGCCACAGGGCGGCCATGTTTAACGGAAAACCAGCAGCCAGGATGGGGATGTAAAACCCAAACTGAACCCATTTCACCCATGTATTAGGGTCATCCATGCTGAAAAAGAAGAGAAACACACGCTTTAGCGAGATACAATGCAATACACACTTAAACAAATCAAGAGGAACTCGCACTGATGCACAGAGAAAACACATGTTTGGTGTCCTTCTCAGCAGCAGAGATATGAGAGCCAGGAGGTACCGTATGAGCGCACCATCTTCTCCACACGGCT
>QNUK01000852.1:92500-100000 GCA_013621035.1 Clarias magur | reverse complement strand
TAACAGGAAGAAACCTTGAGCGGAACCAGACTCACCAGGGGACCCATCCTCATCTGGGTGATAACGGAGAGCAGGGATTGATCGGCACTCATACTGTGTGTTGGGTGGCTGGAAGTTCAGTATAACAGGAGATGTTAATTGATGTTAATATGGAATCCAGGTAGTTACTGGAGGCTCAGGTAGACTTGTAGGAAATTCCAGTCCTGAACTATCAAGTGACTGCAGACAAGTCCTCAGAGAATCAGCTGTCAACATCAGTCGAGGACAGAACCGTCTTCATAGTAGAGTGAAACTGTCCCCAGACATCGGACGCATCCCAAAGAGACACACAGGACATCCATGTGACGAGATCTCCAACCAGAAGCGGGGCACCAGGATGAGTCAGACAGGTCCAGAGGGCAGAAGGAGTCTGGATCACTGGCAGCTCAGGAGAGACGTGTGTTGCTCGACACAGAGAGGGAAAGAGAGCAGAGTAGGAGAGATGGCAGTTAGTTCTGGTCTCAGTCACATAATGTATAAGGTGAATGTATATTTAGTGCAGAGTGCAAGCAGGGACTCCGGCAGGACTAACTATGACATCATCACTAAAAGGGAGGAGCCAGAAGGAAACACAGACATGAGGGGGAACTGAGATGTAAAGCTGATGTAAATGCTTTATATGCCAAAAGTAGTATTGATAAAGCAATACATCTGTTAATTTATATTTCTGTAAAGCTGTTTTGTGGCCATTTCCATTGTTAAAAAGCACTATCCATTTTTTAAATTTAAATAACTTGAATTGTAATTAATTGAAGTACCTCGGTATAGACAGTAATGAGGACTCATCACACTATATTATAGCTTTTGATTATTGATTATAACATAGAAATATAAATCTATGGAAAAATAAAAGTGCCAAAATTCCTTAGAATTTCATGTACTGAACAAAAAAAATTAGACTTTTTTTTCTGCATTGCAGGTTGACCCCGGATGTCCCATCTAACACTAGTTTAAAAAATGTCCCCACAGTACTTACAATGCTTTAAATTTTTTGGCAAGGCAATTTATTGGAGTTGATTATTTCAATGTAATTTAAGCATTTAAAATCCAATGCAAAAAATATTTACATACTAAATTACTGTTAAAATGTAAATTCTACTGTTAAAAATACCATCTTTATTATTTTTCAACCTCACAAATTCAGGTGGACAAAATGTGAGCAATGATTGCAGATTGCTGCGGTCCATTCTGTAGTTGACCTTTTCCCTTTGCCTCATTTCCTTATACTTTTTAATTATAGCTAGAAGTTTTAAATGCTGTTTGCTGTTGACTTTGTTGAATTCATATTGCTTAATATTTTTGCTGCTCTTTCATCTTTTCATTACAACATGCATATTTACTTCATGCTCACATCACATGTATAAATGCACTTTAAACTTGACAAAACACAACAATAATCAAAAGTAATGAACTTGTCACTACTCATTCTTTATACAGCATAGTTATAAAAACAATAAAAACAAACACACAAAAAAAGCATGTGCTCCGTGCTTGTGCAATAATTAAGTAGAGTATAATGTCTACTACAGCAGTCATGCAAATATTCACATGAAGCAGACTGATTTTTTGTTACATTCTTCTTCTATGCTGCTACATTACACTATGCAAATTGTATGCTCTATTGTTTTTTATTTAAGCTTATATGTATTTATCATAATCATCACCATTCACTGTATAAAGGGTGGGTGAAAATTTACTAGGCAATATTTAATGTCTGTTGAACTTGAAGTATCACTGGAGCACCATCCCATTTGATGAGCATGATTAGAACAGCATTTCCAGGACATTGGCTGGGACGATGTGCATCTCGTGAATGTCCTACAAGAAGTCCAGCTCTCACTCCATGTGATGTTTTTCTGCGGGGCGATACTAACCCTATTCCATAGCAAGGGAGTATTTTAGTGCATTTTTTTTTCCCACGAAATGTCGACTGGAAATTTAATACCTAAAATTTTGTCAGCCTGAATTTGTGAGAATGAAAAATAATGAAAATAGCATGAATATATATATATATATATATTCTAACAGTAATTTAGTTAAATACTTTAGGTCAATATTTTAGCATTGGATTTTAAATGCTTGAATTTCTTTTTCATTTAAAATAAACGACCACAATAAATTGCAATGCCAAAAATTCCCAAGCATTGTAAATCAAACTGCAATGCAGAAAAAACATCACATGAAACAAGTTTTTATTCAGTGCATGTAATTTAAATGAAATTTTTACTTCACTGGTATTCTTCATAGTACACAGCAAACCACCAAAAGCAGGAATAATTTTAAAGCATCCCTCACACCTCTAAAATGGACTGTAGTATGGAAATCATCTTCTCAGCTCCATGGCCAAGACTGAGGATCTTCTACTTTGAAGTGAAAGCCAAGAGGCCAGAGCAATCCCATTTCTGCTGAGTTGTCCTTTTTTGTTTGAGGAACCTTATTTGTGCTGCTTGTAGATGGACTGATAAACAGGAAGTCAACAAGCTGAGTGTGTTTCAACACAACAGTGCAGTGACTACAGCGTCTGCTGTCTTGATACTTCATTTATATACTTCATTGGATTCATTTGTAAGTCTGACCATGTGAATCTTATTCGCCTTTGACACAAATATACAATGTAGAGCATAAAAAAACAAACGCACAGGTTAAGTGTTTAGGTTCCACATATATACACTCTTGCGAGACTACGCCTCCAAATCATGAGGGAAATCCCGGTGATGCAGCAGGGTCAGCTGACCGCATTTAAAGGGAACCCGGGAAGACTTTGGGGGACATTTGATACATTCACTGAAAATATTGTATGTAATGGTAAATGTTGGTGCACTGCAGTATCTGTTCTTTTGTACAATAAATTCTACAGAAAATGTATAACTCGAATGCCGGGGACTTGCTGTATAATCTCTTTGGCATTACTGAATTAACAAAAGACAATTTGTGTCTTTAATATTTGTAAATAATTTAACAGAAATAATCTACAGATGTATTCAGTAAGTGAAAGAATAAGACAGGGTTAATGTGTGTGATTTCATTTATTTCTTCTCAGATGTTCAGCTACATTACTCAGATTAGGAGAGAAAGTCACACAGTCCACATTTAAAAGGATTTTTTTTATTTTTTACATTAACTCATTTACTGTTTAATATCTAAATGTGTAAAGATTCATGCAGAGTGATGATAAACTAAATCATCCAGCTACAGAAATGCCGATCAGTGAATAATGAACACGGGTACAAGGTGTTTAGAGCTACAGGGAGCGAACGAGTGCATAGTCTGAGGCATAAACCTCTCCTGTGTTAGACAACACTCTGCCATGTTCTTCTTCACTACATGGTCAGATTTCGCTACTTCACTTCCTCCCGTACATGTTTTCAGAGAGTGCTGTGTTTCCTTTTAGCCAACTAACACTAGTTTAACACTGGGTTAATGTGAAGATGTTCTTACATCACAGTTATACTTCATATTACAGCAGAAATAATGGGACTTTAATATCAGGACACACATACATACAGTCCTACTGGGTGATTAATGGGCTTAATGGAAGCACTTTTTTATCAAGAAATCAATTAAAGCATGATGGAAATAAACGATCATTAAGAGCGATGTGACATGAGGTGGAAGTTAAGGTTCAGGGCGTCTCACAAATCAGCGTGTCCATCACGAATGTGTTCTCAAAGTGTCGGATGGAGTGACAGGTCTGCTCCTCACGCTTGGTGATACCTGCAGCAGGAAACATTATTCTGTATGAAAACACTAGATTTGTGGGAATGTGGGAAACAACAACAAAACAACAACAACAAAAACATGGCTTCTTTAAAGGTGACGGTTTGAGCAACAAAACACACTCACACTGTAATCATACACTCACGCTATTCTCACACCTACACTATACTTGCACACTCGAGCTATACACATTCACTCTACTCACACAATCACTATGCTCACACTCACGGTATACTCACTCACTATTTTCTTCTCTTTCTACTACTTTTGTGAAAGTACACACACACACACACACACACACACACACACACCGATCAGCTATAACACTACAATGAAAAAAATGAAGCTCAGTATTGTGTAGGTTCCCACTGGATCCTCTCTGTGGATCAGACCTGCTTGTATGGTGCATCCCACAGCGCTTGACTGGATTGGGATCTTGGGAATTTGGAGGCGGGGTTTGGGGGCCTAGGTTGGGAGTTGGGGACCTCGGGCTCTTTGCCTGATGGCCCCGGGCACGGTGGGCTTTAGTGCACTGGGGGTTCTGTTGCCTTTCTATCACAACGGAGACTAGGTATATTGGAGGAGCAGCACATGTTTATACAGAACACTGCAGTCAGAACTGCACACACCCCTCAACAACATTCACACTCCAGATCCCACCAACACTGGGGTAACTCATGCTGGTGTGTGTATATGTGTGTATATGTGTGTATATGTGTGTGTGTGTGTATATATGTGTGTATATGTGTGTATATGTGTGTGTGTGTGTGTATATATGTGTGTATATGTGTGTATATGTGACCATAACACTTCTTTACAAAATGCCATTGTTAGGAAAACCGCAGGTGTGTTGACTCACGGCGGCGTGTGAGGCGGCGGCGGATCAGATAGGTTGGTTTCCCCTCACACAGTCTGTGGATAAACACACCGAACACATGTGTGTTCATCACCTGCTCAGACACCACCATCTCCTCCTGAACCATGTACGTCTGGGGGAGAGACGCCTCCTGGAGGGGGAGCGGGAGACGGCAGTCAGTGGTGAGGAGTATACACAGACAACACATATATACACACACACACACACACACACACCATTACACACACACACACACCCCATCACACACACCATCAAACACACACACACACACACACACCAAACACACACACACACCCCATCACACACACCATCAAACACACACACACCAAACACACATAGCCATCAAACACACACACACACACCAAACACACACAGCCATCAAACACACACACACACGCCCATACACACATTGCCGGTTCTCAGTTTGACGTTGATGAGGAGTTTCCACAGGTTCCTTGGTGGCAGAACAACACTGCTGTTCAGCTCGCTGATGTAACACTTATCCAGAGTGATGTCATGATATGCAGTCAGACCCTATACACACACACACACACAGTGTAGATTTACAGTTTGATTCACTGTAGTTTGTTTGTGATGCTTTAGTGTGTGTGTGTGTGTGTGTGTGTGTGTGGACACCTTGTTAAAGTCGTGTATGATGGTAGCAGGCCGTGCACGAGGGTTGCTCTTCCCAGCGGTGATGCTGATCCTCTCGTAGTTGTTCTGCAGGTTGATGTCGACGTTCTCCCGCAGTTCCTCTCGACTGTGCTGAGGAGCCTTCAGGGCGTCTTCATAGTACACATTGCACCGGAACTGAGACTCATCCACCTACACACACACACACACACACACACACACACACACACACACAGTCTAAATAGTTATGAACAAAAATGTATCTTTGCCTTAAACTTTATTTTTACTGCGTGTGTGTGTGTGTGTGTGTGTGTACCTGAGGGATGATGTAATAGCGGTAGATGTAGATGGAGGCGTACACCAGGCTGCAGGTGCTGATGATGAGAGCAATCAGTAAACAACAGAGTCCAGTGAGGGAGGAACGACGGGACACGCCCACCTGCGGGGGAGGGGGGGGCAGAGTGACGTCATGTTATTACCAAACAGATGAGCAAAACACCATAGCAAGCTAGATGGGGACAGGCTTTAGAACGAACACACACACACACACACACACGCAGCAGCAGATTTTCAGCATGGTATCTTAAAGCTGAGATGATGTATAACTGCACCAATCAGATATGGACACGTGACTGCGGAGTCCAGGAGCATGACGTCATCCGTTGCGGAGTCCAAAATCAGACACTTTTATATAAAAAACACGAACATGTTTACAGATTTAGAGAAATACACATTTCTGCGTGTGCATCATTATTACCCCGTCCACCTGCGGTGTGTGTGTGTGTGTGTTATTCTGTATAGATTTTTATTATAGTGTGAGAATAAAAGCTCGCACAGGTCCGCTCTCTCCTGCCACGCGAGTGTTAATTAGGAACAAAGATCTAACATTAATACTCTGATCTATTAATAATCACGGTGATGATGAAGGTTATAGTGATGATGAAGGCTGGCTGTGAGTCTCTCACGTGCTGCGGCGGGCTGCTGTGCACGCGCTCCGGTTCCTCTTTCTCGGCTTTGATGCCGTTTATCGCCGCGCAGCTGATCTTCACCATGATGGAGCCGCAGCTTCACCTGCAACACACACACACACACACACACACACGCGCGCGCGCAGAGCCGGAAGTGCTGCTGCTCTTTCATTTCCGATGGGCAGAGCCGCATCCCCCCCCCACACACACACCCCCACATCCCCCCCCCTCCTCCTCCTCCCGGGTCTTTTAATATCAAGAAATAAACCCGCGTTAAAGGATCTGCGTCCCGACTTTTCTCAAACTGATTTGGTCCATTTGCTTCTGATGATGAATTAGACTAATGCCAAGTGTTTATGTTTACATCTCTGGAGGGATTTAAAGAGTTTCGGCTGGACCTCTTGTCCCTGTGCAGTCAGTGCGAGTCCTGGACACAACCTTCACCCTGAACTGGGACAAACATGTCCATGTCCATGTCACTGTCGAGCACACAGAGGCTGTTGTTCCTGACACAGCTCCAACATCTCACAGTCAGCTCTCACGCAGTCACCATGGAGAGCATCCTCACTACCTCCATCTCCATCTGCTGCCCATCTGCCTCCGCCGTCTCCGAGCCCGGACTGCAGGGGGCGCTCGCCCTGCCCACAGGATCATCTGTCACAGGCTTCCCGCCATCACGAGCCCGTGTCCCTCCAGAACAACATCCTCTGTGGACGACACCCACCCTGGCAGCCGCTTTCTGCCCTTCTGCCACCTCAAAATCACACACACACACACACACACACACCGCCTCCGGAGCGTCGAACACGGCACATGTACACACATGCTCACACACTTGTGCTCCAGTAATACACACACACACCTTACATAACGCATTTACACATGTCACTTCATTGTTTCACACACCTTTCCATAAATCTATATCTATAGAATTGTTTTAATACACACTTTTGCTAAATAGTTTATTTCTTCCTGCTATGAAATTAAAATATTAAACATAATTACGTAGTTACTGTAACTCAATGTGTTTATTACTATTTATGATAATATTCATTAATAATAATATTAATAATTCAACTGTATGTAAATTCTATATAACGTCATTCACACAGAGATAAAGAGATGTACTTCCTTCTGGCCACCAGGTGTCAGTACAGAGCTGTAACACTGATGTAACCCTTCCACGGTGACCGCAGTGTTTATTCCTGACTCCATTCCTGATTATTTCGGATTAAAAGAAGAGTTTGTGTGTTTTTTGTGTGTGTT
>QNUK01000852.1:80000-85000 GCA_013621035.1 Clarias magur | reverse complement strand
CTCCGCCCCTAGAGCAATTCAAACTATAATCAGTGTCTGACTCCGCCCATCCAGTATTACAACTAATGCATTACTTTGCCCCCTGTAGAACAGCAGGGTGTGTGTGTGTGTGTGTGTGTGGGTGTGTGAGTGTGTGTGTGTGTGTGTCGTACCCTCGGTGTGCTGCAGCAGTCTCTCCAGCAGGACGGGGTATTTTGTGATTCTCTGTGTAACCAGCAGTAGAAATTCTGGGATTTCTCTGCGCTTAATAACTGAATTGCTGCTCTGCTGCTGTACAGACAAAGCACACACACACACACACACACACACACACACACACACACACACAATAACAAGTAAAGTAATCCCTAGAGACACGTCTGTCTGCTCTGTAGAGACACATATCTGTCTCAGTATTTTTGGACAAATCCAGTATTGTAAATCTTCAAATAAAATAAAATTATGGAAATGGTTATGAAAATATGTATGAATGAAAATGATCAGAGCGAGAACTTCAAATATGAGTAGTCCGTATGCACTTTGTCTGCCGAGCATCACATGGTCACATGGTTCTCTCTCGTGCCGTGGCATTGTGGGTAATCATCTCCCATGCTCAGTCTCAGTGCACGTGCGTCACTCGTATAGTCAACATCCGTGCGCTGTGTACTGTTTACTATAACATTGTGACCACATGTGTGTGTGCGCATAAAGCATTTTTTCATTTTGTGTACAAGCGTAGTGACTGTTCTTTAGTAACTCTACAGCAACCAGCTTAAAGAGGTTGAAAGTCAGTAGCAGTGCTGGAGATGAATCTGTTCAACAACATCCCAATGTCAAACCAAATCCTCAAAAGGAGGCAAAAGCAAGTGACCAGGCTCCTCCCCCAATCTCCGTTCCCAATCACCCGAGTTCTGATCCCACGCACACCTGATTCTTTTCAGCAGCACATCTCAAACACACCGCACTTCCCTTCACTCTGGACAACAGACTCCTGGAACACGCTCCTCCTTGTTTCGTCTCTTCTCGTCTCGTCTCGTCCCGTCTCCTGGTCTGTGATTCCTCCGTGTACTCTGTGTCGTCTAATCATCTCTGCACGTCTACCAGCTCCATCATCCACTCAGCTAAGACGATCCGGTTTATTCATTCATTGTTTCCATTCTACACAAACTGTTAAGAAATCGCCGCCCGCTCGGGTTTTTCACACAATCTTTGCCTGTTTCAGTTTGTTTTCCATAAAAACATTAGAGCAGTTCCTTGTTAAAGACATTAAAGTTAACGTGCAGGTTAATATTTTTATTTTTACTTTATATTTTGTATGCATTGTTTTTATATTAATATATTTGGGTTGTGTCACAAATGATGCTTCCATTATTTCTTATTGGGAAAATTTGTTTGTTATACAAATTTTTTGGACTATAAGTACACTTCTGGAACGAATTATGCTCGCAAAAGGTTTAAAATACATGAAGAGAACTGTGTGAGAAGCTCCTGTGGCAGGTTGAACTTCACCATGTTCCCGCCGATCCTCCAGCACTGCTGGCCTCGTCCCCCATCTCTCAGGGATCGAGGGCGGCCTTCAGCCAGGCTCTTTCCTGTTCTGGCACTTGGGTGGTGGAACGAACTTCCTCTAGATGTCCGTACAGCAGAGTCAGAGACTCAAGATGTATCTGTTTCTCCAATACTTGGTTTATTCCCCCACCCCTGCAAAAAAAAAAACAAAAAAAACTTCTTCCCAGTTGTGTTTGACTGATGGCACTTAGTTAGTAACCTAGTAACCCAGTTTAAGTATCGATCCAGTGATGTAAACTTTAAAGGACTTTTTGTATGTCGCTCTGGATAAGAGTTTCTGCCAAATGCCTAAATGTAAATGTAAACTTCTTCAGCTGGCGAAGGAAATACAACCTCTGATGGGCCTTTTTAACCATGGAGTCAAAGTGAATGTCAGACTTCTGGCCCTGAGTGATGGTCGTGCCCAGGAACCGGAGTGACTCCACTGCTGGTCATGATGGTGAGTGGGGGAAGTGCAGGGGGGTTTCTCCTGAAGTCCACGATCATCTCCACGCGTTCAGCTCCAGGTTGTTGTGTATCAGCTGCTCAATAATCGTTTGTAGTTTTTTTGCACTGTGTAATTCTGTATGTAACTGTGAATGAAGCAGTTTGTACTTTGCTGTCCACTGATTCAGATTTGACCTGCGATTCTTCTCCCAGCTTTTCTTTCAGAGAAGTCGAGAGTCTTATTAATCTGACTGGGGTTTGTTGTCTCTAAGTGTCTTCCTCATGTGTTGGGTCTCATGCTGTCTGCTGCCAGCGGTTTAGGACACAAAAACACACGTGTCTCTCCTCTGTCCCACCATCCCACCATGAATCCAAGCACAAGACTGTGTATGACTGTGTGTGACTGTGTATGACTGTGTATCGCTGTGTGTGACTGTGTGTGACTGTGTGTGACTGTATGACTGTGTATGACTGTATGTGACTGTATGACTGTGTGTGACTGTGTGTGACTGTATGTGACTGTGTGTGACTGTGTGTGACTGTATGACTATATGACTGTGTATGACTGTGTGTGACTGTGTATGACTGTGTGTGACTGTGTGTGACTGTGTGTGACTGTGTGTGACTGTGTGTGACTGTGTGTGACTGTATGACTGTGTGTGACTGTGTGTGACTGTGTGTGACTGTGTGACTGTGTGTGACTGTGTATGACTGTGTGTGACTGTGTGTGACTGTGTATGACTGTGTGTGACTGTGTGTGACTGTGTGTGACTGTATGACTGTGTGTGACTGTATGACTATATGACTGTGTATGACTGTGTGTGACTGTGTGTGACTGTATGACTGTGTGTGACTGTGTATGACTGTGTGTGACTGTGTGTGACTGTGTGTGACTGTGTGTGACTGTGTGTGACTGTATGTGACTGTATGACTGTGTGTGACTGTGCATGACTGTGTGTGACTGTGTGTGACTGTATGACTGTGTGTGACTGTGTGTGACTGTGTATGACTGTATGACTGTGTGTGACTGTGTGTGACTGTATGACTATATGACTGTGTATGACTGTGTGTGACTGTGTATGACTGTGTATGACTGTGTGTGACTGTGTGTGACTGTGTGTGACTGTGTATGACTGTATGACTGTGTGTGACTGTGTGTGACTGTGTATGACTGTATGACTGTGTATGACTGTGTGTGACTGTGTGTGACTGTGTATGACTGTGTGTGACTGTGTGTGACTGTATGACTGTGTGTGACTGTGTGTGACTGTATGACTATATGACTGTGTATGACTGTGTGTGACTGTGTGTGACTGTATGACTGTGTGTGACTGTGTATGACTGTGTGTGACTGTGTGTGACTGTGTATGACTGTGTGTGACTGTGTGTGACTGAGTGTGACCTTGTGTGACTGTGTGTGACTGTGTGTGACTGTGTGTGACTGTGTATGACTGTGTGTGACTGTGTGTAACTGTGTATGACTGTGTGTGACTGTGTGTGACTGTGTGTGACTGAGTGTGACTGTGTGTGACTGTGTGTGACTATGTGTGACTGTATGACTGTGTGTGACTGTGTATGACTGTATGTGACTGTATGACTGTATGTGACTGTATGACTGTGTGTGACTGTGTGTGACTGTATGACTATATGACTGTGTATGACTGTGTGTGACTGTGTATGACTGTGTGTGACTGTGTGTGACTGTGTGTGACTGTGTATGACTGTATGACTGTGTGTGACTGTGTGTGACTGTGTATGACTGTATGACTGTGTATGACTGTGTGTGACTGTGTGTGACTGTGTATGACTGTGTGTGACTGTGTGTGACTGTATGACTGTGTGTGACTGTGTGTGACTGTATGACTATATGACTGTGTATGACTGTGTGTGACTGTGTGTGACTGTATGACTGTGTGTGACTGTGTATGACTGTGTGTGACTGTGTGTGACTGTGTGTGACTGTGTGTGACTGTGTGTGACTGTATGTGACTGTATGACTGTGTGTGACTGTGCATGACTGTGTGTGACTGTGTGTGACTGTATGACTGTGTGTGACTGTGTGTGACTGTGTATGACTGTATGACTGTGTGTGACTGTGTGTGACTGTATGACTATATGACTGTGTATGACTGTGTGTGACTGTGTATGACTGTGTATGACTGTGTGTGACTGTGTGTGACTGTGTGTGACTGTGTATGACTGTATGACTGTGTGTGACTGTGTGTGACTGTGTATGACTGTATGACTGTGTATGACTGTGTGTGACTGTGTGTGACTGTGTATGACTGTGTGTGACTGTGTGTGACTGTATGACTGTGTGTGACTGTGTATGACTGTGTGTGACTGTATGACTGTGTGTGACTGTGTATGACTGTGTGTGACTGTGTATGACTGTGTGTGACTGTATGACTGTGTGTGACTGTGTATGACTGTGTGTGACTGTGTGTGACTGTGTATGACTGTGTGTGACTGTGTGTGACTGAGTGTGACCTTGTGTGACTGTGTGTGACTGTGTGTGACTGTGTATGACTGTGTGTGACTGTGTGTGACTGTGTATGACTGTGTGTGACTGTGTGTGACTGTGTGTGACTGAGTGTGACTGTGTGTGACTGTGTGTGACTATGTGTGACTGTATGACTGTGTGTGACTGTGTATGACTGTGTGTGACTGTGTGTGACTGTGTGTGACTGTATGACTGTGTGTGACTGTGTATGAATGTATGACTGTGTATGACTGTGTGTGACTGTGTATGACTGTATGACTGTGTGTGACTGTGTATGACTGTGTGTGACTGTGTGTGACTGTATGACTGTGTGTGACTGTGTGTGACTGTGTATGACTGTATGACTGTGTGTGACTGTGTGTGACTGTATGACTGTATGACTGTGTATGACTGTATGACTGTGTATGACTGTGTGTGACTGTGTATGACTGTATGACTGTGTGTGACTGTGTATGACTGTATGACTGTGTATGACTGTGTGTGACTGTGTATGACTGTATGACTGTGTGTGACTGTGTATGAC
>QNUK01000852.1:65000-75000 GCA_013621035.1 Clarias magur | reverse complement strand
TCAGTGTTGAGGTGGAGAGCTTTGAGCTGTCACTCCTAGGGTGCTAATAAAAAAAATCATACATAGGCTGAGGTTCATTACAGAAGTGAGCTGCAGGTCCAGAGCTTGTTGTATCCAAAACACAGGTATACAGGCTGCAGTTATCAGACGAGCTCATGACAATGTTGCAAACCATGACATGTAGGAGGTTCCTCCCAGGTAAAGAGTGTAACTTTGTTTGTAGCGGAGTTGTAAGCACATCTTACCATTTCATAGTTATTATTTCAGGCATGTGACATCATGGAGTCCACCATCCAGAACTTCAATTTGGGAATGTGAGAAAGCCCCAATATTTAAGTAAATAAAAACTAAAAGATTGTTCACCACACTGGGGTGTAAAGCAGAGTGTCTGATATATAACTGATGTATCACTTTGCATGCATGGCAGTAGAGTTACATTTACAGGAATTTAAACAAACTCATTTAAATTGACATTTACTGTATTCATTTGGCAGAGTTTCTGTCATTGGATAGACGCTGAGTGTCTCTTAAAACTTTCCACCACTGCAGCGATTATCACTGACCTGCAAAAATATTACCACTCATAAATCCTTAGTATTTTAACAATTATTTGTAAAATAAATTATTTCAACAAAAGATGTGATTGCGAATTTCTCTCCTGGGTTTGTTCTTAAATCATGTGACCTCACATCCCGGTCATGACCCGGAGTTTGGGAACCTCTGCATTATGGGTTCTATAGAAAGAACCTGAAGTACTATAACTGTACATATAACTGTACATATAACTATGGTGCTATAACTTACTTAATAATATAATAATCAACCTGCTATTGCTAGTGAGTTACAGAACAGGACAAAAAAATCAGCCCACTCACAAAGCAACATGGAGAGTGCAGCTGTCTTCAGCGGGACCTGAGGAAGAAAAGAATACTTTGTTATGTTTATTTCATGATAACTTATTTTATTCATGCATTAGGATATTTTAATAGAAGTGTATGCATAATTTCTAAACAAATTCATAAATACATTAGATTAGATTTTATTAGATTCATCTTTATTGTCAATGCAAATGTATGGTACTAGGCAATGAAATACAGTTAGCATCTAACCAGAAGTGCATTTGTCGTGGTGCAAAATAATTAGCATATGTAAATAGTACACAGTGAATGTCCAATGAGTGTAAATGTGTATACCATCATTATGGTGTTCGTGGTTTAAGAAGGTTATATACATGTGTGCGAATTGTTATGGAGAGTGAAATGAGGGAGGCTATTATTATGTACAATATATGCAACTGTTATAAATAGTGCAATCCTGAGTGTTTACAGTAGTGAGTTATAAGCAGCAATTATGGGTGGTGCAATTCTATTTACAGGGTCTGTTTAGTAGTAAGTCATAAGCAGTGCACTGTAAGTAGGGTTAGATAAAGCAATTGGATTCGGTTAAGTGCGTATGTGACTGGGTAGTGGCAGAGTTCACCAAGGAAACAGCTTTAGCAAAAAAGCAGTTTTTGAACATGTTGTGTGATGTGTGCGACTTCTGTCATTAATGATAACTTTATTTGTGATAGGTGTGTATTAGTGAGCACATGGAGAAGATACATAGCGGAAAGTCTGGGTGCCACAGGTGGAGATAATCATCCCCCGACTCCGGCAGTAGAGCCCTCACAGCGGGGCGAGTGGGTGACGACTCGGCGGCATACTCGTTCAGCCAAAGCTAACGCTAAGGCTAGCCCACCGGAGCACACCTCTTCTGCGCTTCACGTGTCCAACAGGTTCGCTCTCCTCAGTGATGCACCCGCTGAGAAACCTGAAAGAGCTCTGGTTATAGGAGACTCTAGACTGAGACATGTGAAATTAGCTCGGCCTTTAGGGGGCGCCAGCGGCAGTGGTCAGGTGTATCCCGGGAGCCAGAGCACCGGACATAGCAGGTAATCTTAGGGCTCTAGGTCAGCATAGGTTCTCTAAGATAGTGGTACATGCTGGAGCTAACGATATACGCCTTCGTCAGTCAGAGGTTAGTAAGAGTAACTTTACAGAGGTGTTTAAAATAGCGAAGGCGATGTCCGAAGAAGTAGTTTGCTCTGGTCCCATCCCAATGAGACGTGGCGACATAGCTTACAGCAGGTTATGGTCGCTGAACCACTGGATGTCCAGGTGGTGCTCCGAAAACAACGTGGGCTTCATAGACAACTGGAGGACCTTTGAGGGCAAAACTGGCCTGTTAGGGCGGGACGGTGTCCATCCCACTCGGGAAGGTGCTGCTCTCATTTGCAGTATAGCACATAGTCTCAGAAGAGGCCTAGTTAATCTGTGACAATCCAGAGCCAAGGCCAGGGAGCAGACAGACAGGCTAAACCGACCGTCTGCTAGCTGCATAGAGTCGTCACTCAGGGTTCATCATATTAAGACCCAGAAAGTCTGTTTTAGTAATTAAATCAAGCGGTATTCTAGTTTTACCGCTGTGCCTCACGGCGACAGCATTTGGGTTTGTGCGTTTGCTGCCTTTTACCACTGAGTGGCGCTATATAACTATAGACCGATGCCTCAGGCCTTAGTTCATTCGCCTAAGGATTAATGAGCCGCAGCTCCTTTAGAGCTGCACGTAGTAGCGGATAAAATCAAGTGTAACATTGTACTTAAACGAATTCATAATCACAGTACTAACATTACAGTACAAATTTAGAATTTATATTAAATATAGGAATTTAAGCAAGATATATATAATATACAATATATAAATATATCGAATTCAAGCAAAGTAAATGTATACCTTCATATCTAGCCTTTATATTTTATCATGTTTAATGCTCGCATAGCCAGAAAACACTGGGTGTGCATCAGAAAAAGTGGGTGTGGCACAGGTTTTGTCAGATTAATGTGCAAAAACTTTATAATAAAACTACATAAGACACATATGAGCGCACCAGAAAATTAACTGAAGCTCCGTGTATGCTTACAGATGTGAAAAATATATACTTATAGAAAGCGAAATGTCTGCTTTTATATAAACTAATGGAAAATAAATTGCAGATTATGTAATTAAAAATAATAAATTAGTTAAATTCGCCCGAAATAATCTGATAACCATAAAACCAGAAAAAGGCCAAATAAGTAATGACAATATACCTCTAAAGTTTGGGCTTCTCAACATCAGATCCCTTGCGCCTAAAGCACTGATTGTTAATGAAATGATCTCAGATTACTGTCTCCACGCACTCTGCCTTACTGAAACCTGGCTTAAACCAAATGAATATATTAGTCTGACTGAATCTATTCCATCAGGATATTTCTATAAGCACGAGCCCCGTCTAACTGGTCGTGGTGGTGGTGTCGCAAATATCTACAATGATGTTCTCACTGTTACTCAGAAAACAAGGCCCAAGTTCAACTCGTTTGAAGTGCTTATCATTAATGTTGCACTCAGCGAAATACATAATAAACCCTTGCAACACTTCGTTCTGGCCACCGTGTACAGACCCCCGGGGCCACATGTCGATTTTCTTAAAGAGTTTGGACATCTGCTATCAGACCTATTGGTTAACTCTGACAAAGTGCTGATAGCAGGAGACTTTAACATTCATGTAGACGATGCTAACAACACTTCAGCACTCGCATTTATAGATTTACTAAATTCCTTTGGGGTTAAACAAAATATAAATAGACCAACTCATCGCTTTAATCATACGCTAGATTTAATTATATCCCATGGTATAGATGATCACAGTGATGATATCACAGATCATCATCTCTTAGTATAAACTCTACCTGTAGAACAGCGTCACTGTGCCTCCCCACGTTATCAATTCAGTAGAAATATTAATCCGACTACTAAAGACAAATTCACAAGTAATCTGCCGGATCTGTCCCAATTTCTTATCAGACCCCTAAGTGCAGACGATCTAGATGAAGTGACCAGCAGCATGGGCACTATTTTTACCAGTACATTAGACACTGTTGCTCCCATCAGATTTAAAAAAGTCAGAGATAAAACACTTGCACCGTGGTACAACAGTCACACTCGCGCCCTAAAGAGAGCAACCCGTAACCTCGAATGAAAATGGAGAAAAACTAAATTAGGAGTTTTTAGAATGGCGTATAAAGGTAGTATGTGCAGCTATAGACGGGCTCTAAAGCGGCCGAGCATCTGAGCAACTCATAGCAAGAAACCAAAACAATCCCAGGTTCCTATTTAGTACAGTGGCTCGTCTAACAAACCCTAAGATGCCTGCAGGGAGAATCCCATCACAGCTTAGAAGTGAAGACTTCATGAACTTCTTCAATGAAAAGATTGATAGTATCAGGAAGAAAATAATGGAAATTCAACCTCTAACAGCATCTCATGATCCAGTCCAGTCTAAAGCTTCACAATGAGATTTTCAGAGCTTTACAGGTGTAGGACAGGAAGAGCTGTATAAACTTATCACCTCGGCTAAATCAACAACATGCTTGTTGGATCCAATCCCAACTAGACTTTTAAAAGAAGTGATAAGTATAGCCGGAGCGCCGCTTCTAAACATTATCAACTCTTCATTATATCTAGGCCACGTCCCTAAACCTTTCAAGTTGGCAGTTATTAAGCCTCTTCTTAAAAAATCTCATTTAGACCCAAATGATATAACAAATTACAGACCGATTTCAAACCTTCCGTTTATATCAAAGATATTAGAAAAGATAGTATCAGCCCAATTATGCACATTCTTGCAGGAAAACGATATCCTCGAAGAATTTCAGTCAGGTTTCAGGCCCCATCATAGGACAGAAACTGCACTAGTTAAAATTGCAAATGACTTGTTTTTAGCTTCAGACCAAGGCTGCATCTCAATTCTTGTCTTACTTGATCTTAGTGCTGCATTCGACACTATAGATCATGATATTCTCATAGATCGCTTACAAAATCACATAAGTATTCAGGGACAGGCGTTAAAATGGTTTAGATCCTACCTGTCTGATCGATTCCATTTTGTAGATCTGAATGGAGAACAGTCTGGTGTAATGCCAGTGAAATATGGGGTGCCACAAGGGTCAGTTTTAGGACCTCTGTTGTTCTCAATATACATGCTTCCCTTGGGTAACATCATCAGAAGACATGGGATTAGTTTCCATTGTTATGCTGATGATACTCAGTTATACACCTCCACAAAACCAGACGAAATACCCAAATTGTCTAGACTAACTGAGTGTATTCAAGATATAAAAGACTGGATGACCGATCATTTTCTTTTACTAAATTCAGATAAGACAGAGATGTTACTTATTGGCCCAAAAACCAGTACACACCAGCTCTCACAATTCAGCCTGCATTTAGAAGGATGTTCTGTTACCACCAGCTCGACAGTGAAAGACCTGGGTGTGATATTAGACAGTAACTTATCCTTTGAAAATCATTTCTCCAACATCACAAAAACAGCCTTTTTCCACCTTAGAAATATTGCCAAGCTTAGGAACATTTTATCTGATGCAGAAAAGCTGGTTCATGCATTCATGACCTCCAGACTGGACGACTGTAATGCATTACTGGGTGGCTGTCCTGCATCCTCAATTAACAAGCTACAGTTAGTCCAAAATGCAGCCGCCAGGGTTCTCACTAGATCCAGAAAATATCATCATATAACCCCAATATTATCATCCTGCACTGGCTACCTGTTCAGTTTAGAATGAATTACAGAACAGCATTACTTACGTACAAGGCTCTAAACGGTCGAGCTCCCACATACCTAACCAGTCTTCTGATACGTTACAATCCACCGCGCTGCTTAAGATCAGAAAACTCTGGACTACTGGTAGTTCCCAGAATATCAAAATGTACAAAAGGAGGTAGGGCTTTTTCATATTTAGCTCCAGGACTTTGGAATAGCCTTCCTGACAGTGTTCGGGGCTCAGACACAGTTTTCCAGTTTAAAAGTAGACTCAAGACGCATCTCTTTAATCTGGCACACACATCATTAATTTCTTTACCTGATACTCCAGGACATCTATCCTGAATGGCAACCACGCTAATTCTTTTCACCTGCTCTTTATTTTTCCACCCATCCCGAGGCATCTGGAGATCGTGCCAGCTTCAGTAGACAGAGGCGACCCTGCTTTGTTCCTGAGGCATCCAGAGAAGGACCAACTCCAGCTGGATTCTTCTTCATGTTGGTTTGGATCTACACATGCTGCTCCTGAGCTCCCAGTGATCCAGACCCCCATCTGCCCTCTGCACCTGCTGACTCGTCCCTGTGCTGAACTGGACTTTGTGTTCATTTAAATAACTTCTGTTATATTGAACTTTCACCAGCATAACACACATGATGTTATACAATCCCTGCTCTCCGTTATCACCCAGATGAGGATGGGTTCCCTGGTGAGTCTGGTTCCTCTCAAGGTTTCTTCCTATTGCCATCTCAGGGAGTTTTTCCTTGCCACTGTCGCCGTCACCCTCGGCTTGTTCATCAGGGACAATCTCATTATCTAGACACATTTTTCTTACACATACACACTTCTATAAATTTTCTTTTTAATTTTTTTTTTGTTAAGCTGCTTTGAGACAATGAACATTGGTAAAAGTGCTATATAAATAAAATTGAATTGAATTGTAATGTAGTATAGTGTTGTGCAGTGTAGTGTAGTGCAATGTATTCTAATGTAGTGCAATGCAGTGTAGTGTAGGGCAGTATTGTAATATATTGTGGTAGGGAACTGGATATAGAGGATGAATGACAGACACATACTGTACTCTGCAAGTTGCTTTGTTTACTCAGAATCATGTTCACACGAGGTCACACACGTACAAATGTAAGGGTGTGGTTTAAAATGTAAAGATTTTTCTGACCATCTATTACAAGTTTAATGCAGTATAGTGCAGTATAGTGTAAGGCAGTGTAACGCAGTGTAGTGTAGTGTAGCGTAG
Source organism: Clarias magur (assembly GCA_013621035.1). Lineage (NCBI taxonomy): Eukaryota > Metazoa > Chordata > Actinopteri > Siluriformes > Clariidae > Clarias > Clarias magur. The sequence goes on along the minus strand of QNUK01000852.1, from coordinate 68,109 downwards.
CGTAGCGTTATACCTTGTGTGTGACCTTATTTGGATCTGATGTCTCCTTTGGCTCCTCTATAGCTGCTCCTTCACAAACAGTCATACTGAAACACACACATGGGTTTGACCTTACAGTGTTTTTAAAAACTGTATTTTTATGTGTGTGCACGTGTGTGTGTGTGTGTGTGTTGGGGGTGGGTGTCATGGGGGGGGGGTGTTATGGTGCTCAGGATGGAAGAGTTAGTAAACTGATGAAATGGTTTTGTTTGGTCGTGTTGTAGTCTAATGTAGTCTGGTGTTTCCTGACAAGCCTGATGAAACTCCACCTGCCTGTTTTCTGTAGGGAGCATTTTATTTGTTAATTTAAATTGTGTGTGTGTGTGTGTGTGTGTGTGTGTAAGTGATTGTACCTGTCACTGTACTCAGCTGTTTCTTCTAGACACTCTAACAAGTTAGAAAAAAGAAAGAAAAATTAAAGTTTAACTTTCTATCTGATAAGTTTCTCTCTCTCTCTCTGTCTCACACACACACACACACACACACACATACACACACACACCTCCGTCAGCCAGTGTGTGTGTTGTGCTCTCAGGGTCTGTGTTGTTTAGCTGTTGGGGGAAAAACAGTAGATATTAATATTAAATTATATTACTTTTTCAAAATTGACTCCACATTTACACTTATCAAGTTCTGTTTTTTTCCTTCTTAATCTCAGTCATTTTCATGTACATGTATGTAATAAACAAACCAATCAACAAACAAACAAATATATTGAGACAGAACCATAAAATCACCTTTAATCTCTCAGTGTTCCTCTAATGAAACACACTGAAATGCTTTAGAATAACATCTGTTTATAACTGTCTTGAATTATAATTAAATGTATAAATGCATAAAAGAAAGTATTTTACCATTTTTGTGTCTGTGTGTTTGTGGGTAAACCCAGCAGCAGGACTCGCCTCAGTGTCTGATCCACCTGCCAAAAAATAGCCGAAGTTATCAGGGTTTTATTTCGGCCATAACTTCCTGGTCTTGTCCACCCCACCAGCATGCAGCATTAGCATGAAACATTAGCATGCAGCATTAGCATGAAACATTAGCATGCAGCATTAGCATGAAACATTAGCATGCAGCATTAGCATGAAACATTAGCATGCAGCATTAGCATGAAACATTAGCATGCAGCATTAGCATGAAACATTAGCATGCAGCATTAGCATGAAACATTAGCATGAAACATTAGCAGGCAGCATTAGCATGAAACATTAGCATGCAGCATTAGCATGAAACATTAGCATGAAACATTAGCATGCAGCATTAGCATAGGCTGTTCCACTACCTGGATTATGATTTTACCTGAGCTGACGGACAGTAAAAGTTCTTCATCTTCAGGGTCGCTGCAGCTGCTGATTAGATCCTGACGATGAGAAGCGCATTTTTAATTAAAAACAACGATACCAAGTAAACAATGAATGAATTAATGAAACAAAGACACTCGACTGTATGTGTGATGACAGTGTGGGGAGATTCTCCTGACTGAAGATCCTCTAAAGACACACACACACACACACACACACACACACAATTCAGAAATGCTTCAGTATTCATCAGTCATTCTGTAATAAATATTTCTTGTGTGGGACATTTCACATGACAAACCTGATGGTGATGATAAAGTACTGCACTGTTTGAGTCCACATAATGATGTAATCTGAACACACACACACACACACACACACACACACACACACACACACACGGGGTTCTGGATTATTATAGCTTGAGAGATTTGTACTCATTCGCACTGATTAAGGACTGTTGTAGGCCTCGTGGTCCAGGATGAAGGGAAAGATTTCATTTTTTCTCACCTTGTGCATGAGGGCAGAATCCATGACACACTCTCTGAGCAGTAAAATGGCTGAGTGTAATTGTGTAGAGGACACACATTCTGACACACATACAGACAGTGACATCACTCCAAAGGCGTGAATAAAATGCAAAAGATGGGACGAGTCGATTCGAATGTGAGAAACTCCAGCAAGAGGAGCAGCGAGTGGGTTCGGAGGACTGAAGGAGAAAAAGCATCAGCGTTACAATGTTACAGTTACAGTCTGAGTGTTATGATTACAGCGTGTCATGTGAGACTTACTGTGTGAGCAGCTGCACGAGTGTGTGCTGATTGGTCCTCTGGGCCAGCTGGAGCGGAGAGTCTCCTTCCTGATTGGCCAAATTAATGACCATTAGAGCACCAGGCTGGGAAAGCAAAAACTCACACACTCGAACAAAACCCAAACGCACACACACATGAAGCAGAGACTCTGCATATGCAGACACACACACACACACACACACACACACGCACACACAGTCAGTTTAATTAGTTTACTCTCTGGTTGCCATGGTATTAAAATTTCATTAGAGTGCTGGCTTTAATTATAACTAAATTCTGTATGAGCGTGTGTCAGCTGGACATTAAACAGAACACACACACACACACGCGCACACACGCACACACACACACACACACACACACACACACACACACACACACACACACACAGAGCTGCACCGTGTGTGTGTTTCAGCAGGTTGTGGTTGGTTTGCAGGTTTGCCAGAGCGAGAGTGACTTTTTTATCCATCTCAAGTCGCACTCTGCTGTCACTCAGACCGTATTGACCAATCAGATTGCTGTATTCCATGGGGCCGAGGTGGTTGCTATGGGTTACAAGGTACTCAGCCATCTCCTGTGCATCGTCCTCAACATACTTCAAAAACGAGATGCCAATATACCGCAGCACACCTCTAACATGTGTGTATGCTCTCACACACACTGTCTCCTGCTGGTTATGTCCTGCACGCACACACACACACACACACACACACACACACACACACACACACACACACACACACACACACACACACACACACACAGAGTGAGTTCTTCACAGATTCATGATTCACATTACAAGAACATGAGAAACATTTCAAGCTTCAGACTCGAACACTTTCATTTGCACAAATAATTAATTTAACTTTGAATTAGAGTTGAAATAAATTAAATAATTAACAATTTCATCAGAAATAAGTGTGTGTGTGTGTGTGTGTGTGTGTGTGTGTGTGTGTA
>QNUK01000852.1:55000-62500 GCA_013621035.1 Clarias magur | reverse complement strand
AAAAGAACTATGAGCCTCCTACTGAGAGGATGTTTGAGTTATAGAATATAAGGCTGTTTAATTACAAATACAAATAAGTACAAAACATTTTACAGTAATTTGTGGCATAAGACACATGTTTTTTTTTATTTTTTTTATTTGGTTTGCTTGTGTTGCAGTTAAATGGCTGTTAAATATTAATATTACAGTACACAAACACAAAGAGCTACAGGTTACAATCATGGACTCTTTGCAGATTTTAATTTAAAATAAAGTCTAAAATGCTTGTTTTATCCTTCACTTCACTTTAAAATTAATCAGGGATGTCACAGAATATTTTAATTATCTCTTTAATTTAACATTAGTGAATTAATTTTAAATTAGTAGCGATATCATCTAGTACTGTTTGTTGGCATCAGAAAATCCTTTATCAGTCTGAGTGTGAGGACGGTGTTTTCTCCACAATCAAGAATTAGATTTTGAACAGGTTTCGAGGTCTGCGGAAGCCCTAAGGAGTTAAGTAGGAGGTTACAACCTGGTACGACTCGCAGCGTAGAAACTGGAGTGTTAAAAAAAGTACTTTGTGCATGCTCGCAGATTTGAAATGTAGTCAACTAAAAAAAAAAAAGAAAAAACCTGATCATAGAATAAAAAATATGCCGTTCCGTGGCAGTTCACTAGTCCGGGTGTCTGCATTTTGAATTTATGTGTACTGCACTATGCAGGGAAGAAAAAGTGATTTGGCCCTAGACTCTTCTCTAAGTGCTTATTTTTTGCTATTATGAGATAGATGAGAGACAATTCTGCACCACCAGGAAAATGTTCATGAAAAGGAATCCAGGGGGCCATTAACAGGTGAGCTGGCGGGACAGGAGAGAACAACTCTAATCATGGTTTATGGTTTAAATTCTCCACAAACTAAAATATCGTAGGAGGTTCGAGAAAAATCATGTCTTATTAATTCATAGCAGATCATCAAGTGTCGTAGGTACAGCACAGGGAAATTATGGAAGTTAGCAGTCCAGCATGAGTTTGGCTCGGTTCATAGCAGTGTCGAAAGTGATGCATGAGTACATCATAAAATTTTATGGCTAATGTATCTTTGGAAAAGATTTAAAGCATGTGCTCAGTCAAGCGACCGAGAACCATCAAGAATTTCAATTCAAAATGATTGCAACAAATAAGGAACAGTTCAGGAATGTGGGAAAGAACCCTGTGGTAATATTCTTTATGATCCTTTAATTTGTAATGCAGCCCCTCAGACAAGTTTCTAGCACTGCATTGTTTGGGAATTATCACTCCTTTGTCCAGTGTGAGAGAAGAACCTTATGAAGTCAACTTTCAAACACAAACACAACTTTCCTACCTTCTTGATGTAAGATCAAATTGAGCAGAGTGTGAAAACCAGCTTAATCAGCTCCATCTTGGACAGATATGAGATCCGAGTATTGGTATTGTCACATCCTGATAATTTTATATAGTGTATCATTTGTATCTTATTTGCACTCACTCATCTTGTATTTCTGATTACAGTCTCACAATCAACCTACAATGAGTGTTCAAGTCAAACCAGGAAATTTCTGGTGAATGAAGCGCTAATCGGCTAAAGGCCTGATGAGAAACAGTGCAAACGTTTTAAAGAAGGGCGTACATCTGTGAAGGAAGACCCGGCTCGGCTCAATGCTGTCGGTCGGTTCACTGCAATTGACGGATAATTTGTGGAAGAGACGCATCAGTGTGTGTGAACTGTACAGAAACTCCTTCACCAGCACCACTTTACACAATTACAGAAACTCAGCTGGGAGTTATTGCCACGTTCCCCGTACAGTCCTGACCTCGATACGAGACATTTCCACATGTTTGGGCCATTAAAGGAGTTCCTGGGAGGCCGGCGTTTCAGACTTGAATCAGACGGTGCGATCACGGCTCCGGCGTACTGCTGAGAGAACTTTCTCCCTCGATGGTGTCGAGTGAGACACTGGGATAAGTGCATCAGTGTATCAGGGGATTATATAGAGAAATAAAGGGAGTGTTGACTCTCAGAATTGTGTTATGTTATTCTGTACAATCAAAAGTCCCGATTTGACTTGAACACCCTTTGTAAAAATAAAATTACTGTGAACTAAAAAGATGAATTACTTAAAATGAAGCAAAAAATAACATGATTTCTGCTGAAGAGTGAATTTGTGTTACGTGTGTGTTCAGCAGTGTGTGTGTGTGTGTGTGTGTGTGTGTGTGTGTGTGTGTGTGTGCGTGTGTGTATGTGTGTTCAGCAGTGTTAAATGTTCAGCAGTATTGAACCAGCTCTGTCTTGGTGCACCCGGATCGACAGCACACACCCGCAGGACCGACGTCACGTCGCAGCCTGGACCTGGACATTTCCTGAGACTCCATGACGTTGAGAGATGATGATGATGATGATGATGAAAAAGAGTCCAGCATGCCCTCTGTCTGATCTTCACTGCTGCTCTTCATCTGAATGAGATTGGAGATCAAATCACTGCTGTACCAATTTGCTGGAATAAAGGACAAGATACATTTAAAAAATGAAAATAAAAAAATTCCCCTTTGGAGCTTTCATACCTTAAAGACTCTGTATTGAACAGACTGAATAATTCTCTTTACCAAGTTCACCATAAAAGTGTAAAGACCCACCGTGAGGGCGGATGGACACTGATGGTCTGATCTCAGGTGCGGAGCGTCTAAGTCGTGAACTTCCACACAGTGTCACAACCATCCTGATAAACTCACGGCCACAAAGCTTCACTCGCACGTCTTTCCCTGAAACCCCAGCGTCCTGGATTATTATCAGCACCGTGAGAGCGATGATCCATTTAATGTTCATGATGTATTTCAGCTGGAGAGATCTGACAGTGGTGTGTGTGCGCTGCTGCAGTCTCTGTGGTCATCTGATGGGTTTTATATCACCGTAATGTCTGATGCTTTCACGCCTGGCCTTCGGGACAGAAAATCATGTCCTGATCTGTGAAGTCCATCAAGGCTATAGATAAAAATGAGGTGATTTATTATGGAGTCTAAGGACACGAACGCTGAGATTTTAACACCTGACTAACGTTCTAGAGGAGGAAAATAAAAAAAAGTCAGACATTACGATGAGCCATTGTCTGCGTCATGAGTCTCAGCTGGACAGTAATGTTTTATTTCCTATGCCTTTTGACTGACGCGTAATAAGAGTATGGACGTGGAGCTGTCCTTAAATTCCAGTAAACAGCCCCTGCAAATAAGCTCATCGTTCTACTGATTCACTCAGACAGAGTTCTCAAGGCAGAACCACACCTAGAACCCTTTAGCACACTAGCAGATCCATCAGAAAGCCGGTGATAAAGAGCTGCACGTACAGAAGGACCAGCTTCCCTGTCGAACCTGCTGTCGAGAAGAACAACGTCTGTGTGTCCATTTTTATACCATATTTAATTGAATATTTAAAAGCTTTTCCACACAGGTACTTGTGTGTATTTTATTTTATAACTTTAAATTTCTATATATATTTTTCATCTTTTCTTTGAAAAAAAATCTTTGTGAAGCACGTCAAACCAACTGGTGGCGATATAACCGTAACTTTAACGGCAGCAGTTTTCACAAAGGTCAATTGATTTAAATCAAAGTGTGTGTTTCGATGAAAGAACAAAACACTTTGTGGCTTAAACATCTGTGTAGTTGGATAGGTGGCTCTAAAGTATTGCTAGGGTTGTGTGTGTGTGTGTGTGTGTGTGTGTGTGTGTGTGTGGGAATGACAAGAGTACAACATGACATTTTATTTAAATTTTAATATAAAATGTTTCAGATCACACAGATTGTTAAAGTGCTGTAACAGAAGATGTCAGTCTGTAATGACATTCAAAATCTTTCAAATGAGCACTTGATTTAAAAAATACTTTTATTAATAACTTCCTTTTTCATACAGTTTGTGTTAGATTTCTAAATCTTTAGGAATGACTCGCTCTTCTCACACTGCGGGCCGTGTGTTAAAGACTCGCCGGTTCGCTCGTTAAGTTCATTCAATCTTAAAGCTGATTAAAGCTTTGTCCTTAAATCGCTGCGTCTGTTCAAGACGCTAATTAAATCTCCACAAAGTCGCCACTGTAGCGTTCCAGTGCTGAGCTTTAAGTCTTACGATAAGTGATGTGTTAACAAACAAGTCTTATACTATTTAAAAATGTATTATTCTTTTAAACTTTTGTGTCTATTTACCTGATACACACCTGATACACACCTAATCACATTTAAACCATATTGACCCAAGTTAATACTTATAAATATAAAGATCTATTTTTTTCTTTAAAGCTTTTACTAATGATAAACATTTCATCAGATTGTAATAAACCAGAGTATAAAGTTTCATCTCCAATGTTCAATGTCTGTCTGTTTCATTATCTTGATGATTGAAACAACTCTCAAACTTCCTCTGTAAGCGTTTCCCGAGGTGCAGACTGCGCTGGACTTTGGTGTTGGTGTATTCCTGTGCTTTAAGTTTGGCATAATAATCAGAAAATTTATTAAAAAGGATCGAAATTGGCATTCCGTTTAAAATGATCCCGAAGGAAATGCAGCCGAAGGCCACAATGCAACCGGGAAAAGAAACTGGAATCACATCACCATAACCCACTGTGGAGATGCTCACCTGCAGAAAAGCAGAACAAATAAAACAGTTATTTAAACTTGGTCCAGCTCTCAGGTTTAAGCTGCTTTGGGAAAAAGCCTGAGACAAATGAGGTAAATGTTTATTTTGGAAACGTGATGAAGATCCCAAGCCAAAAGAGATTTTAATACTGAGAGGCTTAGGAGTTTTTTTTTTTTTTTTTACACCTGGGAGATCTGACTACAGATATCTTGAAGATGACATTGACAACAGATTGGATAAGAAACGCAACACAGTGTACAGAAAATTGAATCTCAGGTCTTTTAATGTCAGTCTGTTGTGACGAGAGAAATAATCTTTGCTTCTATCTGCTGGAGCAGCAACATCAGGATCAGTGACTCTAAGAACCTCAAGAAACTCATCAGGAAGCGAGCTCAAGACTGGACACGCCCCTATCGGAGCTTCTAGTGAAGAGAAAGATGTTGCACTCAAACCGTTAAGCATCATGGAGAGAAGACCTCGCATCCTCGTCTTTTCTGCATGATAATTCTGGTTCTGCACCGGCAGGGATCTCCCTCTCTGACATCACTATAAATAGGCTTCTGTCTTCATTGCACGATGGTCACATCCAATATTTCATCCTCGCTTTAATTAGTATTTGCTGGTTATGTACATGCTGGTTCATTCCCTCGATTACTATTTCACCTTGCTGGTGCACCTCATTATCGTGCACATGTACATAAAAACAGCATATTTGTGTATGATGATCTCATGTATGCACCTTAAATTGTAAACAGTGTGTGTGTATATATATATTTTATCTTGACCTTTTCCACACTGCAATTCTTGTTGCTTACTTGTTGTATAATCTGTTAAACTGGCTGCGGTAACAATGTGATTTCTGGATTAATAAAGTACTCTGTCTTTCTATCTGATATGATTTTCCTTCTTTCCTTCCTTGCCTTAGAGTTTAATCAGATCAGTGGCGAATAAACACACCCATTTACTGTTTTAGCAACAATCATAGTCAAACATAAACAGATGAGCCTAGCTGGATCAGAGCTCCTTAAAGTTACAGCTGTGCGGTGTGTAACAGCTGTGCACTTCATACCTGAGATATGAAAAATACTTCTAGTAGAGTCAGTTTTCTATTTTAGGTCACGGACAGTCGTGTAAGCATTTTACTGCATGTCATACAGGTTCTGTATGTGACAAATAGAATTGAATTTGAGTTTTGCCGCCTATTCGGACTCCTGACTTCTGCACATCGTGCACTTCAAGGAGACAAGTGGAATTGTGACAATAAACACTGATAAAGGTGCCATACAAATAAAATTGAATGAAGTAGAATTGAGTTTGATCACACCTGTGTTTTGCTACATGAACATACTGTTTATTACTCTTATTTTATTCGCTGGTGCTGCATGATTATAGCAGCTTATCAAGACCCTGATTCCTAAATTATTTTATCATCTAAGCCACAAAACAGTCTCTTCTGTCAGTAATGATTTGTAATCAGGTATGTTGACTCGCTAGTTATACTGACTATGATTGAAAATATTAGCTAGGAGACTACAGATACATATACTTTATAGTGTGTATAGTCTGACAGCTTACATCCTTATACTATTTATTTCCTGTATTATATGTTTATTCTTTTTTATTATCTTGCTTTTATTTTTGATCACTGACTCAGAGAGCTTCTGCACAAAAAAGAAAATACTGTCTTGATCAAATTTCTATGATGTTTATATAACCTGGCCAGAGTGCCATAGCTTGGTGTAGGAGATTTATGGTGCGCATACAGGGTCATGGGGGCGAAGCCTATTCCAGAAGACTTAGGATACAAGGCATGGTACACGCTGGATGTGGTGCCAATCCATCACAGTGCACGCACACACACACACACACACACACACACACACTAATCTGCATGCATCGTACATGGAGTGAGGTGTAAAGATGGCAGACGTTGCTCATTCTTTTAACATGACTCATTCAACCATTGACACAATTCTAAAGTTCAAGATCATTGAACATGTTAGTTTTATGCTGTGTGCAGCCAATTGTTACCTGCATTCATTTCTCATTAAATGTGATCTGATCTTTATTTTAGCCAATGCTGTTGACATAATATGTGACAATGACAATGCTGTTGAGATAATGTGCCTAAAATAAAAAAATCTGATCTTTATCTTTATATTTATCTTTATCATACTCGTTCAACATTTCAGTAGAAAAAGTAAGCAAGCCCTTGAAATTAATAACTGGCTGACTCGCCCCCTTGGCAGCAAAGACCTCAGGTGCTTCCTGTAGCTGTGGATCAGACCTGCACATGGTTCAGGAGGAATTTTAGCCCATTCTTCTTGGCAGAACTGCTTTAGCTCTGTCATATTCTCTAGATGTCTCATGTGTGTGACTCTCTTCAAGTCATTCCACAGTGGTGTTAATCTTAGTCTTATTTTTAGTCCCGGGATAAATGTCCCTGTTAGTCATCTCATCATATTTAGTCAAGCTTATCCTATTTTTGTTCTATTTGTAAGTTTTAGTCAGAGGAACTCTTCAGTATTTTAGTCTAGTTTTAGTCAAAGAAAACGTAACATTTGAAGCAATAAGATTATGATTAATTAACCCTACGGTCAAGCTAGTCTAAACAATATAATACAAATATAAAGGTTAATTATCATTACAGGTAATTATCATAACATTTAAAATGTATCTTTTCATCTGATGTGTTCAGCTAATTATATAATTATATTTATTTTTAACATCACAACAAGTGCTGCATGTCCATATTTAAAAAACAAACAAACAAAAAAAAAAAACAATAGGAGCAGTACGGACAATACAGTATTTTAAATTCTTATTCTATAGGACTGTACACACTTGGACTGTTGTGGTGATCCTGTAGCTCCTCTGGG
>QNUK01000852.1:0-52500 GCA_013621035.1 Clarias magur | reverse complement strand
CAGAGCACATGGCCAAAGCGCCGATTCGTGATTTAGGATATTTATTGGCTAGATGTTTGGAAAGACGAAACACTTTTCCACCTACGTTGATACTAATCATTCCTGAATGTCTGTCTAGTGGCTTTGTTTCTTTAAAATTCTTTGCTATTATTTTATTTTTGAAATCTTCTACTTTATTCGTTGAACTGTCAAGTCTGTCCATCGATGTCCATGGTTTAACAGAACTGTCCTGTGAAAAAGGAAAAGCACTGTCTCCTTCCTCAGGGCTTTGTGAGAAGCTGGTATTGAGATTAACGCTAGCAAAAAGGCTCGACCGCCTCTTTATCAGCTGTTTGAAATGACGTCTCGATTGGTTCATCATGGCAGACCTATAAAAAAAAAAAAGAAGAGCAAGAAATCCACCCAGCCTGAGTATTTTTCCAAATTCAGTCAAATAACTGAAGGTTTTAAATCGTGACTGAAAGAAACACCTAAACACGCCCCAAATGAGCAATTCCTCATGTAGCCAGTCTCCAGTCTGAAGATGAAGAGAAACTGAACAGAAGGCAAGGAGCAGGGGGTTTAATCACTTCACACACTCTTAATCTCTTGGAGTTAAAAATATAGCTGTGAGGATTACTGCAGTGATTTAAAGTTCAAACAGGAAAGGCAGACGTTTGGAAGCTTCATCACGACACACTGAGGCACAAACCCCTGTTAACGGATCATCCACATTTAGCTCCATTAAATGTCTAAATCTGCATTTCTTAAATGCATTATACATCATTATCGTGTTACCACTATTTTTTTTTTCTAGTGCACACGGAGTTGCTGTGTTGTGAGGCGTTGCAAAGTCGAAAACTGTTTAGTACATTTGCTCAATTTTCCAATACATGAGACAATACACACCAACATACATCAGGTGTTAGTCACACAGAAATACAAACCTAGTGGAAGGGTTGAGGTGGGTTTTTTGTTGAGATTCTTGTTTTGTTGAGATCTTTGTCACAGTTGGTACTAAATACTGGTTGTGTAGGCAAGAAAGCAATAAAGTCAAATATTGATCAAACATTAACCAGAACAATGATTGAAGAAAAAATGTACTGAAATCCTTTTTAAAACAGCAGCACCCCTTACTGTTTATGCCTATTAACACAGAGTTTTTTTTTTTTTTTTTAACGACGATGCAAATTTAACAGCACCATCTGGTGTTGATCAAGGATCATGTTTAGAAAAATGCTGAGTGCCAGCGTACTGGACGGTGGTGTAATACCCTAGATTACAGCTAACACAGTTAACATACAGCTATCTTTCATTTTAACAAACCACATTTTGCCACATTCAATTCTCTATTATTATTATTATTATTATTATTATTATTATTATTATATTTGAACTGATAAGTTAATGGACAAAATAAAAAGAGCAAGAAACTGATCCACCTGAACTGGGTTCTATGGAGAAAACAGAAACGTTCTCACAGGAACTCATATTCTCCAGCAGGCTCAGTAAACTTTAATAGTTGTTTAGATATCGCCTAACATCTGCATCTAACACTACTGGTTATTTTCAGGCAGAGGATTTTTATGCCAAATAATGGCCTAAATGTTATTTTTAGTGCCCTTTGTTTCTCTAATGCAGAAATGTTTTCAAACTCAGCTTTGCTTATGGCATTTTTTCACGTTTGCGCAGGACTGTAAGTTTAACAGCTGCTACGTTTTACTGAGTGTGCTGGAGAATACGACTTCTTCTGGTAACTTTTTGCTTCTTTCTGTTTTTATGCAAAACCCAGGAGCCTACATTAGGTTTTTCTTTTTGTTTCCATCTGAAGGCTGGTCTGTCATGTAATGTTTGCTTCCTTTACTGGTATGCAAATATTCTTCTTAAATATTCTTTATTTATTCATTTTTAAGGTATGTTGGAAAATTGCCAGTGTTTTTCGATATAATAATACAGACATACAGAATGATAAACATGTATTACAAAATTTGTATAGATGAGACTTTTGCATTGTACTGTACAAGATTGAGTCCTGTTGGCTTTACAAGAACAAAATAGCATTAATCCATTCATTTACATGGAACCAAGTTCACAAGTTTAATAAAGCGTCAGAAGCAAATTTATGTTGAGGTTAAACCCCACGGTCACTGAACCAGGTTTTGGTGCTTTTGGCATGTGGGCAGGTGCCAAGTCCTGCTGGAAAATAAAGTCAGCATCCCCATAAAGCTCATCTGCGGAAGGAAGCATGAAGTGCTCCAGAGTCTCCTGGTAGACGCTGCGTTGACCCTGGACTTAATGAAGCACAGTGGACAGGTGATGAGGGAACTCACCTGAACCGAGGTAGCTCATTAGATCTGTTATAAAAAGCTGTTAGTTCTGGGAAACTGGGTCGAGCATTAATAATGTCTAGTGAGCATTATTATATAGTACCTTTTAGTTTGTCCTTTGTCCTGTGTAAGTACTGTGAAGTGTGTCTCTAGTCTTTAGTTCCTCTTGTCTCTAGTTTGCCCTGTCTCTAGGTTTTCATGTCTCTCTTGTCTCTAGTTTCTCTTGTCTCTCTAGTCTTTAGTTCCTCTTGTCTCTAGTTTCTCCTGTGTTGTTTGTTTAGTTTCTTTTCTCCTGGTTCTCATTCCACCTGTCTCTAGTTTCCCCTGTCTCTCTTGTCTCTCTAGTCTTTAGTTCCTCTTGTCTCTAGTTTCTCCTGTGTTGTTTGTTTAGTTTCTTTTCTCCTGTCTCTAGTTTCCCCTGTCTTTAATTCCTCTTGTCTCTAGGTTTTCATGTCTCTTTTGTCTCTAGTTTCCCCTGTCTCTAGTCTTGTCTCTGGTTCTGTTTCGTCTCAGTTCGTGTAAAGCTCTAAGCCTGTGTTTCGCTAAAGAGCCTGTGTTTCGAGTTTGAGTTTGGTTTGTTTAGTTTCTTTGGTATTGTTTGTTTTGTTGAAATAAAAGACTCTTTTTGACTCTGAAAGACTCTTCTCTGTGTCTATACCTGCCCTTTTAAGCCCACGGCAACAATATTCAGCCTGCAATACCAACCACAACATGACACTTGTCCCCAACGATTCCCGACGATCCTCTCCAGGCTGCGATCATTCCTGCTGCTTGTGCACCTTTTTCTTCCACACTTTTCACTTCCACATAACTTTCTATTAATGTGCTTTGATACAGCACTGTGGGAAAATCCAACTTCTTTTGCAATTACCTTTAGAGGCTTTCCCTCCTTATGGAGGATGTGGATGATGGTTTTCTACACAACTGTCAGGCCAGCAGTCTTTCCCATGATTGTGTTTCCTACTGAACCAGACTGAGAGACCATTTAGAGGCTCAGGAATCCTTTACAGGTGTTATGGCTTAATTAGCTGATAAGAGTGGGACACTTTGAAGCTAAAATATTGAACATTTTCACAGTATTCTAATTTTCTGAGATTGTGGATTTAGGATTTTCATGAGCTGTAAGCCGTAATCATCTCAATTATGACAAATCACGGCTATCTGTCTTGCTTTGCCTGTAATGAGTCTCATATATTAGTTTCACCTTTTAAGTTGCATTACTGAAATAAATGAACTTTTGCACAATATTCAAATTTTTCGAGTTTCACCTGTAATTTTGTTTTGGCTGATTGCAGTGGTTAAGTGATCTAAGTGATACTGGATTTCCTCTCCATATATTTGCTAAGAACTTCTGCTCACCCAGAGCCTATCGCAGACTAACATTCCTCCATCTGGACTTCACCAATGATAAAACAGAAGCCATGGAATTGAGATTTAAGTAAACACGAGAAGAGTAAAATATAATGTAACATAGGAGAACATAAACCTGTGAGGGTCTCCTCACCAAAAAGAATGATTTTCTCGGATCTACTTCTATGTTTTTTAGGTTGATTTGACAACAACAGCTATAAAACCATTTTAGTGGGCAGAAGCATAAATTATCTGTCAAGCTGTAATGCATGAGAATCGTGTTAAATATTGCAATGAATAATTCACACTACAATCTGGACATGCAAGTCATTTAAATTTGATTTGGACAGTGCGCTTTTAACAATAGACGTCGTCACAAAGAAGCTTCACAGAAATATACTGTCATTTCCACATATCATTTTAAATGGTTTATGTTATTAGCTTAGTTCATTTGTCCCTAATGAGGACATCAAACTACCTAATCGGCATCATGTTCGATATCTCGTGTTTAATGTAGAACCACTACACAAGAGCTCTTCCTCACATGACATCAGGGAAGGAAGTTGAACTAAAAGTAGTCTGATGGTAAAATTCTCTGGTTTCCCGTAACTCACTTGGGCGGATACAGCGGTCGGCCTGGGTAGCTGACAAAACGATCTGTTTTGAGTGTTGAGCAAAGATTTCGTAGTAATGATGAGATCATTCCCTCCACCCAGAGCAAAGCAGTAATGTGAGCAGGTGAGAAAGGTGGTTATCTTCGCTTTGTCTGTCTGAGCAGCACCAAAGTTGAGGTATTTCAGGTGATTATTTTATGAATTTTATATTCGCCTAAAAATGTGAATGTTGCAGATAATTGCTGATAAAAAACGTTAGAACTCAAATATACTGCATAAAAATGTTATAATGCATGAACAGATCGTTGGAGGGTGAGGTCTGTGAGAAACCTGTAGTTCTAGTTGACATCTTTCTGAAAATCCTATATCTCATCAGAATAAAGCAGTAGGAAGTTACTCAACATGCAGTGACTAATTACTGATTATACATTCCTTTATTAAACCACATGGCTGCATGTGTCACTGGCATAGCAAAGGAAACTAGGAATGTGTGTGTGTGTGTGTGTGTGTGTGTGTGCGCGCACGTACACCAGGCAGCATGCTGGCTTTACATGTGTTCATGCCTGTGCTCTCGTCCCAGTCACTGCCCCCCCATCACACACCCAACCCCCAATCCCCCTGCGTGCCCCCTCCTCATCCCACCACCCCGCCCCGCCCATGGTCTCCCTGCTGATGAATAAATTGTAGAGAGGAAGCAGAACCACTTTTAAAAATAAGCTTTAATGGTCTGTTTGAGACCAATTTTTTTTCCTTGTAAAAAAAAAAATTGAAAAATAATAATAACACTATGGCTTTTTTTCACAAACATAAATTATGGAAGAAAATGAAACTTTACAATGTTAAAACCACAAGACTAATGAAAGTAAGACAAATCCTATATCTCATCAAATAACATTAATATTTTATACGACACTGACACAAACTTCGACATTAAAGTGAAAACAGCAGTACAATATTAAACACCAGTCAATGTGACTGAAACTTGGCCCACAGGAATGTGCACAGGTTCACACTCGCACAATCACACACTTATATTTTACATATTTATAGAGTTACAATTATTTGAGTTGTTGTTCTGGAAAAAGCCTTTCAATAATGCCATTTCTTTACATGGTTAAAACAGATATTCTGCAGTTTGGTCCGTAACTGATTTTTTTTGTAAACAACCTCATTAAAAAGCCCCTTAAACTGAACTCTGATCTTTCTGTAGATGTCGGAGATGATCCCCTCAGAGTGGTCCCGACATGCAGAACCGGGCGTCGACTCAACCCTGGAATTTAAAGTGTTTTTTTTTTTTCCTGACTCGTAGCATCTCTCAGATAAATCAATCAATCCAGAGACCTTTATTATGAGAGACCTGTCTGATCTTCTGAGCACCAATAACCTCTTTAGTTAAGATGATCTGACAGGAGCCATGCTTCTACGGCGTTAAGGCTGCGCTTAGCGGACTGGTGAAATCATCATCGCTGAGGTTTTCAGGGAGTAATATCGACCGTGCCAGGTCTTCCAGAACATTCCCTGTTTCCTCTGATGCCTCTGTTTGGGAGGCGTGATGAAGTACTTGCCATTGAGGTTGGAGCGGCCGCAGTTGCTGAACCACCAGCCACCTGAGAGGAGGACAAGAGGAAATGTTAGAATGAGCTCCGACTGTTTCTCTACAGCGGTGCAGACAGATGTTATGATATTGTTGCTCACCAGACAGATGTTTGGCGCAGTTGAAGTCGTGTTTCCGGTCGTTGTCCCGGTCGCGGGTTGAGAAGGGCAGACTGGAAGACTCGGTGCTAAAAGAACTCTCCAGATTCCCGTCAGGACTTTCCAGAATCTGCAAAGAATAATTCTTGTCCTCGCCGTTCAGACGGAACTGATACTGCACGCTTTGATGCTCATCTCTCCAGTCAGACATCCGGATCTTTAGCATGAACTCCTCATCTTTAGTCAGACGGAACACGTTCTCGAGTCCGAGCCAAAACTCACCTGCAGAGACAATTTCATTTTAAACCTCACTGAGATTCCTGACTAATAAAACCCATTAACTGATAGTAAAGCTAGTAAAGTCTAAGCTAATGCTAACACACTCTAAATGCCAACTGCTAAATGCTTGTGTTTTTTCAGATCTGTAACTCACCATCAAGGTTTCCGAAGCCATTTTGATATTCGTTCCACAGCTGGTCGAAATCTACAGATCCATCATGACGTCTCTGGATCACGGTCCATCCACCGTCTACACACACACACACACACAATGCACAAACTTTATATAATATATATATATATATGACCAAAAAAACACACTTTTTTTTTTTGGCCATAACATTCGCAAAAAGAAGTTTGGGCTTTGTCTAGATTTTCAGGTTTGCTCAATGCAACACATTTGAAGTGTTTTTCATTTGTTTGGTTGTTGCCGTACCTGAGGTCATCTCGCAGGAGGCGCGGATCGGCGGCGAGTCTCGCGGCTGCAGTGTGTAAACTCCGCTTGCCGTTTCGCCACGCAGGAACAAATCATGACAATTTGACGCTGTGACTGCAAAACAACATCAAACACACATTTAGAACAAAACTTCAGCACAGGTATGTGTATGTATGTATGCGTGTGTGTGTGTGTGTGTGTGTGTGTGCGTGCGTATGTGTGGGGTCGTGCTATTGTTCCCTTGCAGTTTCCCATTTGGAAGCACTAAATGTGTAAACATGACCTTTCCCCTAGTTCCCAAGCTAACTTCCCTCATCTGCTATTCATTACACACACACCATGCCTCTTTCACGTGCACAGCAGTGTGTGTGACGTCACAGCGCGTGCTGACATTTGAGATGCAGCCTCAAGGAGACGCAGTGGAATAAACTGCACCGCTAAACTGCAATGCTGAACGCGCCTTGTCGTGTTCAAATCACTGAACTCAAAGTATTTTACTCCGATTCATAACTAAACAAAACTTCACATTTGCATAACACCATTCAGCTTTATTACAAAGGGGTCTGTGTGTGTGTGTGTGTGTGTGTGTGTGTGTGACAGATCTAGGGTATAGGTCACATTGTGTTTCTCTCTGTGATGGAATAAAACCCCCCTGAACTGCAGAAAGTCTGTACAAAGTTCACGAGACAAAAATACTCGTCTGTGTTCCATCTGGATCTCGGCCAGAAATCTGATCTAAGCGGCGGTGTCTCTGCGGATCGGATCAGAACGCCTCAACTTTCACCTAGTTGGAAACTTTACAACACTTTTGTTTTATTAAATAAATTCATCCGAGGTCTTTCTTCCTGTCCTAATAACCTTTCACACACAATAAACAGGTTACTGTTCCCTTTAAACAGGACATTAAAACTTTTACCAACTGTGGTGCCAGATTTTTGGCACCCCTTGATTCTGTCCAAAAAATTTTTTTTGAAAAAAGTTTTATTCTTATGCTCTGTGTGTGTGTTTGTGTGCTCACACTTTGAAGTTTACTGCTCTATTACCTGAAGGAATGTGTAATAACATGTAATAAACACCTACGATAACGTAGGGTTTAACTCACCGGTTGGCGTGTCCTTCTGCTCAGTTTGAACTTCGTGAGCGCTCGGGTTTAGTTTCTCCTTTCTCATCTGGATCTGTAAACACATTAATAATGAATCTAAACAGAAGAGCAGCATCAGTGTGATAAACGTATGACTTTAACAGTTTAAATGAGAAAGGGTTTGTCACGACTGATAACTCACTTGACTCTGCAGCGCACGAATGCGAATGTTCTGTTTGTCGAGTTTCTCCTGCTGCTGCTTGACCCTCTCCAGCAGGTCGTCAATCCGCTGATTTTGAGCCTCCATCAGCAACTAAAGGCAAATCACACATTACACAGAATATTAATTATGTAACAAGGAGGTTTAATAAATACAGCTTCAGAGTAAATAATACCACTGACTGAATAACACACACACACAGAGTAAAGATCATATGGTATAAACATGTCATCAGTGTGGCTGCGGTGTGACTCAGAAATCTACACACTTCTCCATCAGCTTGTTTCAGTCTCAGTTCATCATCATCATCATCATCATCACACCAGCTGGACTTAAATCTCACTCAGTCCATCTGGGGAAATGTTCCTGCACGTACAACACGCTTCTTCCCACACACACACACACACACACACACACACACAAACTGACAGTTTCTCTCTCTCTCTCTCTCACACACACATGCACGCACGCACACAATTTGACACGCGCACGGACAAAGACGCGCGCGCACACACACATGTTGCAGGTGCACTTTAATGCCTATTATTATACTAATTATGATGATTCTGATTTTGCCTCTGACGTTATGATGATGATGATGATGATCCTCTGACACCCGGGTCTGTTCCCACCTGCAGCGCGCTGTGTGATGATGATGATGATGATGATGATGATCCCTCTGCCCAGTCTGTACCCACCTGAAGAGCGCGCAGGTCGCTGTAGTTGCCCCCGGTGCCCCCGTGCCCGCCGCCACCCCCCCCCCTCCCCATGCTGTCCACTTTGTCCTCCAGGTGACGGATCCTCTCCGTCGCGCGCTGCCGGTCCCTCAGCAGCCTCCCGAGCTTCTCGTGCAGCCCGGACGACATGTTGATGACGCGGCCCTCGCGCTCCTCCAGACTGTGCGCGCGCGCTCTCAGGGACTCGGTGTCCTCGTGCAGGCGGCGGGTCAGTGCCGCGAGCTCGCTCACGCTCCCGTTAAACGCGCGCAGCTTGGCGGAAATCTCGCGCACCTGGCCCCCGGTCCGCTCCACGTGCTCCCTCAGACCCTGCCCGAGCTGCAGCAGGCCGTGCGCGAGCACGTTCACGTCATCCCAGGCTGCATACTGCACGCGCTTCTCCTTACCCGCGGGAGAGCCGGAGCTCACGAGCACCGTGAAGCAGAGCAGCTCCGACAGCTTCATCCTCATCTTCATCTCTCAGTGTGTGCGCGCGTGTGTGTGTGTGTGCGCGTGTGTGCGTGTATGTGTGTGTGTGTCACCAAGCCAACGATCTATCGGGATAAACACCGTGTTTCTCTCCCGAAGGGCTCAGGTCCATTTATACTCCTCCTGCTCGATTCTCATTGGTCAGTCTTGCCTCCCCCCGCCACCCCCCCCTACTCGCCTGTGATTGGTCAGTCTCTCCTCACAGGGTTTAACCCTCTCAGCGCGCGCTGGCGCAACGCTGCAGCGGTACAGCAACAACATCTCACGAGACATCGGATCAGTTATTAATAACCAGCATTAATAAAGAGGGTTAAAGCGTTTGTAGGAACAGTTAAAAGGTTAAATCTAATAATAATTTGCTGATCTGTAATGTAATAATAATAATAATAATTATTATTATTATTATTATGATTATAATTAGAGGTTGAAGTCCACGTCCATGTGTGTGTGTCTCTCTGTACAGCAGAACTCTCTGTCTCACTTATTAACACACAGAAATCACATTCTGTAAGGTTGAGTATCTGACGCCTTGTTTACACTAAGTTGGACTTCTTTGGTGCTCAGACAAACACACTCGCTGTTCGGTAATCGGAGAGAGAATCACAGATGAGAAATGGAAAAAGTCGATCAGATAAAGATGAAGTTTTGTTTTAAAACGACTCCGGCGTGTTAAAATTCACTTCTACCACTTCAGCGCTGTTATTTCAGCCAAAGTGACAATATGAACTAATCCCAGTCAAAATATTCACTTTATCTTTTCTCATTAATATCTATTGCTGCAGGTGTTTGTTTACATTGAGACAGCAGCGCATTAGTAGATTATTTTACAGTAGATGATTAAATCCCACACGTAACTGTTCATAACATCACTTTTACTCCACATTTAGATTTGATAGCATAAAAGTCTTATTTCAGTTATTTTACACCTCCTCACCTCAGACTGATATGCTTGCTCTAACGACCTGTGTTTTATCACACAATAGCGCTTCACATTACTGCTTTTTTCTTCCTGCAGGAATGAAAACATACATGGATCTGTCCATTCATCTTTGAAGGGTCAGCTTTCATAAGATACTTGCCTTTTTTGGAGTAATCCAGCCTTGTCGCGCGTTTGCTGCTGTTTTTTGACTGGCAAAGTTTCATTAAGTTCTGTCCAGACAGTTTTATGTGACCCTGTGACACGATTACCTGGACAGACAGACAGAAAGAAAATGATCTGAGACTGGTTTCTGTTCCTCCAATGAATAAAAAAAAGATATCATTAAAAAAGCGAGTTCTGTTATTCATGAAGATGAGACTATGATTGCAGCACTATCACTGTGTGTGTGTGTGTGTGTGTGTTGAGTGTGTGAGAGTGAGTTTCAGTTCAGATGGAGCAATGGGCGTGCCGCGCACATGCTTTCGTGCATGTATGAACTGGGGAAAAGGTCATAAACAGAAAAGCAGCACGACGTAAATGGTGTTTATAGCAGACAACAGGTAGAGGTGTGTGTGTGTGTGTGTGTGTGTGAGAGAGAGAGAGAGAGAGAAAAAGAGAAAATATTGTAAACAGTGTTAATCTAAACTCTTTAAAGTACATTAAACGTTTAAAAATAAAATTCTGCATAAATGTATTTTTAAAGTATCAACTTTATTAACTTTACATTAGTCCATTTAGTTATTTATTTAGTGTCAAGAACAAATCAAACACACGCACACATACAGGGGTTGGACAATGAAAGTGAAACGCTTGGTTTTAGGTGACAATAATTCATTAGTATGGTTCAGGGCCTCCTTTTGTGGCCAATACAGCATCAATTCATCTTGGGAATGACAGATACGAGTCCTGCACGGTGTCCAGAGGGATTCTGAGTCGTTCTTCTTCAGAATAGTGTTCAGGTCACTACGTGATGCTGGTGGAGGAAAACGTTTCCTGACTCGCTCCTCCAAAACATCACAAATTCCCTCAATAATATTTAGATTTGGTGACTGTGAGGCCATGGGAGATGTTCAGCTTCACTTTCATGTTCATTAACCACTCTGTCACCAGTGTCGCTGTGTGTATTGGTGTATTAACATCCTGATACACGGCACCGCTTTCAGGATACAATGTTTAAACCATCGGGTGCACATGGTCCTCCAGAATGGTTCAGTAGTCCTTGGCAATGACGCGCCCATCTAGCACAAGTATTGGGCCTCAGGAATGTCATGATATCGCAGTCCAAACCCTCACTGATCCTCCCCCATGCTTCACTCTGAGCATGCAGGAGTCTGGGTGGTACAGTCGCTTCTCTGGGGCGTCTCCACACCGTAACTCTCCCGGATGTGGGACAGACAGTGAAGGTGGACTCATCAGAGAACAATACATGTTTCACATTGTCCACAGTCCAAGATTTTTGCTGCTGGCACCATTGAAACTGACGTTTGGCTCCGGCACGAGTGACCAGAGGTTTGTCTATAGCAGCCCGGCCGTGTACATCGACCCTGTGGAGCAACAGAGGAACAGTTTTGGTGGAGACAGGAGAGTTGAGGTGCACATTTAATTCTGCAGTGAGTTGGGCAGCCGTGGTTTTATGTTTTTTGGATACAATGCGGGTTGTGCGGGTTGTACCCGGACATCCCTTTCCGAACCCTTTCTTGCATCCACAGTTACTCCTGTTGGATGTGGATCGTGCTTCTTGGTGGTGCGCTGACGTTATCCTGGATACCGCGGCTCTTGGTACATCACAAAGATTTGCTGTCTTGGTCACAGATTCGCCAGCGAGATGCGCACAAACAATTTGTCCTCTTTTGAACTCTGACATGTCATCCATAATGTTGTGTGCATTGCAATATTGTAAGCCAAACTGTGTTATTACTCTGCTAATTACACCTTCACACTCCGCTCTTACTGGTGGAATGTGCAATCAATGAGGATTGGCCACCAGGCTGCTCAGATTTAGTCATGAAACCTCCAACACTAAATTGGCCAGTGTTTCAGTTTCATTGTCCAACCCCTGTTTGTGTATATAATCAACTGCAATGAAAATAACAAGTAAATGATTATATAAAGCAAAAAAGTGGCAAAATATGTTTACATTTTGTTAGTTATTAAATTGGTGTTACATCTCAAGAAGAAAAAAAAAGATCTCAAGCAGCATAGAGTTTAAGGTGTATGTGTGTGTGTGGAGTTAATGAAGAGTGTATGACCAGTGTGTTTTGTGTGGTACGTGTTAACCAGTGTTCAGGCTCAACAGCTGGATTTCAGCTCAGAGCACAACAACCTTTCACCTACTTTCTAACTCACATCTGGGCAGCAGCAAAAAATCTGCACTTCTGAAAAGTGACTCAGCTACATTACGCTTCACACGCACACAACAATAACTCCTTTCATTTTATTTATTTATAGTTTTACATAAACAGGTAATACACACACCACATCTGCGAAACACCGGATGAAATAGACTGTGAAAAATGTGAAAATCCATTTGAGGAAAAAACTGTAAGTAAAATGACACAGTGAGTAATGCTACATAGATGGCACAGTCAGTAGGGAAAATACATTTCGCAGTTCAGTGTAAAAACACCCATAATTTATTATGCTATAAAGGCCTCGGCCATAATTAAATTCTAAATAATTAAACTGTTGCCCGGAGCTCTGTTTTCCTGACATGTGTAATAGTGGTGTTACAATACACTCCATTTGTTATGCGCTAAAATGCCCTCCTGCCACGGATTGTGCCACCCCCCCCCCCCCTACATAATCTCTATCAAATGTTATATTTTATATATAACATAATATATAAGAACATAAATTCATACATTTAAGGTTTACAAATGACAAATTGCACAAAATGAATTTTATTATAAAATAAGCTGTATGAAAATATTATATAATAAATAATATATATATATTTTTCATATACAACATGTTTATTTTTAGATAGCTTATTTTGTAATTAAATGTATTTATTTCGTTTACAATATTTATTTAGTGTAAACATTTTTGTACTATATAAAATAAACGAAATTAACGAAAATGTTTATGCCACGAACTAAACATTTTATGAGACTTTCTATTAATGGTCTCAATGGCTGACACATGCCTAGGATTCATTATAATAGTAATATCATATTTGATAATCATAAACCTATGAATTTATGTTCTAATATAAGGTTTGATAGAGATTATATAGGGGGGTAATCCGTGGCAGGGGGGCATGTAAGCGCATAACACTGGGTTCACAATTTGACAAATTAGTTCAATGCACCAAGGAGACTGCTAATATTCGGCATTACACTAATATGTACAGTACGTGGTGAAAGACTTAGGGGGCCAGTTCTCTTTAGTACAGATTTAGTTATATGTTTATCATGTGTGTGTTATTTAAGATTAAGTCATATGCTAATATTTCCAAAGGTAAGTTTAAAATAACTAACTAACTAAATACCTAAACAACACAGAAAATGCATAATGCAAAATGCATGCCTCTAAAGAAATCACCACATTACATAACAGACCACTTTTCATATGAAAACATAAAACATAATGAATATAAATGCAAGTTGGATAATGTACCAGGAAGTACACTCAGTTATTTGATTTATAAAACTGATTAGATTTTTTTTTTCATTCATTGGTGTCGGTTGTGTCTTTTTGTCTGTTGTGCCTGGTAAAAGGCCGTAACAACCAAGTTAAAAAGCCTGTGACTTTCCAGTAATTACACTGTGCAAACAAACCCAGGCTTAGGAATGAGACAGAAATCTGAAAGGTGAATTTGATCAGAACTTTGTTTGATCTTCATCATACCAAGAGTGGAAGGATCAAAAGGGTATTGCGGTCCAAACACAAGAACTTTAACAACTGAGAAAATCACAGAATTATTGAGATGCTTTCAGTTTTTGTAATGTGTATTTGTAACACACTGAGACAGAAGCTACAGCAGCTTAAACAAATCAAAAGTCTACAAGAATAAAATGCATAATTCAGTGAAGTGAAGTACACTGAGCTGTTAACTGATGCAACACTTCCTTAATGTCCCACAACACAGGCATGAAAGACCTGGCTCTAGTTGATGAGAATGGAAAAAAGGAGGAGCATGGTGTAGTAAGGAGCTTTTACAGGAGTCGCACATGAGGTGCCGTTACTAGGTGAGAGACTATTCATTAGTACAAGGCAGTAAATCAAGCAACTGAAATTCCACTGGTTTTAAAGGTAAGGTTATTTGATAGTCCTTGATTAAATACTGTATGTTGCGGAAAAAAATGTCAAAGTAATTGATTGAAATGAGATGAACAAGTTGTTGGCGATGGTAGCAAGGAAAAGCTCCCTTTGGGTGAATACACACCATATAAATAAATAAATAAATAAATATAGCGTTTGGAATCACTTGCAAATTTCTTTGTTTATTTTCTACATTTTACAACAATACTGGGGATTTTAAAACTATGAAATAAAACATATGGCATTAGGTGATTATATAACAATAACAACAGTCATTAGTTATTTTAAGACACCGAGGTCAACCACTCTGGAACAGATCTGACAAGAACAGTATTATCAAGTGCATTTGCAAAACCTACCAAGTACCTAAAGAAACTGACTCTCATGAAGACCTTCCCAGGAAAGCAAGATCAAAGCTTACCTCTGCTGCAGAGGAGAAATTCATTTTCTGCTGATTTCTGAGTCACCAGCCTCAGAAATCACCAATTAACAAACAGCACCTCAGATTAGAGGCGTTATGAAGCTTTACAGAGCAGAAGTAGCAGATATACATCTCAATATCAACTGTTCAGAGGACATTATTGGATTATTGCATATTTTGGACGCCTTCAGTATTGTTTTACAATGTAGAAAGAAATAAAAAGCAGGAATGACCATGCAGTTTTGATCCCAAGTCATCCATAACTTTTGAGACGTATACAGTGGACATAAAAAAGAATAAACCTCTCCTTCAAAATAATCACATTTTGTTGCTTTTCAGGATGAAAAGACAGACAGTTTTTGTTTTATCCATCTGTATTTCCTCAGTGCAACTTTTAATATCAAAGTGAAAGAAAAACATGTCAGAAAAAAAGGAGAAAAAAACAAACAAACAAAAAAAATCTGCTGATTTGGGAAAGCAACAACAACAACAACAACAACAACAACAACAACAACAACAACAAGAAAACCATTTTTGGTGGGCCACAATCCATTTGACTTTCGAGTGTGATCACCTGTGATCATTTTTTAAAGCTGGAGCATTTCAGTCCCTGGTCGTGCAACTGAAGCAAACAGCCAACTATGGCAAGGCACTGTCAAAAGATCTTCGAGCTAAAGTTGTGCACTTAGCCAGGAGACGGACAAAGGCTAGAAGTAATAAAGTCTATTGTTAAGTAAAGTCTGTTATTAAGAAGTGGAAGATATTTGGTCCAACATAGATCCTCGCGGGATCAGGACGTTGCTCCTAACTGGCCTACAGAAACTCTGAAGCAGTTGCAGGAAATGATGACCAAGAGCAGTTATTGTGTGCATGTGACAACAATATCACAAATTCTCCACAAATGTGGCTTGTCTGGCAGAAATCCAATACAGCTCACCAGCCAAATAATATCATTCCTACCTAATGACCCAAAGCACAGAGCAAAACTGACCACACAGTGGTTGAAGGAGAATAAAGGTACAGTCATTGCATGGCCTAGTCTGAGCCCAGACTTAAACCTCATTAGAAAACTGTGAATGACTTGAAGTCTGCAGTCCACAAACGCTCACCATCAAATTTACCTCAAGTTGAGCAGTTTTGCAAAGAAGAGTGGGCAAATATTGCAAAGTCTAGATGTGCAACGCTTTATGTGCCGTTGAGATGATGATTAGCTTGACTTGACTGAGTTTACAAATCGTTTTTAGGAGGGGCTGATTTCCATACCAGTGATTCTGTTATTATTATTTTTTATTTCTTTCTGACATGTTGGTGTCATATATTTCACTTGGATGTTAAAAGTCGCACTGAGTAAATTTACCTGGATCAAACAAAAACTGTCTTCATCTTAGGCTGAAAAGCAAACAATTTGTAAAGGGGATTATTTTCTATACCCATTCAATTTCACATATTTATATAAAATGATCCTTCCTTGATTTGACGTCAGCTTTGTTTAAGAGGATATTTTGTGTAGTGGTGGAATTACAGTACAATACAATACAGTAAACTTAACGAACAGAGGAACCTGAATGTACTACGAAGCTCACTGCTGCCACATACAAAACTCCAAAGACAGTTTTGGCATTTTGGACGAAACCTGATGAACATCTACAAAGCTAGGTTTATCTCGGTTTCTGATTGGCCCCTCCTGACAGCACTTAACAGGCCGTTTTGCGTTTTCATGTGGATAACGATATTTTTTAAAATGTAGGTAGTGTGGACAGAATTATAAAAAAAAATTAAGTAGGAAAATATCAGTTTTTAAAAATACCTGGCTACGTGTGGACATGGCCCGAGATGCTTAGTAAATACAGGCTGAACCCCCGAAAGAAGAGCAACAGTGCCATCCTGTGGTCATTACTAATAATATTCATTCCAACTGAAACATTTACAGCAAAGAAACCAGAAAAAAAAATTACATGTTTTGAAGCTTAACATATGGAAATGTATTGAGAAAATTGGGAGGTTATATATCCTGTAACTAGTCACACTTTGACTCATATTCTATGTACCTTCCACTTAGCCTCTCTGACATTACGCTCTGTTTTGTCAATGGACTGAAGGCACAGTCGATTCACTTCTCACAATTTAGACACCTGTAGTTGAAGGTAGAAAAACAATTAGACAAGTTGGCAAACAATATTCTACAAGCAATGCAAGCCCAAGACTGAGCTAAAAATTGAGCTTAAATACAGACCTGAATTAGGGCAGACAAACTGAAAGACCTGTGCACAAACAGAGGAAGCAGGAAACAGCGACACTCACTCACTCATCACCTATAACGCCTTATCCTGTATTCAGGGTCATGGGGGGCCTGGAGAATATCCCAGGAGACTTAGGGCACGAGCCGGGGTACACTCTGGTCAGGGTGCCAATCCATCACAGGGCACAAACACATTCACACATGACGGGCAATTTGGGGAAAGCCGATTAGGTTAATTTGCATGTCTTTGGACTGTGGGAAGAAACCGGGGCACACAGAGGAAACCCACCAAGCATGGGGAGAACATGCAAACCCCATGCACACAGAGGCTGGGAATTGAACCTGGCCCCTGGAGATGCAAAGTGACAATGCTAACCACTAAGCCAGTGTGCTAATAAAAAAAAGTACACTAAACAAACATCTTCAAGAAAGTGCACAGCGCCCACCTGGGGCCCCTCCTGACCTCACACCAACTAATCATAAGACCACGCATCCTATTTACCACACTGCTCATTTCATTAATATAAACCAGATTAAATTTTTTATTTTATTTGTCACATACACAACCGTGCACAGCATGATATCCAGTGAAAACCATATACTGTTCGTGACCTAAAAAAAAAATTAGGTTAGAATAGAAAGACTAAAATTTCTTCAATTAAAATAAATAAAAGAGTAAAGGTACACATCTAATTTACAATGTTTCTACAAAAACATAATTAAAATATAAAAATTACATTAGGAGGTACACATCACTCATAGTACCCAAAAACTGATTTTTTGATTCTAACTGAAGTTGAAGTTGACTTTGATTACAACTGAAACAAAATAAAAATTAAACTTTTAATTTTCGCCTTTAAATAGGCATTTATCAGGTGATTATGCGGTGATCATTACTACTAGTATAAAATAAAGGCCTGACTCACATCACATCCAGTCAGCAGCTCCGCTCGCCATAAGAAGTGCTGGAAGATTCGTTGCGAATGGTCCAATCACATGAGGCCAAATATTTTAAAACAATATTGAGTCACTAAGAACAAAAGTTCTTAAAAATCCAGTTCAGAGGTCAGCCTCAGGTCACATGCTTTTCAAAAATTTACGCGCCTACATAGACACTCGTTTGTCCGGCGACCCCGCGTACACCAACACAAATGAACGTAATACAGTTTAGATTTTTTTTAATTGCCAATAAATTATATTAAGAAATACAGCGGAATATTGTGACTAAATGACTTTATTTCATTATTAAAATAAATGATTATTATGATAAATAATTACATGTTAAAGGAGCATTCTTCTCTGCCTAACTTTAAGGGGGGCGGCGCCCCTGCACCCCGTATTGACCAGCCGCCACTGCCTCACACGTTAAATAGTGAGGTAAATTAGTCCGAAATTCATGTTCACATAATGTATTTTTGTGTACTGTCGAGAAAAAACATCTTTTATTAAATCCATAAGTAGTTGTATGTCCTTAACAGAAATGCTTGACATAAACGTCAGTTATATTTCAACACTAAGCAATATTAATACAAATCAGCAATATTAATATTGAATTTCTAAATATCAGTGGTCACTGCCAGAGTTGACTTAATAAATTTAATCAATAGGGTAACCATCATAAAATTGACAGCATCATCTTCTACAGATCTGGCCATTAAGAATGCGCGCACATATACAGTAATTATGCGAATGTCCTTATTCGTGAATGTCAACATGTCTTCATTAAAACGTAAAAATGTGTCGAGCACCATCAGAAGACATGAAGGAACAAATATAAACATGAAGTGCTTCGGGCTTTTTATAAAAATAACCATCTGGCTTTTTTGCTGTTTGTGTCCAGCATTGAATAATTATTTCATCCATTATTTGACCACGGCTGGAAATAATAGCTGGAATGTGATTGTGGATTTATGACTGAAATAAAGCTTTTCATCAGCGTGCGTGAACCCGCGGCTCGTACTTTCACTTTACAAAAGGTGCAGACATACTCCCCCAGAAAGTCATCGCCTCTTGCAATAATGCAGATCAAACATACATCACCTGACCATAAATTAAAAGAAATGTCTAAGCATATACGCAAAATGTATTTCACTTAAATATTACAGATTAAAATAAGAAAAGTAGATGTGTTTAGCTCCAGTTCATTGTGATGTGGACAAAAGGTCCTGGAAGGAAACAGGTTTTATTATTTTACAAAAACCTGAATATATTCAGTAAATTTATGAATTACACTCAAAGTATCAAATCCAACTATGAAGTCTGATTTAATTGATACCATTAAACATTTTATTTGTTTCTATTTATGTTTATGTTTTACTGGCGAAATATATTTTAGGCAGAGACGTCTGCTCGGTCTTGTTAATTCTTTTTAAACCCCTCAATTCTGCCAAAATCTGCCAATGCGCCCCATGCCCGGGTGGCCGTAGAACGGAATGGAGTGGCTCCATTGGAGGACCTCGGTCCTTAGGGCATGGGGTACGTAGAATCGTCCAGGTGGCACACCTGCCGGTTTGGTCTCCGTGGCCTGTGCCTGGCGGACCCTCGTCTCCAAATCCCAACAGAGTGGTGCGATGATTTTGGATGGTGGGAGAACAGGTGCGGGGTCCGTCCGGGGGGCGTCTTCCTCATGTTGTTGGGAGAGGGCGTTGGTCTTGGTGTTCTTTGACCCCAGGCGGTAAGACAGATGGAAATTCTATTGTTCAAAGAAGAGTGCCCACCGCGCCTGTTTCGAAGAGATTAGATTTTGGTGATCGGTCCAGACGATGAATGGCTCTCCGGCGCCCTGGAGCCAGTGTCTCCATTCCTCCAAAGCCCACTTTATGGCCAGCAGCTCGCGGTCCCCTACTCTGTATTGATGCTGAGTGGGATCACATTTTTTGAAGAAGAAGCTACAAGGGTGTAGCTTCTGATCTAGACCTCACTGGGAGAATTGGAGCAGTGGTGAATCGGTGGCAGAGTTCATGAAATGTGGAGATGGCAGCAGAGTTAAGATGAGAAGATGGTCGGGTCAGGGCGGTTAAAGGAGCTGCAACTGTACTGTAGTCCTGGATAAAGCAACGATAGAGATTCGCAAACCCGAGAAACTTTTGAAGTTGCTTAAGTGTCTTGGGTAGGGGGCCAATGACGCACAACTTTTAGCTTCTGCGGGTCCATGGCCACACCCTGGGGCGAGATGACAAAACCCAGGAACGTGGTGGAGCACTTGTGAAAAGTTCTCCAACTTACAGTACAGTTGATGGGCGAGCAATCTCTTAAGTACCGCTCTGACATGCTGGATGTGTTCATTGACGGAGCGGGAGTAGATGAGAATATCGTCCAGGTAGACGAAGACCCATCTACCTAGCATGTCTCTCAGGACGTGATTAATAAACTGTTGAAAAACTGCAGGTGCGTTGCAAAGTCCAAATGGAATGACTAGGCTCTCATAATGTCCAGTAGGTGTGATGAAGGCTTTCACTCATCACCCTCTCTGATGCGCACCAAGTTGTAGGCGCTCCGGAGGTCCAACTTGAAATGGTGAAAATGGTGGCACCAGAAAGGGCGTCCAGGGCAGAGTTGGTAAGAGGCAGTGGGTGATGATTCTTGACAATGATGTTGTTAAGCCCCTAGGATCTACACAAATACATCTGTGATCTAGCAACACACACTCAATCAAAGAAGCAACTTGAATCAGTGAGTACTCACTGAACAGTCGACGAAACGTCGGACAAGGCATGGGCGAACTCAATGACTGAGCGATGTGAAGCTCAGTCATTGAAGATGACTCATTACCTAGAAGATAGGTCGTATGAGGTGACATGGAGGGGATCTACATCTGCCCCATGTAGACTCTCTTCTTGTGTCCCGCAGGGCTCAATACTTGGTCCCCTCCTGTTCTCCCTCTATACCCGGTCTCTTGGTAAGGTCATATCATCGCATGGATTTTCATACCATTGTTATGCAGATGACACTCAACTTATTCTCTCCTTTACTCCCTCTGACACTCAGGTTTCCACACGGATCTCAACATGTCTGGCAGACATCTCATCCTGGATGGCAGCTCATCAGCTGAAACTCAATCTGAGTAAAACCGGACTGTTGTTCATCCCTGGTGACTCATCTCCAGGTCACAATCTTGTGATATCCTGGACAACAATCAAATCACTCCTTCAGCCACTGCTTGCAATCTTTTGGTAACCGTGGACAATCATCTGTCATTTTTCCCACACATTGTTAACCTTACTCGCTCTTGTAGATTTCTTCTTTACAATATCAGAAGAATCCGCCCATTTCTTTCTTCACAGGCTACTCAGGTGCTTGTTCAGTCCCTTGTTATTTCAAGACTGGACTACCTCAACTCACTCCTGGCTGGCCTGCCTCTGTCCACGACTCGTCCTCTGCAACTGATTCAGAATGCAGCAGCATGTCTCGTTTTCAATCTTCCCAAGTTCTCCCACACCACCCCACTCCTGCACTGGCTTCTTGTAGCTGCCCACATAAAATTCAAAACACTGATGCTTGCCTATAAAGCAAAAAATGGACCAGCACCCACTTACCTCTCTGCTCTAATCACACCACGCACTGCGCCGCGTTCCCTCCGGTCCTCCAGCACTGCTCGCCTCGTCCCACCATCTCTCAGGGATCGAGGGCGGCATTCATCCAGACTCTTTTCTGTTCTGGCACCGAGGTGGTGAAACGAACTTCCTCTAGATGTGCGTACAGCAGAAACTTTGACGATCTTTAAACAACGACTCAAAACCTATCTATTTTTCCAGCACTTACAGGACTTAAGTTTTTAAGTTAACCTAAAAGAACTATAAAATTCTATACAAAAAATACACAATAGAAAAAGTGCACGTGCAAATGTGCAAACCAGAGGTACATGACAGACACAACAATGTAACACAACAGGACTTTTTTTTAAATTTGAGGTAGTGGGAAGAGCAGCAGTAAACAATTTACATTGTGAGAAGAATATGGTGTGGAAATAGCAGTGAAATAAATATCGTGCAAACATTGAGAAGAGCAGCACAGGTAGGTAGGTATGAGCAGATTGAGATGGATGTATATCAGTGTGATTGTGCATGTGTGTTTATCAGTTCAGTCCAGATGTTATTTAGTTCATCTGAGTGATTTGTGTGTGTGTGTGTGTGTGTGTGTTTATCAGTCCAGTCTCTTTGTGTAGAGGAGATGGATGGCTTGTGGGTAAAAACTGTTACATAGTCTGGATGTGAGTGCCCGAATGCTTCGGTACCTTTTTCCAGATGGCAGGGTGAAGAATGAGTGTGAGGGGTATGTCCGGTCAGCCACAATGCTGGTGGCTTTGCGGATGCAGTGTGTGGTGTAAATGTCTTCGATAGAGGGGAGAGAGACCCCGATGATCTTCTCAGCTGTCCTCACTATCCGCTGTAGGGTCTTGTGGTCTGATATGGTGCAATTCCCAAACCAGACAGTCATGTAGCTGCTCAGGATGCTCTCAATGGTTCCTCTATAGAAGGTGGTGAGGATCGGTGGTGGAAGCTGTGCCTTTCTCAGCCTTCTCAAGAAGAAAAGACGTTGTTGGGCTTTCTTGTGCAAAGAGCTAGTGTTGAGGGACCAGGTGAGGTTCTCCTCCAGGTGGACACTCAGGAATTTTGTACTCTTACGTATCTCCACAGGAGAGCCGTCGATGCTAAGCGGAGAGTGTCCTCCTGAAGTCAACATCCATCTCTTTGGTCTTATTGATGTTCAGAGACAGATTGTTGTCCTTACCCAAGTCAGTTAGCCTCTGCACATCCTCTTTGTACGCTGACTTGTCGTTCTTACTGATGAGATCCACCGCGGTTGTGTCATCTGCAAACTTGATATATATATATATATATATATATATATATATATATATATATATATATATATATATATACATACATTTTCCCCCCTCTTGCTATGGTACCTTTACTAACATGTAAAACTATTTATTATAATAAGTAGTGCAGAGGTGTATAATAAACCGAAAAGATGAACACAAAAAAGATGGACAGCTATTATTTAATTATCATAATTATAATAATCATTATTTATCAACAACATCCATCCACCAATGCAGTATGTCTGCATTTTATCGATAAATCACATGCGTTTATCACCTTTTGATCAAAACGCTGCCTTTTGTAAAGTGAAACTGTGAGCTGCAGGTTTGAAATAAATTGTAGATTAAATTTAAAGCACTATTTTGGGCCTCCCATTTCATTATTATAAACATAATTTATGAATTAAACTCAAACTACGTACAGTAGGCTCAACATTTCGGAGCCCAAGCCTCATTTAAATAAAAAATAATAATTAACAAATATTGTAAACAAACAGCACTAGCACAAGTTTAGAAAAAAAAAAAAAACTATAAATAGATGCTGAATTATTTTTAAGGTGTACCTGCTGGCACTATTCTTATATTGCGCTTTATCAGGGTAAATAGTTCAGTGACAACCCCATAAAATTCCATATACTGTAAATAGGTTCTGTACATCTGTATGACTAAACTGAGATGCCCACCCCTGTGAAAATGGCGAATTCAGGGAAAGCTCCCCCCGCAAGAGGTTTTGTCTGGATCACTGAGCTTCTACGGATTCTAAAATTGACATTGTTACTGTTTTTTAATACCTGCAGTGAAGAGTCTGAGAATTTATTTACCATAAGCTTTGTTGTATTGTTTTTAATTGCTCTATACACAACCTATGATTTCATGCTATTTTACCAATGGAATATTTTTTATGTTACACTCTAAAAACTGCTGGGTTATTTTAACTGTTACTGGTTACTGTTTTAACCACTGCAGAGATAGTTAATCAGTGGTAGTTTTCACTACTACTATTAATGATAAGAATACTGAATGGAGAAAGTGCAGTCAAATAAGTAGGAGAGGAGAGTATTGTAGAAGAGAGGAAAATGAAGAATAAATACATATCAGTATTTAAAGATTGAGGTCGACACGTTTATAAGCTCTGTCGCTTCCTGTCAATGGGCGCCTAAGAGAGAGAACACATGTTTGGCTCCAGTCGACACAATACTTCAGATTGAAACACGACTGCCCCCTACAGGTAATGAACGGCATTTTCACAGCTTCCCGCAAGCTGCCGCGGAAGTGCGCGAGATCCCTTTTCTCAAAACGTGCATGTGTGTGTGTTGCTGCTTAAGTTTTTATAATAGCAATTTGCATATACTCCAGAATGTTATGAAGAGTGATCAGATGAATTGCATAGTCCTTTGCCATGAAAATTAACTTAATCCCGAAAAAACTTTCCACTGCATTTCATTGCTGTCATTAAAGGACCTGCTGAGATCATTTCAGTAATCGTCTTGTTAACTTAGGTGAGAATGTTGACGAGGTTAGAATGGCAGACTTGACATGTTAAAAGGAGGCTGATGCTTGAAATCATTGTTCTTTCATTGTTAACCATGGTAACCTGCAAAGAAACACGTGCAGCCATCATTGCGTTGCATAAAAATGGCTTCACAGGCAAGGATATTGTGGCTACTAAGATTGCACCTAAATCAACAATTTATAGGATTATCAAGAACTTCAAGGCATCCAAGAAGCATCTCCGAAAGAGGATTCAGCTGCGGGATTGGAGTGCCACCAGTGCAGAGCTGCTCAGGAATGGCAGCAGGCAGGTGTGAGCGCATCTGCATGCACAGTGAGGCGAAGTGTTTTGGAAGATGGCCTGGTGTCAAGAAGGGCAGCAAAGAAGCCGCTTCTCTCCAAAAAAAAAAACATCGGGGGCTGATTGATCTTTTGCAAAAAGTATGGCGAATGGACTGCTGAGGACTGGGGCAAAGTCATATTCTCGGATGAAGCCTCTTTCCAATTGTTTGGGGCATCTGGAAAAAGGCTTGTCCGGAGAAGAAAAGGTGACGCTACCATCAGTCCTGTGTCATGCCAACAGTAAAGCGTCCTGAGACCATTCATGTGTGGGGTTGCTTCTCATCCAAGGGAGTGGGTTCACTCACAATTTTGCCCAAAAACACAGCCATGAACAAAGAATGGTACCAAAACACCCTCCAACAGCAACTTCGTCCAACAATCCAACAACAGTTTGGTGAAGAACAATGCATTTTCCAGCACGATGGAGCACCGTGCCATAAGGCACAAGTTATAACTAAGTGGCTCGGGGGCCAAAACGTTTAAATTTTTGGGTCCATGGCCTGGAAAGTCCCCAGATCTTAATCTCATTGAGAACTTGTGGTCAATCTTCAAAAGGCGGGTGACAAACAAAAACCCACTAATTCTGACAAACTCCAAGAAGTGATTATGAAAGAATGGGTTGCTATCATACTGGACTCCATTTAATTAAACACATCTCCTGTTATACTGAACTTCCATTCTTACACTGTATTATGCTGATCAATTCCTGCTATCTGTTTTCACCCAGATGAGGATGGGTTCCGTGTTGAGTCTGGTTCCTCTCAATGCTTCTTCCTATTACCATCTCAGGGAGTTTTTCCTTGCCACCGTCGTCCTCGGCTCGCTCATCAGGAACAATCTCATGATTTTGATTCATACACATTCACATTTCTTACAAACTTACTTCTTTTGATTATGTAAAGCTGCTTTGCGACAATGTCAATTGTTAAAAGTGCTATACAAATAAAATTGAATTGAATTCCCATAGTGCACTTTGATCATGTGATGAGGTACTCACCCGAGGCAAATTAGTTAATTAGTTCAGTATAAATAATTAGTTCAGTATAAATAGGCATATCATTAGTTCAGCTTTTGTCTTTCATCTGTTGTGCTGTATGTGCTATACTGTTCTGTTTTGCCATGCTTACTATTGTTTTGGTTCTCTGTAAGTCCTTGGTTTGGTTCATGTTCATTTTACACAAACATTTTTGCTCTTCATGTAAATAAGAATTCATTTTAAACCTTCTGTTCTCACCTACAGTATCAGAATAGACCTGAAAGTCACTCGTCCTTTTGATCATAGTATGGTTCTTGATGGCCCACTGCCGCTCCCACACTATAAGTGATAAAATGTCACTCTGATTATATTTACTTGCTAGGGAGAAATGCTCCTGTGATAATTAAATCATATGGTGAATTGGCTTGCTTTAATACATGTTTAGGAGTTAAGTCTGTGTTGGGGCAGACTATAATTTCTCACATAGTGGTTTTTGAGAATCAATATGGTGGTGTAGGTATTTGGCATTGCCTTCAATAAGGGTTTGTCTTGTAAATTTGGCAGAGCTTTGGATCTTAATTTTTAGTTAGTGCAGGAGATTGTTAATGGCTCATTTTTTGAAGTATACAGTGTAATTATTTTAAATATGTTATGGGTTTTGTGACTAGTTCTTTGCATTAATACTTTGTTTCTGCTGTGTGCTCTTACTTTGCAAATGTGAGTGAGTTAGGGTTAGCTGTGCTGAAATTTGGTATGTATAGTATTTGGGGCCCCCTGATGAAGTGTACAAAGTTTGGGAGCTGTAGCCCTAATCCTAACCCTAACCCTAAGATCTTAATGATTCATATAGCATTTAAAGAATTCGATCAGGATGCTTATGAATACATGCGTTTTTCAGGGCCTTCTAGGCCCTTGGACCTGGTTCAGAGGTCAAACATGCACTGGATGTTTGGTCCTATTTTGGAGGAACAGAACGTCTGAATCCCTCGTGTCATACCATGATGTAAAGGTGGCATTCTAAGCTTTCATTTAAGCTCTTAATGATTCATATAGTGTTTAAAGATTCATATAGCATGGCCTAGAAGGCTATGAAAAACGCATCTATTCATAAGCATCCAGATCAAATTCTTTAAATGCTATATGAATCATTAAGAGCTTAGGGTTAGGGTTAGGAACATAGTGTTTAACCAGTGCCCTCTCACGAGGGACCGGAAATGCACGGGCCATCCCCCAGGACCCCGGTTGCAGTCGATCCCCGGATCGTATTTGTTGAATGGGACGTCGTCCCTGTTTTTTATAGTGGACCTCCGTCCACTGTTCTTGAGCTCTATAGCTCATTCCTTCAAATCTTTAATGAATTCAAACCAAATAAAATCAAATGAATTCAAATCAAATCAGGTTTAGTAGATTTTAGATAAATTAGATTTATTTCATACTATAATGAAAAAAAAATGTATATGTCAACTATAAAATATAAAAAATAATAAATAAATGAAAAGACTCCCAAAAGTTGAAAACTAAAATGTGCCCAGTCGCGACGTTTCGACTGAAAATGGTCTTCTTCAGGCAAGGGCACTAAAACAAAAAATGGCTACAGGCTTTTAGCAGGTAAATCAATGTTTCCTCTCTCACAATCAAAGCACAAATGAAGTCCCATTGTCCTCACCCCTATATATCCCCTCTCCCCACTATAACTCCTCCCACTTTTAAATATCCTTAAAATTATTTTTCCTCCTGCTCCAAATTTAAGCCAGTTTGTATTTATTTTCTAAAAAATATTTTGTATTACCTAGATTTTATCCCCTATATATTTTTTATATATTTTACCATTTATTTTATCTTTTAAGATATTTTAACCAATTTATTAACTATATTATTTTCTTTTGCTCATTATTAAGAATTAAATTTAAAATTATGGATTTTCTTCTCAGGATAACATAAAGTAATTTTTATAGATAAAATAATGTGTTTAAATGTTTGAAAAAAATAGGTAGGGTTAAAAACTAATCAAAGTAAGCTTAAGTTTGGGACTTAGGGTTAAGTCTTTTTGGGGTTTCAATTTTGGATTCAGGGAATAGGGTTAAAAAGGTTATGATTAGATTTTAGGATTAGGGTTAGGGTTAGGGTTAGGTTTTTGAAAATGTATATTTAAAATGGGTCCACCTTGTGGTTGATGTGCACTGGCAACAGTTGTGCATTTTCTGGTTCCCCACTGATAAGGTTCCCAGCTCAGGATCAAAACTAAAATAGAAGATAAAATTAAACCATAAATTTAATAAGAAATATAAAATAGTTAAAAATTCATCTATATACATACATAAATAAACAAAGAGAAGAAAAAGAAGAAATAGACAAACAAAATAAATTAATGAAAAAAAAAAAGGGGGGGGAAAGGAAAAGAGGGTAGGTGGGGTAGTAATGTGGGTAAAAATTAAGATTATGATTTGGGGTGAGGGTTAGAAACAGATAGGGTTATTGCTGTTTAGGGTACTGGTTATGATTAGGGGCCCGAGGGGGTAGGGTTATAGTTGCTTGCAAATGACGGTTATGGTTAGGGTAGGAGGGGATGGGACTGTACAAAATTAAGATAATTGTTAAGGTTAGGGGAGGGAACGATATTGGTGGGTAAAAGGGGAGAGGTGGGGTGGCAAAAAAGAAAAGGAAGTTAAAAATAAAGAAGATTGTTTTAAGAAAATTAGGTGGTTCCTGTCCATAAAAGAAGTCGCATTTTTAATCCAAGAAATTTGAAGTTAAGGGGAAGTGCTACATTAAAAAAGTGCTATATTATTTAAGTGCAAAGTAAATTAAATTAAGTGCTTAAACCAATAAATCACACATCACCACGCTCATGCAAATAAATAAATAAATAAATAAATAAATAAACTTAAATTATGCCCTTAATTCCTTATTAAGTATCTTCTGACCAAACCAAGGTACCTTTATTTTATAGACTGACTAAAATCAAAATTAGTCCTTCTCTAACCAACCTAATTGACCTACCATATGAAATATAAAAGATATAATACTGATAAAAACAATAAATTAAAACCATTGAGATACGAGTCCCCGGTTCCCGTTTTTGCTCTCAGAACTTTATTTGGTCGCACCACAGATCAAACAATTGCTGTGCAGTACCTGATGTCCAGTGAATTCCGTCTTTTTCGACCTGAAATAAAAGTTTGTTCAATTCGAGCAGAGGGTACCCGCACTCATCGATGTAGTCATTAAGTGCGTTTAGATTCTGCTGCTCCTGTAAAGGCAAAACATCAGAAAATTGAATGAACGGTGTATATATGGTTGCATTTGGAAAGGCCTCTTGCGCCGCCCTCCAGAGACCCTGTAATTGCTTAATTCCCGTTTTTCGTGGATGTTGTGCTCTATTGTTTAATCCTACTGCTAAAACAACTTTTTGTGTCTGTGGATGGGGTTGTAATTTACGGAAAATTTTGGAAATGTGTAGGTAATTGGCCCCCGGAAAACTATCTACTTGTATATTACTGTCTTTAATCTTGGGGATTCTGGAAAGATTTGAGTCCCCTATGAAAAATCGGTTTGTGTATTTTAATGGACCAATCAACTCCTTTTCTATCGGTGTTAATGTGTCTATATGGTTTATTTGGTAAACTCACCCTGTCTATGATGTCTCCGCCTGAGGAGTCAGGAGACGACCACTCGGGTTTCAGCGCCATATATGATTCTAGAGAGTCAGATTCAGAGCGGGTGTTTGAAAGAGATTTCTCTTTAATATTCCCAATCATCCTGATCCCTCTCCGACCACTGGTCGCCTCATCCGAGCAAGTCTCCCCCTCCTCAGACCCGAGACCTGTATTTAAAGAAAAACCATCCATTACACTCTTGTTTTTCATTATTTTATCAGTAGAATCTTTAAACGTTACAGGGCTCACCTCTCTGTGATGTACCTGCGCCTGGATTGTGATTTCCTTTTTGTTGGTACTAATGGGTTCTGTAATCAAAGGAACCAACTCACGTAAACAGGAAGGCGGTGTTTCAGTCCTTAATGTAGTAATTCTAGTGTTATGGTTATACCTTAATGTCGGTGCTGAATTAGTCCGTTTAAGAACGGAGGCGTATGACTGTGGGCCAGGATCCCTCAGGAGAGTAGCCTGCTTTTCAAGGATGGTATCCTTACAAGTAGCCAGTGTACTCTCCTTTAATCTATGTTTAAATCTGCCCCTGGCCCACTTCACCGCCACCGTCCACTCCGGCTCAATGAACTCACTAATGTGTTCCATGAGGTCAATGATCACTTGTGTATAGTGCTCTGACAAGATGTACATGTTGTTGTTCATCCAAGCTAGTGTGTTTCGTTTAATCTTTTCTAAAGTACTGTCTTGTGGTGAAGCTGGTTTTATGAACTGTGTAAGTTTGTTAGCTTGTTTGTGCATTCCTCCTGGAAATCTTCCTGTCTGTATCGAATTCTCCACTACTTCAGAATGATGTGTTGCTTGTATGAGTTTAAAATAACGTTTAATTAAAAGTTTGTCCAGCCCATAATTTGTGTGTGATGATACCAGAGGCTGCATATGTTCCCCATTCCCCATCCCTGACTGATCACCCAAAACTGCAAATCTGTTCCGTAATTCCACCATCTCAAGTCTTCAAAACAGAATAAGACCACTAACCAAACTTTGTGAGGATTTTCAAGATCGTCTTGGTCCTTTCAGGCTCCAGAAGAATTCTGTCTTCAAGCTTGTGTTGACTTCATTCCATGCTCTGGGTTAAAGTTCTCAGATACCCTGGTTTGAGAATCCTCCAACAGCTCCAGGCCGGCTTGGGAGAGGGGAAGGATCGAGAGATAAAAAAGAGCAAAGCAAGAAAACAAGGGAGAGAAAAACTCAAAGAAATCAAGAAAGAAAATAAAATAAAAAACCAGAGCTCTGGAAAAATTAAAAAAGGTTATCCTTTCTTTGGTTATCCTCAATGTTTGTAATGTTGGTAAAAGTCCATCCTGAATCTGTATCTTCTTATGTGGATTAAAAAGTCAATCTTTATTTTTATTCAAAGACTAAAAATGGTGAAAAACAAATCAACTAAAGAAAAGCATTTTTTTTAAAAAAAAGGTTCCAGTCAGAGATAAAAACCTAAAAAAACCTGACGTTTCGCATCTAAATGATGCTTCCTCAGAGGTTTATAAGGTAGAAATGAAGAACAAGGCCTCTATTTATCTAAAAATGTGTGCTTGTATGTGAGCACAGACAAACTTTGTGTTGTAAAACCAGGAAATGAAATTGTGATTGGTTGCTTAAACAGGAGCAGCTTCATCTATGGTTCAAAATTCCCTCCAAAAGGGGCGGTACTATAATGAAAGAACCTGATTGGTGACCTTAATTTGAGGCATCCATATTGGAATTTGCCTTTATCAAAATAAGGGTCCTCCAAAACTCCATTAAAATTATTTTCAAAAAAAGGAGTCCCCATAAATTTCATATTATATATGGTGTTAGTGTGTAGGAATCAGGAAAATGCACAAAGGCACTGGCAAGGTTAGGTTTTTGAAAATGTATATTTAAAATGGGTCCACCTTGTGGTTGATGTGCACTGGCAACAGTTGTGCATTTCCTGGTTCCCCACTGATAAGGTTCCCAGCTCAGGATCAAAACTAAAATAGAAGATAAAAT
The DNA here is from genome assembly GCA_013621035.1 of Clarias magur. Taxonomy (NCBI): domain Eukaryota; kingdom Metazoa; phylum Chordata; class Actinopteri; order Siluriformes; family Clariidae; genus Clarias; species Clarias magur. The sequence goes on along the minus strand of QNUK01000852.1, from coordinate 21,200 downwards.
TAAACCATAAATTTAATAAGAAATATAAAATAGTTAAAAATGTATCTATATACATACATAAATAAACAAAGAGAAGAAAAAGAAGAAATAGACAAACAAAATAAATTAATGAAAAAAAAAAAGGGGGGGGGAAAGGAAAAGAGGGTAGGTGGGGTAGTAATGTGGGTAAAAATTAAGATTATGATTTGGGGTGAGGGTTAGAAACAGATAGGGTTATTGCTGTTTAGGGTACTGGTTATGATTAGGGGCCCGAGGGGGTAGGGTTATAGTTGTTTGCAAATGACGGTTATGGTTAGGGTAGGAGGGGATGGGACTGTACAAAATTAAGATAATCGTTAAGGTTAGGGGAGGGAACGATATTGGTTAGGGTTAGGGTTAGGGTTAGGGTTAGGGTTAGGTTTTGGGGTTTGGGTTAGCGGTTAGAAGTTAGGGTAAGGAGAAGAGTGGTTAAGTCTTAGGGTTGAAGAAGAAGAGGGGTTAAGTTTTTAGGGTTGAAGAAAAAGAGGGGTTAAAATTTTAGGGGTGACAAGATAAAGGGTTATGGTTAGGGTTAGGAAGGAAGATAGGGGATAAAGGTAGAAGATAGAAGTAACACGCTAACCAAAGATGCACAGGCCATCTATGCTGCTGACTGTCAGATTTTGACTTTACTTAAGGTTTAGGGGGGGATTTTATAGTAATTAATTTCTTGATAAATTTTTCTTTGTTTTCTCCTGCAGGTTCCAGGTATGACGTGTTTCCCGGAGAGGTCTGACCAGGTGAGTATGGGTTTGTTATTCTATTTAAGGTGCCGTGTAGGCTTTATGTCTTCCTATCCGTCTGTGTGACACGGATTTATATGTTTTTGGAAAGGTAAGTAGCCGATTAGTCATTTTTCTGTTGGTATTCACATTGATATGTGTATGTGGCCTTTTCTTATGTAGGCCCTGTTCTTCCTCCTCTACCCAATTGGTGTTTTGCTCCTCTCTAACACTTTGGTTGGAGTGTGTGAGAGGCATGTGTTGTTCTTTTTGGGTGGAAGGGAAATCAGAGGCACTGTCAGTGTCGCTGTCTGAATCCCCATCTCTGACCGAGGATGTAGCTGGGGACCCCACAGTGAATGGATCTGTCATAGTGGATGTAGTTTTTTTGTGTGTTTGTGTTTTTGACTGGGGGAGATTTTTTGGAATGGGTGGTGTACTGATCTCAGGGTGTATGTAGGCCTGTCCTGTTGTGTGTGTAGCCTCCGTGTTTTCTGGGGGTGGAGGAGAAGTGGGGAGGACACTGTGTGTGTTTGTTACTTCCTCCACTTCACTGTGTATGGTTGCTACTTCTTCCTCTTCAGCAGAGGATAGACAGGACAAGCACACTTCTTTTATTTGTTTGTGACACTCTTGTATTGTTTGTTCTGTGAATCTTTTGCCAAATCTGCGTTTGGCCCATAGGATGGCAGTGTCGAAACATTGCTCCCAGTCAGTGTAAGAGTAATCTTCCAGGTTGCCCAATTGCTCAATCAGTGCCTCGTGATAGTGTTGTTTGAGGATGAGCATGGTAGTGTAGGCCCAGTTTCGGGCATTACCATCTATAAGGGCCTGTACTACAGAATGTGACATGGACGGTCTGATAACCTCTGACAGATATTGTTCAATTCGGTTTATTGTAGGAGGCTGTCCCTGATTTATATTGTTAGCATGATGTATCACTTTGATGATGTTGAACATGATGACTGTTTTAGTAATGAAATAGGGTTCCTCTGAGTGTTTGGGTTTTGTGTTCTCCTCCTGAATTGTATTTGTGTTTGTCTTTTTTTGCAGGTTTGGATGGCAAGCTAGGGTTAGGGTTAGGGTTAGGTTTAGGGTTAGGGTTAGGGTTAGGGTTAGGGTTAGGGTTAGCGGTTAGGTTTGGGGTTTGGGTTAGCGGTTAGAAGAAAGAGAAAAGTGGTTAAATTTTAGGGTTGGAGAGAAAGAGGGGTTAAGTTTTAGGGTTGAGGGAGAAGAGGGGTTAAGTTTTAGGGTTGAGGGAGAAGAGGGGTTAAGTTTTAGGGTTGAAGAAGGAGAGGGGTTAAGTTTTAGGGGTGAAGAGATAAAGGGTTATGGTCAGATTTAGAGAAGAAGAGAGGAGATGAGGGAAATATCTCCTATTTCTTGAAAGAAATAGGAGTAACACGCTAACCAAGAGTGCACAGGCCATCAATGCTTGATGACTGTCAGATTGACTTTTTTGATACTGGCTTAAGGGGTGTATGATCCTTCATGTTTCATTTTAACTTTTCTCTGTTTTTTTCTGCAGGACGAACGGTTCCAGGTTTGGTGTGTTTCCTGGGGATTTCTGACACGGTAAGTAGGGTTTCTTATTATTTTTTTGAAGGTGCTGTGTGGATTTTGTGTCTTCCTGGATGTCTATGTGATAAGGATTTGTATGTTTTTGGAAAGGTGAGTATCCGATTAGTCATTTTTCTGTTGTTCTTGATATTGGGATGTGTATGTGGCCATTCCCTTTGTAGGCCCTGTTCTTCCTCCTCTACCAAATTGGTGTTTTGTTCCTCTCTCACGCTTGGGTTGGAGTGTGTGAGAGGCATGTGTTCTTTTTGGGGGGAAGGGGAATCAGGGGTACTGTCAGTGTAGCTGTCTGCATCCCCATCTCTGACCGAGGATGTAGCCGGGGACCCCACAGTGAATGGATCTGTCATAGTGGATGCAGTTTTCTTGTGAGTTTGTGTTTTGGACTGGGAGAGATTTTTTGGAATGGGTGGTGTGCTGATCTCCGGGTGTATGTAGGCCTGTCCTGTTGTGTGTGTAGCCTCTGTGTTTTCTGGGGGTGGAGGAGAGGTGGGGAGGACACTGTGTGTGTTTGTTACTTCCTCCACTTCACTGTGTATGGTTGCTACCTCTTCCTCTTCAGCAGAGGATAGACAGGACAAACACACTTCTTTTATTTGTTTGTAACACTCTTGTATTGTTTGTTGTGTGAATCTTTTGCCAAATCTGCGTTTGGCCCATAGGATGGCAGTGTCGAAACATTGCTCCCAGTCAGTGTAAGAGTAATCCTCCAGGTTGCCCAATTGCTCAGTCAGTGCCTCGTGATAGTGTTGTTTGAGGATGAGCATGGTAGTGTAGGCCCAGTTTCGGGCATTACCATCTATAAGGGCCCTTACTACAGAGTGTGACATGGACGGTCTGATACCTCTGACAGATATTGTTCAATTCGGTTTATTGTAGGAGGCTGTCCCTGATTTATATTGTTGGCATGATGTATCACTTTGATGATGTTGAACATGATGACTGTTTTAGTAATGAAATAGGGTTCCTCTGAGTGTTTGGGTTTTGTGTTCTCCTCCTGAATTGTATTTGTGTTTGTCTTTTTTTGCAGGTTTGGATGGCAAGCTCGTGTCCGATATTGTGCTTTGTGCCATGGTGTGGAGGCATTTTGGCCAGATCTGAATGAAGCAGGCCCTGTTCGGGTCTGCGGTTCAAAAAATTGTGGTCTATTAGACCGTTGGTAAGTATTCAGGTAAGTACCTTCATAGTGGGTAGGTGCTGCCCTCATGTGGCGGCCATATTTCACAGCATCTGCATATGAGCAGAATGTCTCTTGCTGTGTATGATATGCTCTGCTGTGTTCTGGATGGGCCCTAGGTCTGTTAGGGGCCTGAGTGGGACGCCTGCGTCTGTGTGTCACCACTGTCCAACCATCATTATCAAGCAGAACCATGTTTGTTTGATTTTGGATATCAAATAGTCAAGTATTATTTGAATGAAAAAATTGTTATTTTTTGAAAATTTTTGAAAAATGCACTTTGAACAAGCCGTTGCAACGTTTCGATTCTTTTAGAATCTTCTTCAGGCTGGCTTGTTCTACAATATTTATAAGAAATTGTCTGAGAAGAGCTTAGAAAGCAAAGGATTTAAGGTTTTGTCTCTGTGTGTCTCTCTGTGTGTGTGTGAATGCTGTCTGAATGGCTGCACTTTCAGCTGTCCCTTTTTAAATCTTAGGGGCGGGACTAAGTTTGAGCTGGCCAATCAGAAAAATAGCTCTCTGTACCACTGTTCTGCTTTGTGGATTTTGTATTTAACAATAAAATAAAGACTTTGAATGATAAATTATGGACTCTTCTTTCAATTTTTCTAGAGTTTTTTCTTTTTCAATGAATTCTGTGGGTTATGAATATATTTTTTAATATTTCCAGAGATTTTTATTAGGAATATATATGATGTTTTTATCCATCAGAGTGTATAAAAATTAATAATTTATTTTTCATAGGGTTTTTCCAGAGATTAGATGGTGTTTTTTATCCATATGAGTCCATGTCTAATAATTATAGATATTTCTGAGGAAGTTTCCAGTCAGAATATAAGTGTTCTATTTATGAAATTGCATAAAATATAGTGATGCACCCCAAAATAGTATATATAATAAGGATTGTGTATAGTTTTCAGTCATGCAAGCACGAGGCACGGGCCAGTTAGGTTTGGGGTTTGGGTTAGCGGTTAGAAGAAAGAGAAAAGTGGTTAAATTTTAGGGTTGGAGAGAAAGAGGGGTTAAGTTTTAGGGTTGAGGGAGAAGAGGGGTTAAGTTTTAGGGTTGAAGAAGGAGAGGGGTTAAGTTTTAGGGGTGAAGAGATAAAGGGTTATGGTCAGATTTAGAGAAGAAGAGAGGAGATGAGGGAAATATCTCCTATTTCTTGTAAGAAATAGGAGTAACACGCTAACCAAGAGTGCACAGGCCATCAATGCTTGATGACTGTCAGATTGACTTTTTTGATACTGGCTTAAGGGGTGTATGATCCTTCATGTTTCATTTTAACTTTTCTCTGTTTTTTTCTGCAGGACGAACGGTTCCAGGTTTGGTGTGTTTCCTGGGGATTTCTGACACGGTAAGTATGGGTTTCTTATTATTTTTTTGAAGGTGCTGTGTGGATTTTGTGTCTTCCTGGATGTCTATGTGATAAGGATTTGTATGTTTTTGGAAAGGTGAGTATCCGATTAGTCATTTTTCTGTTGTTCTTGATATTGGGATGTGTATGTGGCCATTCCTTTTGTAGGCCCTGTTCTTCCTCCTCTACCAAATTGGTGTTTTGTTCCTCTCTCACGCTTGGGTTGGAGTGTGTGAGAGGCATGTGTTCTTTTTGGGGGGAAGGGGAATCAGGGGTACTGTCAGTGTAGCTGTCTGCATCCCCATCTCTGACCGAGGATGTAGCTGGGGACCCCACAGTGAATGGATCTGTCATAGTGGATGCAGTTTTCTTGTGAGTTTGTGTTTTGGACTGGGAGAGATTTTTTGGAATGGGTGGTGTGCTGATCTCCGGGTGTATGTAGGCCTGTCCTGTTGTGTGTGTAGCCTCTGTGTTTTCTGGGGGTGGAGGAGAGGTGGGGAGGACACTGTGTGTGTTTGTTACTTCCTCCACTTCACTGTGTATGGTTGCTACCTCTTCCTCTTCAGCAGAGGATAGACAGGACAAACACACTTCTTTTATTTGTTTGTAACACTCTTGTATTGTTTGTTGTGTGAATCTTTTGCCAAATCTGCGTTTGGCCCATAGGATGGCAGTGTCGAAACATTGCTCCCAGTCAGTGTAAGAGTAATCCTCCAGGTTGCCCAATTGCTCAGTCAGTGCCTCGTGATAGTGTTGTTTGAGGATGAGCATGGTAGTGTAGGCCCAGTTTCGGGCATTACCATCTATAAGGGCCCTTACTACAGAGTGTGACATGGACGGTCTGATAACCTCTGACAGATATTGTTCAATTCGGTTTATTGTAGGAGGCTGTCCCTGATTTATATTGTTGGCATGATGTATCACTTTAATGATGTTGAACATGATGACTGTTTTAGTAATGAAATAGGGTTCCTCTGAGTGTTTGGGTTTTGTGTTCTCCTCCTGAATTGTATTTGTGTTTGTCTTTTTTTGCAGGTTTGGATGGCAAGCTCGTGTCCGATATTGTGCTTTGTGCCATGGTGTGGAGGCATTTTGGCCAGATCTGAATGAAGCAGGCCCTGTTCGGGTCTGCGGTTCAAAAAATTGTGGTCTATTAGACCGTTGGTAAGTATTCAGGTAAGTACCTTCATAGTGGGTAGGTGCTGCCCTCATGTGGCGGCCATATTTCACAGCATCTGCATATGAGCAGAATGTCTCTTGCTGTGTATGATATGCTCTGCTGTGTTCTGGATGGGCCCTAGGTCTGTTAGGGGCCTGAGTGGGACGCCTGCGTCTGTGTGTCACCACTGTCCAACCATCATTATCAAGCAGAACCATGTTTGTTTGATTTTGGATATCAAATAGTCAAGTATTATTTGAATGAAAGAATTGTTATTTTTTGAAAATTTTTGAAAAATGCACTTTGAACAAGCCGTTGCAACGTTTCGATTCTTTTAGAATCTTCTTCAGGCTGGCTTGTTCTACAATATTTATATGAAATTGTCTGAGAAGAGCTTAGAAAGCAACAGGATTTAAGGTTTTGTCTCTGTGTGTCTCTCTGTGTGTGTGTGAATGCTGTCTGAATGGCTGCACTTTCAGCTGTCCCTTTTTAAATCTTAGGGGCGGGACTAAGTTTGAGCTGGCCAATCAGAAAAATAGCTCTCTGTACCACTGTTCTGCTTTGTGGATTTTGTATTTAACAATAAAATAAAGACTTTGAATGATAAATTATGGACTCTTCTTTCAATTTTTCTAGAGTTTTTTCTTTTTCAATGAATTCTGTGGGTTATGAATATATTTTTAATATTTCCAGAGATTTTTATTAGGAATATATATGATGTTTTTATCCATCAGAGTGTATAAAAATTAATAATTTATTTTTCATAGGGTTTTTCCAGAGATTAGATGGTGTTTTTTATCCATATGAGTCCATGTCTAATAATTATAGATATTTCTGAGGAAGTTTCCAGTCAGAATATAAGTGTTCTATTTATGAAATTGCATAAAATATAGTGATGCACCCCAAAATAGTATATATAATAAGGATTGTGTATAGTTTTCAGTCATGCAAGCACGAGGCACGGGCCAGTTAGGTTTGGGGTTTGGGGTAGCGGTTAGAAGAAAGAGAAAAGTGGTTAAATTTTAGGGTTGGAGAGAAAGAGGGGTTAAGTTTTAGGGTTGAGGGAGAAGAGGGGTTAAGTTTTAGGGTTGAAGAAGGAGAGGGGTTAAGTTTTAGGGGTGAAGAGATAAAGGGTTATGGTCAGATTTAGAGAAGAAGAGAGGAGATGAGGGAAATATCTCCTATTTCTTGTAAGAAATAGGAGTAACACGCTAACCAAGAGTGCACAGGCCATCAATGCTTGATGACTGTCAGATTGACTTTTTTGGTACTGGCTTAAGGGGTGTATGATCCTTCATGTTTCATTTTAACTTTTCTCTGTTTTTTTCTGCAGGACGAACGGTTCCAGGTTTGGTGTGTTTCCTGGGGATTTCTGACACGGTAAGTAGGGTTTCTTATTATTTTTTTGAAGGTGCTGTGTGGATTTTGTGTCTTCCTGGATGTCTATGTGGGTTAGGGTTAGGGTTAGGGTTAGGGTTAGGGTTAGGTTAGGGGAAATTGGCCGAGGCCCCGAGCAAGTCCAAGTCCGAGGCAAGGAGTAGCGTTAGGGTTGAGTTTGGAAAATAGGGTTTGGGGTAGGACGTAGGGGTTGGGTTTGAGAATTAGGGTTAGAGGTTAAGTTTAGGGGTTGGAGCGGGGTAAAGAGGTTAGGTTTTGAGGTTAGATTTAGGCGTAGGGTTATAGAGGTTAAGTTTAGGGGTTAAGTTTAGGGGTTAGGCTAAGGGGTTAAGTTTAGGTTCCCTGCCCAGACCAGGACCAGTCCAGAACCTGCGTTATGCGCTGGCCTACCCCAGTTTCCATTCACAATCCTTTCCTCTCATTCCCATTCAGTGGTGAGATAACCATGTTATGTTATTGTCCTCTTTTGTTCGTTAAGTCCCCATGGATGTCCCGAACTTAATTTGGTGATCCATTCCCTCTCCAATTTTTTCCGAATTGTGTGTGTCCATGATTTATTGTGCTGAAGTCCCATGACTTTCAGAGAAGCAATCCCATGTTGGATAAAGTGCTGAACTATTAATGTATGTGTTTCTTTTTTATTTTTAACATTGTATCTGTGTTGTGCCATTCTGGTCGATAAGGTGTTGCTGGTTTCCCCAATGTATTGTAGATCACATTTTGTACAGTAAATTAAATATATACAGTTGCAGATATTGTGTTTTAGTGTGGGCCAGATGCTGAAAATGGCTTTGGTTTGTGGGTTTGCAATCCAACGTTTGGGCTTGAATTCGCTGAACGGGGTGAGTATTCTTTTATTTAGGAGTAATGTGGGTAGTTTGCTGTGCACTAATATGTCTTTCAAATTTTTGTTCTTCCGGTATGCTGAGATGATTTTATGGTTATCTAGTATTTGGGAATTGGTCAAATGAGTGTTAAAGTTATCTTTGATCTTTTTGTTTAGCGCTACACTTCCTTTTGAGAAGGTTGTTATTAACGGAATGATTCCCTTATTGGTTTCCTGCCTTTTGGTGCGAAATGTCTTTAAACAGTTCCTGAGAAAGGAACGGGAATATTCCCTTTCTCTGAGCGCCTGGAAGAGAATCTTGGTTGCATTCCAGAATTCTTCTCTCTGAGTGCAGATTCTATAAAATCTTTGTAACTGAGATTTGACGATGCCCCTAAATGTGTGTTTGGGGTGATAGCTGGATTTAAATAACAATGCGTGTGTGTCTGTACTTTTAAAAAAAACTTTTATGTCCAATTGTTGAGAGTCCTTGAAATTTGGTCCTTTGTAGGTTATGGTATCCAGGAAATTGACCTCTGTCTCATGTAGGGTGTATTTAATTTTAATGGATTCATGAAATGAATTAAGATGGTGGGCAAACTTCTGGAATTCCTCTTTTGTTTGGGTCCAGACTCCCCAGATATCATCCAGGAATCTATAATAGTGGAGAGGTTTAATTTGATAGGCCGCCAATGCTGCTTCCTCCCACTGTGCCATAAAAATATTTGCATAAGAAGGGGCAAATTTCTTTCCCATGGCTGTGCCCTTTATTTGAAGATAATATTTTGAGTCGAATTCGAAATCATTTTTATTAAGATTAATGTCCAATAGTTTTATTAGAGCTCCATTTGGCCTATTTTTGTCTGGGTATCTCACAAACCAATCTTGGACTGCTCTAAGTCCAGATGGTGTGTCAATGTTTGTGTAGAGGCTGTCTACATCCATAGTAAATAGGAGGCAGTCAGAAGGAAGTTTTATGTTCTTGATTTTATCTATAAAGTCATAAGTGTCTTTGACATAACTAGGATGTCTGATGCTAATGGGATTTAGAAAATGCTCAATGTATTCTGCAGTGGCATGGCTTTCACTGCCGCAGTCCGAGACGATTGGGCGGCCTGGTGGCATCTCATGAGGAATACTCCATGATTGTGGTTCTTTGTGTATTTTGGGTAGAAGATAGAAATATCTGGGGCGTGGGTTGTCAGGACCCATTAGGTAAGTTTCCTGTTTCTTATTTATGTAGCCCTGTTCTTTTAGTTCAGAGAGAATGTTTTTTATTTCCGGAATTGTGTTTAGAAAAATTGGTTGGTGAAGTTTTTTGTAATATTGTGTCTGGTTTAATTGTCGTTCAGCTTCTATTATATATGCTTCTCTGTCCATGATCACAACTGCACTTCCTTTATCCGCTGGTTTGATAACAATATTTTTGTTCTGGCGTAGATGGCGCAGAGCACGGTTTTCCTCCTTGTCAAGGTTTTGTGTTTCTCTAAAATTCCAGGGTAATCTTTTGACTGCATATTTGTCAGCTCTAATTGCTTTCCTGATTGCATTAGGAACCTGGGAGAGTTTGGGGGTCCATTCGGACTTAAATGTGAAGGGAAGAGGTTCGGTGTCTGCCTTGTGCCTGAAGAAAGTCGTCAGTAACAGTTTCCTGTGGTATTGTTGGACATCAAAGGTAAGTTGCTTTTTTGTGTCTTGGTTTGTGTTTGGTGTGGGGATAAATGTTAAGCCCTTATTGAGTAGTTGCAATTGACTGTCTGTGGGTACGAAGTGTTTGGAAAGGTTGACCACTCCTGTACCTTTTTCTAATCCCTGTTTCGGGTTTAAAGGGCTGGGTAGTTTAATTGTTCTGTCCAGTGTTGGAGCATTGCTTTCGCACATGTTGGTGTCCAGTGAATGCCGTCACTGGTTACTTGGAATTGTGCACTGGGAAGTTTGCGCAGGTAAGGCATATTTTTCTGCACATGGTCATTGATTCCCTCTAATATGGCCTGTTCCTGTTTGTTTAGGGTTTCTGAAAAATTTATTAGGGGGATTCTGATCAGGGCTCCGGGGAATTTTTCTCTTGCTGCTCTCAGGGCCCCCTGTATTTGTTTAATGGCGGTTTCTTTTAGTTTTTTGTTACGGGGATTGATACCAAAGGCTAAGATTACCGTTTCAACTTTAGTCTGAACATGCGCTTTGTTAATTAGAGTCTCTGCGTGGTTGAATGTTGCCCCTGGGTAACTGTGGATTTGAATGTTTTCAAAATGATGTTCTGTAATTCTGGCCAGGTTGGAGTCTCCCAATATGCACCACTTTTTTTGGATCTCAAGTCCCCATACAACCATCTTTCTGTTTGTGGGTAAGTGTTTCACTGGTTTAAATGTCTTAGGTTCTTTGTTGTGTGGATTGTTGGGTTCATTGCTTTGGTTGGTCTGGGGTTCCGGTGAAAGGGTACATTCTGAATCAATGTTTAGGATGGAGCTTATGGAGTGCGCTGGTGATGGGATATCAACTTGTACTGTTGGTTCAACGGGTGAGATCGGAGGATTTGGATGGGGAATTTCATTTGCAGCAGGCTTGTAATTTTCAATGTGAACCTCCACTGCTGGGGGAGAAATGTTGGATTTATCTGCCCGTGGCTCATTGGTAAGCGATGGGGAAACTGTGTCCTGCGTCTCAGGATAAGGTTGAATGTCTGTGAGTTTGGGATGGTCTGTCGTGTGCATGACTGCCGAATTATCCTGTATTGGATCCTGTTCAGAGGTCCCCTGGTTCCTGTTGGATTTTTTTGGGGGTCTTTGTGGTAATGCTGGAGGAACTTTTCTCCGGGTAGGCTTTGGTGAGGAATGGCCCGTACTCCGTTCTAAGGGCGGGAATTCTTCTTCCTGTGGGAGTCTTTCCTTTTCTGGTGTTTTCTCCACTACCTCAACATCTGTCCTAGCCGCTGGTCTATCGGCGAAGGCCTGTAGGAGAGCTTGTAGTCTTTTGACAGGTTCCTCTGTGCATTTCTTTGTGTATCTCCTTCGATACCATTTTACTGCTGTGTCAAACGCATCGCTCCAATTTTCTATCATTATTTCCAGTAGTGTCTCACTCTCCTGATCTATGTGTGTTTCATAATGGCCTTGTAGGATCAAGCGTGTAGTGTAAGCCCAGTTTTTTGCGTTCCCTTCTAGGAGTGATTTTGTTTGGGGTGTATTATTGGCAGGTTTCACAATCTCTGTTAGAAAACGTGTCAATTTTGAGAAGGGGCGAGGTTCAGAATCTGAGTCTGATGAAATCCTTTCCAAGTGATGATATGAGCGTAGGATCTCAAATAATTTTTTCACTAAGGTTCTAAATTTTTCATTTTCGGGGTCTTTGTGATTGTGAGCAACTTCTGTGTCTACATGATCCATTTCCCTCTGTTTATTTGTCAGTGTGTCCCTCTTTTTGTTAGTTGGTCTGAAATTGTGTGGAATTGTTCTATTGTTTGTAACAGTGGAATATCTGGAATCATTTGCCCGGAATGTAGGGACATCATATGTGTTGTACCGAATGTGTCGGGATTGACGTTCCCCAGACTTCCAGGGTTGTTCAGTGTAAATGCTCCTCGTAGAAATGTAGCTTTGTCTGTTTCCTTTTCTAGGAAAACTGACAGGTTCTCTACTGAGGTTTCGGAAGGAGGAGTAATTTTCTGTCCTTTGGTAAGTATGCCATGGCTGGCTTACTTGGGTTTTCAAAAAATTGTGTTTATTGTTCCTACTTTGAGGAAACTGACTTGGTATGTTATCCATAAATCTTTGCTGGTATGATCTATGGTGACCATCGGTCTTGTAGACTTTAGTTGATTCAGGCCAATTATGCCTGTTGGATCTTGGATTGTATTTGTAATATTCCCAAGACTGGGGGTGTTTTCTCCCCTGTCTGTAGTGTGGTAAACCATGGTAAAACATTATGTTGGTTGGCAGGGTTAGGGTTAGGGTTAGGGTTAGGGTTAGGTTTAAGAAATTTTGATTTAATTGACCAACAATTTTGGTTCTGTGTGCACGGGCAACATTCCCGTCTCTGGTCCCACACTCCTGTTAAAATTAAATTAGAGTAAAAATTGACCATCAGTTTTGAGTTTTGCCATTAGATAAAATAAGGTCCACCAATAAAATAAGAATAAAATATATATACTCGTTATAAAAACCTTAACCCAATTATATCTAAAACTATATCTTCAAATATACATGAACCAGTAAGGGAAGTGGGGTTGACAGACACTGGGGTTGACAGACACTGGGGTTGACAGACACTGGGGTTGACAGACACTGGGGTTGACCGAGGTTATGGTTTGGATTATGGAAACGGATGAAGGGTTGACAGAGGTTATGGTTTGGATTATGGAAACGGATGAAGGGTTTCGAGGTTATGGTTAGGATTATGGAAACGGATGAAGGGTATCGAGGTTATGGTTAGGATTATGGAAACGGATGAAGGGTATTGAGGTTATGGTTAGGATTATGGAAACGGATGAAGGGTATCAAGGTTATGGTTAGGATTATGGAAACGGATGAAGGGTATCAAGGTTATGGTTAGGATTATGGAAACGGATGAAGGGTATCAAGGTTATTGTTAGGATTATGGAAACGGATGAAGGGTATTGAGGTTATGGTTAGGCTTTTGATATTGGGTGAAGATATAAAATAAGTTTTCAAATATATAAAAAGGTTAAGGTATATATTATTATAATAAAAGATACGAGCTTAAAAGAAAGAAAAGAAGAAAGAAAAAAGGAGGAAAAAAAACATTGGTCAAATAAGTTAAGTTTGAAGAAGACTTGTAGTACACGTTTTCAAACAGATCCGGGGTCTTAAGGAAAATTCTTCCATTTAAGTGCTTCATGTCATAAGTGCAAGAAAAAAATGTATATACATATAAATAAGTGCTATAAAACCACACAATAAAAAGCCAAAAACCCACAAAGAAAGAAGAAAGGAGAAAGAAGTCCTTTTGAACCTCGTCTGTTTTATTTATAAACATATTTACAATATTAAATTTATTTTCTTCCTATTCTTCAAAACTTACAAAACCAAAAAAAAAAAACATTTAAATTAATTTAATTGTTAATGAAATAAAATTTATTCTATGCTCGATCTCAAAACATTGCTGCATTCCCCTTTCTCAGATGTTGCAGAAATAAGGTTGCAGTGTTTAAAATAATTAAAAAGGTTAAAATGTCAAAATTGTTCCAAATAAACTTGAATAATTGTTCTCCCTCTAAAGGTTTAGCTGATCACACCAGAAATCAAAGATACCTTGTGCAGTGTTGTGCGTCCAGTGGATACAGTCTTTTTCTACCTTAAAGAGAAGTTTATTTAGTTCCCACAATGGGTTACCCTGGGATATAATATACTTATTGATGGCCTTTAGATTCTGCTGCTCCTGAAAAGGCAAAAAATCGGAAAACTGAATGATGGGTGTGTAAACCGTAGCCTTAGGAAAAACCTCACGGGCCGCTCTCCACATACCTTGGAGTTGTTTAATTGCCGTTTTTTGTGGGTGCTGTGCCCTATTGTTTAAACCAACTGCTAAAATGATCTTTTGAGTATGTGTATGAGGTCGTTGTTTTTGCAAAACTTTTTGGATATGTAGAAAGTTAGCACCTGGAAAGCTATCGACTTGCATGTTCCTGTCCCTGATTTCAGAGACCCGACTGAGATTCGAGTCCCCTATGAAGACGATTGGCTTATGAATATTGATTGACCAGTCCACTCCTTTTCGGTCAGTGTTGATATGTCTATATGGTTTATTTAGTGCAATTACCTGGTCTGTCAAGTCATCCTCTGAAGAGTCGGAGGAGGACACCACAGGTCCCAACCTAGGATCAGTTTTAAAAGAGGAGGATTCAGAACCGGCCTTCACATGAGACTCTGTCTCTTTAACGCCCTCAGTCATCCTTATCCCCTTGTTTTCAATTTCGGCCGAAACTGGGTCTCCCTCCGACCCTCCAGGCACGACATCTGTTTCTGAATGAGACATGGAAAGTACAGTTTTAGCGATGATGTTGTTTGTAGGTTGAATTATTGATATTGGGCTTACCTCTCTGTGATGTATTTGGGCCTGTACGGTAACTTTCTGCCCATTTATTGCAATTGGTTCTGTATTGAAAAAAAGCGGGTGAGATGATTCAACAGAATTCAAATTGGGTAATGATCGAGTTGCTTTTTTATTACCATTATGAGTCCTATTGTGTCTCTGTATCTGTGGAGAACCGGTCTGTTTGAGGACGGTAGTCTCTGAAAGTGGGCCAGAACTTTCTGAGAGAGTGGACTGTTTACTAAGAATTCTGTCCTTACAATCCATCAAAGTGGTGTCTCTCAGTTTATGTTTAAATCTGTTTCTGGCCCACTTCAGTGCCACCGTCCATTCTGGTTCACTGAAATGTTGTATATCTTCCATTAAGTTATAGGTAACTTGTATGTAATGTTCTGATAAAATTTCCATGTTACTATTCATCCAATAGAATGTGTTTTCTTTAAGCTTATCCAAAGTTGCTGTATCCGGAGATGCTGGTTTTATAAACCGAGTTAATTTGTGAACTTGTTTTGACATGCCTATTGGAAAGTTCCCTGTGAGTAGTGAGTTTTCCGCTATCTCAATGTGATGTGTTGCTTGAATCAGTTTAAAATAAGTTTTAGTCAGTATTTTATTGTAAGTGTGATGATTTGCTAATGTATGTTCCCTGTTGCCCATGTCTGATAGGTTCCTCAGTACCGTGAATCTATTCCGCAATTCTGCCATTGTAAAAAAGTCAAATAATGTAGTTTAAAGGGTAAAATGATAAATCCAACCTTTTAAGTCGTCCGTCCGTACTGGTTCTTGTAGGTCCCTTCAGCAGTCCAGCTTTTGCACTTCTTTGCAACTTGTTTGTTGTTTCAACGTTGAATCCTTCAATATCTTGAATGGGGTCAATGTGTCCAACTCTACAACCAGTTCAAGCGGAGGAGAAAGGAGACCAAAAAACGGGGAAGAAGAGGACAAAAGAGACAAGACAAGGCGAAAAGAAATCAAAGAACCAAGGAAAAATTAAACACAATAAACAAAGAAAACAATAAGCCAGAGCTCTGGAAAATTAAAATCCTTTGTCTTGTTATTGTCCTTGGTCTCTATCTTAGTTGGCCTGTCTTGCTTGTAGAGTCCGTCTTCTTTTCCGAGTTTTTGTTAAAAGTTAAAAATCTTTATTTCTTTTTATTAAAATGGTCAGAAAACCAGAATAAAAACACTCTAAGGAAACCTTATCAGAGCAAAAATAAACTTTAAAAAACCTTAACACCTTACGTTTCGCATCTAAGATGCTTCATCAGAGGCATAGTAAGTGTGTTTGGGAAACAGGGTCTATTTTTATAGTGATTGGATGTGTATGTGGGAGGAATCTAAAATCATATTCTAAAATGTGATTGGTTGATCTTCAGGAGCAGCTTCATCTATGGTTAAAACTATTTCCTGTAACAGGAAGTGTTGTGGCAACTTCTGATTGGTCAGTTCACTTTTAGACTCCATCTTGGATAAACACCACTTTAGAATAGGAGTCTCTCAGACTCCATTTTGTTTTCAAGTTAAGAGTCTTCTTTAAAAAAATGTATATAAATAAATGAATAAAAAAATATATATATATTAAATGAAGGTGGAAGCCAGAGACAGATAATGGCACTGGCTAGGTTAGGTTTAAGAAATTTTGATTTAATTGACCAACAATTTTGGTTCTGTGTGCACGGGCAACATTCCCGTCTCTGGTCCCACACTCCTGTTAAAATTAAATTAGAGTAAAAATTGACCATCAGTTTTGAGTTTTGCCATTAGATAAAATAAGGTCCACCAATAAAATAAGAATAAAATATATATACTCGTTATAAAAACCTTAACCCAATTATATCTAAAACTATATCTTCAAATATACATGAACCAGTAAGGGAAGTGGGGTTGACAGACACTGGGGTTGACAGACACTGGGGTTGACAGACACTGGGGTTGACAGACACTGGGGTTGACCGAGGTTATGGTTTGGATTATGGAAACGGATGAAGGGTTGACAGAGGTTATGGTTTGGATTATGGAAACGGATGAAGGGTTTCGAGGTTATGGTTAGGATTATGGAAACGGATGAAGGGTATCGAGGTTATGGTTAGGATTATGGAAACGGATGAAGGGTATCGAGGTTATGGTTAGGATTATGGAAACGGATGAAGGGTATCGAGGTTATGGTTAGGATTATGGAAACGGATGAAGGGTATCAAGGTTATGGTTAGGATTATGGAAACGGATGAAGGGTATCAAGGTTATGGTTAGGATTATGGAAACGGATGAAGGGTATTGAGGTTATGGTTAGGATTATGGAAACAGATGAAGGGTATTGAGGTTATGGTTAGGCTTTTGATATTGGGTGAAGATATAAAATAAGTTTTCAAATATATAAAAAGGTTAAGGTATATATTATTATAATAAAAGATACGAGCTTAAAAGAAAGAAAATAAGAAAGAAAAAAGGAGGAAAAAAAAAAAAAAAAAAACATTGGTCAAATAAGTTAAGTTTGAAGAAGACTTATAGTACACGTTTTCAAACAGATCCGGGGTCTTAAGGAAAATTCTTCCATTTAAGTGCTTCATGTCATAAGTGCAAGAAAAAAATGTATATACATATAAATAAGTGCTATAAAACCACACAATAAAAAGCCAAAAACCCACAAAGAAAGAAGAAAGGAGAAAGAAGTCCTTTTGAACCCTCGTCTGTTTTATTTATAAACATATTTACAATATTAAATTTATTTTCTTCCTATTCTTCAAAACTTACAAAACCAAAAAAAAAAAAACATTTAAATTAATTTAATTGTTAATGAAATAAAATTTATTCTATGCTCGATCTCAAAACATTGCTGCATTCCCCTTTCTCAGATGTTGCAGAAATAAGGTTGCAGTGTTTAAAATAATTAAAAAGGTTAAAATGTCAAAATTGTTCCAAATAAACTTGAATAATTGTTCTCCCTCTAAAGGTTTAGCTGATCACACCAGAAATCAAAGATACCTTGTGCAGTGTTGTGCGTCCAGTGGATACAGTCTTTTTCTACCTTAAAGAGAAGTTTATTTAGTTCCCACAATGGGTTACCCTGGGATATAATATACTTATTGATGGCCTTTAGATTCTGCTGCTCCTGAAAAGGCAAAAAATCGGAAAACTGAATGATGGGTGTGTAAACCGTAGCCTTAGGAAAACCCTCACGGGCCGCTCTCCACATACCTTGGAGTTGTTTAATTGCCGTTTTTTGTGGGTGCTGTGCCCTATTGTTTAAACCAACTGCTAAAATGATCTTTTGAGTATGTGTATGAGGTCGTTGTTTTTGCAAAACTTTTTGGATATGTAGAAAGTTAGCACCTGGAAAGCTATCGACTTGCATGTTCCTGTCCCTGATTTCAGAGACCCGACTGAGATTCGAGTCCCCTATGAAGACGATTGGCTTATGAATATTGATTGACCAGTCCACTCCTTTTCGGTCAGTGTTGATATGTCTATATGGTTTATTTAGTGCAATTACCTGGTCTGTCAAGTCATCCTCTGAAGAGTCGGAGGAGGACACCACAGGTCCCAACCTAGGATCAGTTTTAAAAGAGGAGGATTCAGAACCGGCCTTCACATGAGACTCTGTCTCTTTAACGCCCTCAGTCATCCTTATCCCCTTGTTTTCAATTTCGGCCGAAACTGGGTCTCCCTCCGACCCTCCAGGCACGACATCTGTTTCTGAATGAGACATGGAAAGTACAGTTTTAGCGATGATGTTGTTTGTAGGTTGAATTATTGATATTGGGCTTACCTCTCTGTGATGTATTTGGGCCTGTACGGTAACTTTCTGCCCATTTATTGCAATTGGTTCTGTATTGAAAAAAAGCGGGTGAGATGATTCAACAGAATTCAAATTGGGTAATGATCGAGTTGCTTTTTTATTACCATTATGAGTCCTATTGTGTCTCTGTATCTGTGGAGAACCGGTCTGTTTGAGGACGGTAGTCTCTGAAAGTGGGCCAGAACTTTCTGAGAGAGTGGACTGTTTACTAAGAATTCTGTCCTTACAATCCATCAAAGTGGTGTCTCTCAGTTTATGTTTAAATCTGTTTCTGGCCCACTTCAGTGCCACCGTCCATTCTGGTTCACTGAAATGTTGTATATCTTCCATTAAGTTATAGGTAACTTGTATGTAATGTTCTGATAAAATTTCCATGTTACTATTCATCCAATAGAATGTGTTTTCTTTAAGCTTATCCAAAGTTGCTGTATCCGGAGATGCTGGTTTTATAAACCGAGTTAATTTGTGAACTTGTTTTGACATGCCTATTGGAAAGTTCCCTGTGAGTAGTGAGTTTTCCGCTATCTCAATGTGATGTGTTGCTTGAATCAGTTTAAAATAAGTTTTAGTCAGTATTTTATTGTAAGTGTGATGATTTGCTAATGTATGTTCCCTGTTGCCCATGTCTGATAGGTTCCTCAGTACCGTGAATCTATTCCGCAATTCTGCCATTGTAAAAAAGTCAAATAATGTAGTTTAAAGGGTAAAATGATAAATCCAACCTTTTAAGTCGTCCGTCCGTACTGGTTCTTGTAGGTCCCTTCAGCAGTCCAGCTTTTGCACTTCTTTGCAACTTGTTTGTTGTTTCAACGTTGAATCCTTCAATATCTTGAATGGGGTCAATGTGTCCAACTCTACAACCAGTTCAAGCGGAGGAGAAAGGAGACCAAAAAACGGGGAAGAAGAGGACAAAAGAGACAAGACAAGGCGAAAAGAAATCAAAGAACCAAGGAAAAATTAAACACAATAAACAAAGAAAACAATAAGCCAGAGCTCTGGAAAATTAAAATCCTTTGTCTTGTTATTGTCCTTGGTCTCTATCTTAGTTGGCCTGTCTTGCTTGTAGAGTCCGTCTTCTTTTCCGAGTTTTTGTTAAAAGTTAAAAATCTTTATTTCTTTTTATTAAAATGGTCAGAAAACCAGAATAAAAACACTCTAAGGAAACCTTATCAGAGCAAAAATAAACTTTAAAAAACCTTAACACCTTACGTTTCGCATCTAAGATGCTTCATCAGAGGCATAGTAAGTGTTTTTGGGAAACAGGGTCTATTTTTATAGTGATTGGATGTGTATGTGGGAGGAATCTAAAATCATATTCTAAAATGTGATTGGTTGATCTTCAGGAGCAGCTTCATCTATGGTTAAAACTATTTCCTGTAACAGGAAGTGTTGTGGCAACTTCTGATTGGTCAGTTCACTTTTAGACTCCATCTTGGATAAACACCACTTTAGAATAGGAGTCTCTCAGACTCCATTTTGTTTTCAAGTTAAGAGTCTTCTTTAAAAAAATGTATATAAATAAATGAATAAAAAAATATATATATATATTAAATGAAGGTGGAAGCCAGAGACAGATAATGGCACTGGCTAGGTTAGGTTTAAGAAATTTTGATTTAATTGACCAACAATTTTGGTTCTGTGTGCACGGGCAACATTCCCGTCTCTGGTCCCACACTCCTGTTAAAATTAAATTAGAGTAAAAATTGACCATCAGTTTTGAGTTTTGCCATTAGATAAAATAAGGTCCACCAATAAAATAAGAATAAAATATATATACTTGTTATAAAAACCTTAACCCAATTATATCTAAAACTATATCTTCAAATATACATGAACCGGTAAGGGAAGTGGGGTTGACAGACACTGGGGTTGACAGACACTGGGGTTGACAGACACTGGGGTTGACAGACACTGGGGTTGACAGACACTGGGGTTGACAGACACTGGGGTTGACAGACACTGGGGTTGACAGAGGTTATGGTTTGGATTATGGAAACGGATGAAGGGTTGACAGAGGTTATGGTTTGGATTATGGAAACGGATGAAGGGTTTCGAGGTTATGGTTAGGATTATGGAAACGGATGAAGGGTATCGAGGTTATGGTTAGGATTATGGAAACGGATGAAGGGTATCGAGGTTATGGTTAGGATTATGGAAACGGATGAAGGGTATCAAGGTTATGGTTAGGATTATGGAAACGGATGAAGGGTATCAAGGTTATGGTTAGGATTATGGAAACGGATGAAGGGTATTGAGGTTATGGTTAGGATTATGGAAACAGATGAAGGGTATTGAGGTTATGGTTAGGCTTTTGATATTGGGTGAAGATATAAAATAAGTTTTCAAATATATAAAAAGGTTAAGGTATATATTATTATAATAAAAGATACGAGCTTAAAAGAAAGAAAATAAGAAAGAAAAAAGGAGGAAAAAAAAAAAAAAAAAAAACATTGGTCAAATAAGTTAAGTTTGAAGAAGACTTGTAGTACACGTTTTCAAACAGATCCGGGGTCTTAAGGAAAATTCTTCCATTTAAGTGCTTCATGTCATAAGTGCAAGAAAAAAATGTATATACATATAAATAAGTGCTATAAAACCACACAATAAAAAGCCAAAAACCCACAAAGAAAGAAGAAAGGAGAAAGAAGTCCTTTTGAACCCTCGTCTGTTTTATTTATAAACATATTTACAATATTAAATTTATTTTCTTCCTATTCTTCAAAACTTAGGGTTAGGGTTAGGGTTAGGGTTAGGGTTAGGGTTAGGGTTAGGGTTAGGGTTAGGGTTAGGGTTAGGGTTAGGGTTAGGGTTAGGGTTAGGGTTAGGGTTAGGGTTAGGGTTAGGGTTAGGGTTACGGTTAGGGTTAGGGTTAGGGTTAGGGTTAGGGTTAGGGTTAGGGTTAGGGTTAGGGTTAGGGTTAGGGTTAGGGTTAGGGTTAGGGTTAGGGTTAGGGTTAAGGGTTAGGGTTAGGGTTAGGGTTAGGGTTAGGGTTAGGGTTAGGGTTAGGGTTAGGGTTAGGGTTAGGGTTAGGGTTAGGGTTAGGGTTAGGGTTAGGGTTAGGGTTAGGGTTAGGGTTAGGGTTAGGGTTAGGGTTAGGGTTAGGGTTAGGGTTAGGGTTAGG